>OZ019974.1:9163344-9508344 GCA_963970395.1 Ephialtes manifestator | reverse complement strand
TTGCTTCGACATATAGGCTGAACATATAAATTAATAGAAGAAAGTAACAGTATTTAACTAGTAAGGACTTTCAATCTACGAAATTTCTGGAGTCACTGGACCAAGACATTGATACATATAATTGCACTGTTAGAAAAGATTGGGAGTTTTTATTCATAAACACGTAAACAAAATTTAATATACAATTGTGGTATAAAATTCATGTACTTTTCCAGTAAAATTAAAGTAAGTTATTAATTGTGCTGTACCATACGTTTATTTTACATTACACTTGTATACTAAATTTAATATACCAGTTTATGAATAAAAACTTCCAGTAAAAGTACACTAAATTTCAAATAAATTTTCTTCACAGTGTGGTACAATTAACTCATTGAAAGGAGGAAGTTTGGAGTAGATATGTGTGCTTGGGTGGGATGTGCTTCCGGAGAGGATAGCTCATAACTCACGCAGATTCTCGCGAAATTTTCCATTTGATATGAATTGCGAAACTTCGTTATTCCTACTTCCAGATGGATTTTAAGCATTCTGTAACATTATATTGTTTTTCAGTAAAATATTATTATAATAGTCTAAAGTAGAAGTTCTATCTTCCAGACATGTAAATGTAAATACAATTTGATGAATATAATTAATATGAACATTGTTTGGATGTGATACTAAAGCTTGTTGGGTTAGTGAATATTTTTATCAATCCAGCTTGAATATCGACGATCTTGAAAAACTCCGTAGCACTCTGCAGCATTAATTGCCTGAATAATAAATTCTACATCTTGTAAACGAATCACGACTATGCGAAAACCTGTTGTTAACTGTCCAAAAAATAGATGTTTACATCGTAAAATCTAATATGTAGCAAAAATATTTGAAGTGTCGCTTGGTAGGTTAATATTAGCACAAAAACAAAGAGAAAGGTTTAAGAATAATATGATTCTCTGTTGTGTGAAACAATTTGAATTATTCAAGTTGACTTTCACCTAATTACTCTTACATAGAAATAATATTTATCTCACGACTATTGATAATCGTGGCAGACTATATATTCTATCCATCTATGATCCAGTGACTTTTTTTATCCGAATGATTCATTATCCGAACGATGACCCAACATTTTGACATATTTCCATTATCTCGAACATTGTTGTTGAAATTTCCACGCGAAAAAAGCACGCTCAAAGTCGTATCTATATGTCATTTCAATGTATAGTGTCTAAACGTGAGTTCAGGTACTATTTTGGTCGTCGTGTGTGTTATGAGTTCATCGTCCAGTTTTTTCACTACAAAGCGAAAATCCAATGTTCTCACGGTGGATAAAAATTAGAAATTCCATTGAAGCTTGATAAGAATATACAACTACATATCTTGTAGTCGCTCGTACACTGAAAGGAATCTTTTGAAATGTAGCCAATCAAATTCACTTTGGAACAACCAAATTTACTTTGGAACAACAAAATTTACTTTGGAACAACAAAATTTACTTTGGAACAACAAAATTTACTTTGGAACAACCAAATTTACTTTGGAACAACCAAATTTACTTTGGAACAACCAAATTTACTTTGGAACAACCAAATTTACTTTGGAACAACCAAATTTACTTTGGAACAACCAAATTTACTTTGGAACAACCAAATTTACTTTCAGACAACCAAATTTACTTTCACACAAACAAATTTACTTTCACACAAACAAATTTACTTTCACACAACCGAATTTACTTTCGCGTAACCAAATTTATTTTGAGCCAAACAAATTTACTTTCGCGTAACCAAATTTACTTTGAGGCAATCAAATTTACTTTGAGGCAATCAAATTTACTTTGAGACAATCAAATTTACTTTGAGGCAATCAAATTTACTTTGAGGCAATCAAATTTACTTTGGAACAACCAAATTTACTTTGGAACAACCAAATTTACTTTCAGACAACCAAATTTACTTTCAGACAACCAAATTTACTGTCAGACAACCAAATTTACTTTCACGCAACCAAATTTACTTTGAGACAATCAAATTTACTTTGAGGAAATCAAATTTACTTTGAGACAATCAAATTTACTTTGAGGCAATCAAATTTACTTTGAGGCAACCAAATTTACTCTGAGGCAACCAAATTTACTTTGAGGCAACTAAATTTACTTTGAGGCAATCAAATTTACTTTGAGGCAATCAAATTTAGTTTGAGGCAATCAAATTTACTTTGAAGCAACCAAATTTACTTTGAGCCAAACAAATTTACTTTGAAGCAATCAAATTTACTTTGAGGCAATCAAATTTACTTTGAGGCAACCAAATTAACTTTGAGGCAACCAAATTTACGTTGGAACAACCAAATTTACTTTGGAACAACCAAATTTACTTTCAGACAACCAAATTTACTTTCACGCAACCAAATTTACTTTCACGCAACCAAATTTACTTTCACGCAACCAAATTTACTTTGAGTCAAACAAATTTACTTTGAGGCAATCAAATTTACTTTGAGACAATCAAATTTACTTTGAGGCAATCAAATTTACTTTGAGGCAATAAAATTTACTTTGAGGCAATAAAATTTACTTTCACACAACAAAATTTACTTTCACACAACAAAATTTACTTTGAGGCAACCAAATTTACTCTGAGACAACCAAATTTATTCTGAAACAACCAAATTTACTCTGAGACAACCAAATTTACTCTGAAACAACCAAATTTACTCTGAGACAACCAAATATACTCTGAAACAACCAAATTTACTCTGAAACAACCGAATTCTATTGACTGAAGGAAAACTCCGTTGATCTAACGTAACAAAAGTTGACTCAAACTGTGTATTTGACTCGGGGCTCATTTCCTCGTACAACGCAGTATATTTATTGCAAACATTTAAGAAATCGAATCTTCGCCCCCTCGTAGGTTAGACACCAGATCCCGTCTGATCCTCTTTAAAATTGTCCAATTTATACCATTATTCAGTGCAGAACTATTATTGCAAATATCCTTCACGGAATTTCATCTCTGTCCACGAGTAGATTAGAAATTGTTCGTTGTTCTCCAACGCCGATCGACTTACCGACTTCGGCATCTTGGCGGCTGTATCTGCTCCTTGTAGGCAGTGAAACTGACAGCCTGTAACACATTAAAACGACGTATTTAGATCGTTGATTCTTAGCGTTATTAATTGAGTTAGAGGGCATGTGGCGGTTGATAAGAGGGTACATACATTTTTAGCGAGACAAAAAAATGTACTGTACGTCATTCACCCGCGAGGATTAAACACTCTGCTTTATGCTCGGACTATGCGGTAAGCGAACACGCGTTATAATGATGAAAGAAAATGACTCTGAGATCGAGTTCGCCATTAATGCAGAAAATTGATGACCGCTATCCTCGAGTCATATGTATTCTACTCTACCTCTTGTTATCTGCGTCATAGTGAAGAGACTTTGTAAAACCTCGTGGCAGGTAAAAAAAAACATCGAAGAAAAACGATCTACCAATCGATTGTCCGATTTTTTCTAAAGGCCAGACGATTCGCCCAGACTATGTGTTACAACTGCTTCGATATCTATATGTACATAGCCAGGCACTATGACGATCGACTAACGCATGAGAATCCCAGGCGTATAAGGTAAATGTCCCAGTAATTGACCAGTCTGTGGTAAAAGAGCGATAAATAAGACTGTGAGTGCTTTTCGACGCTTAAATAAATTAACGACACTTCCTCCGATTTATGCACAATATTATATGAAAATTTGAGGCTTGTAAAATCACAGCAGTGATAATAAGAAAATCGTAAACTTGCAGTGTCTGAGCCGAGCGTGATTTCGTCGAAATCCATGATATGGAGGTTAAGGTGCGTCTCGTGACATTTAGTTAAATTCTGCAATGCACGAAGACTTTGGCTGAGTAAGTTTAATTTGATATTACATATGAAGAATCTGGTATTACTAAATGAATATGATTTTATCGTAAAATTGTTGTTTGTGCAAAAAATCGCGGAGGTCGATAACTGGTTCAGAAAAACATATAAATGTCCGGGTAATCGACCTACTGTCGATCACCAGGACAAAATTGTGGGTAGAAAATTAGTATAAATCGCGTATTGTTTTTATGAATTCGATGATAAAAAATAATGTAATAATTCATTCATCGATCGAACTGTACGAGGAGTAGTTATGGACAGGGGTATTGGGCTCTCTATAAATAATTAAGCAGCAAAATAAATCATGTCGATAACTGGGCCATGCATATGTCCATGACTGGGTCATGTCATGTCATGGGTCGATTACTGGGCAAACCGTGACTTTAGTATGTCCATGACTGGGACATTTGCACACCTCAAGTTTTATGTTAATTTTTTATTACAAGAAGATAAGGTAGACCAAAAGTTAAGCGTTCTATTTGTTGACAAGATTATACTGATTCTTATAACCTACAATGACAGTTATTGACGTCTTAATTTGTGACTTTTCTTAACGTGTCGATTACTAGGACATATAACGGTCGATTACTGGATCAACTATAACTTTAGTATGTCGATGACTGGTACATTTGCACTTCTGAAGCTTTAGAGTAAGTTTTCTCTACAATAAGATAAGATACGAAAATTTTTGAGGTTGTTATTTTTTCATACGACTATTCTGATTCATTATTACCTAGAATGACCATTTTTTGTATCTTAATGTGAAAGTTACGTTTTTATAAAGTCGGGCAATTTGGTTAACATGTCGATCACTGGGACGTTTACCTTAAGCAAGTCCTGTACCGTGTTTTAACAATAATAGAGCAACTGAGTTTTCTTTACTAGCGCATTTTCATTAGATTGAAGAACGGTTGTCTAACAACATAATTTACGGGATTCACGGGTTTTTTTTCTCAAAAGGGGTTAATATGTTTTATATTTGCATTATCATTGTTTTTGTCTTTTTACAATTCTTAACTGTAGCCAACTTTACAATGTTACTTTTACAATGTCAACTGTTACAAACGGTATCTTAAATTTTTCGAAAATTTAAACAGTCCATAAAATCTAAAGCGCTCTACCAATTTTCAGTACCAAAGGTCACATCACTTTGTTCAATACATTTTATACATAAAATGTTACTGCAGTCCACAGTCTTTTTCAAAAGTTATTATGTTTTCAAACGATATAGACAGTCAGACAGATAGAAATGTCTGAATGATTTCGTTGGAATCTCGGGCATTAAAGCATGTACACTGTAAAAAAAATCTACTTGAAATTTAATGTAAGTACATTAAACTAAATGTCATACTTGAAATTTCAAGTACGTAATTGAAGATTTTTTAACATCATGAATTATTACGTAAAGCTTGAATTACATAAAACTGTTCGAAAAAAAAAATTGCCAACCTGCATAAGGTCTCAAAATTTGTGTTATTTTAGCCAGAATTTTTATGTAAGTATGGAAAAATCATCAAAATTGTTGTTTAACGTAATAAAACAAAATTTCAGAAAAACTACAATAACAATTTTTTATATACATTATGTAGCCGTTTGCAAACTGTATAAATTTGATCCTGGACATTTTTTGATAGGCCTAATTTTCAAGATATTAACTAATAAAAAAATATAAACATCGAAAAATTCAAATTTTTATAAAAAAATCGACTGTCGAAAATATCGGTCGTAGCGGAAAACGAAAAAATACGTGTCTTCTCTTTTTCAAAATACTTTCTGATAAATAATTATTAAAATTATTCTTAAATAATTTTCATCAGGGGTTAGAGCATTAAAAATTCAGCTGGAATGCCCCATATACGTTTTTCATGAAAAGTATAATAGTTCTTTTAAGAAAACCTTAGGCATCCCAAGTAAAAAAATTATATATAGAGTATATAAAAAATATATATAGTTTTAAACCTAGAATTGGGCATATATAGTTTTTATAAAATCTATATACAATTTATACGTAAACCCAACTTTACAGGTGATCTTATATATAAATTTCATATAAATTGTATATAGAATCTATACAGACTATATATGCCAATTGCATATGTCGGACTATATATAATTATTTTACTTGGGATATCCCAAGTGAAAATATTATATGAAGATTATATATAAATATTTATATAGAAGCTATATACGAAAATGGACATATAGAATATTCACATATTTTGTATAGTCCATAAGAACTTGTGTAATTAATTTTTAAAGAACTATATAGAATCAATATATGATACTATCTAGAATATATTTGATTCTATATAGTTATTTAAAAATTAATGCTTTAAATTCATATGGACTATACAAAATATATGAAGATTCTATATGTCCATTTTCGCATATAGCTTCTATATAAATATTTATATATAATCTTCATATAATAGTAGTAGTAGTAAAACGACATTTTATTGACCTCTTTACAATCTGTATGTATCACATTATTATTACTATTATTATATATATATATACCAGCGTAGAGGCCAATTGGCCATTGACCGAAGTCCTTCAGCCTGGATGTCAATTCCTTATTAATTATTATACTGAATTATTTTAGTAGAAGAATGGCTATGCAATAAATTAAGCTTGAACTAATAAATTAGTAAGCTTAACGAAGAGCAATTCTGTCGGAAATTTGCTTTTGCTTACAATGCCAGGAGGTGTTGCGTTACAAAGGGGGGCTATTACATCTAGATGTTGTTCTGCAAAGAGTTTACTTAGAGTTTTGGTCTTCATATAATATTTTCACTTGGGATATGCTTCTGGTTAAAGAAAAGGGCTATGAAAAGAGCAATGCCGAACGCAGACCGGTAGAGAATGGATTGTCGGAGTTCTCTTCATCAATGGAAATCCTACGCATAGTGTACACGGAGTCTCTGTGCGTTTGGTTCACGTGGCACCGCGACATCACCAACAACCACAGCGCCAGGACAGGTTAAAATGCAAATCCGCGTGACCGACATCCGCTCGCACTCTGAGGAGTGCCCGACAATCTACCGTACAGTACTGTCGTCTAACATTATCTGGAACCACTCGAGCCCGCCCGTTCGTTGAACCTCTCATTGGTCTCGGTATTTATTGTCAACGGCGTCGCACGTGTGCGTTACAAGAAAATATGTAAGAGGGCGGACACCTAATACAACTGTAGTTTCATAATAGTATTTTAATTTCACTGACGTGTCGTCGATTGTATCTGAATGTAATGGGTAATCGGAATCATTTTACTGGAATTCCCAGCTGATATTTGCGGTTATTTTTTCCTCAATCTCGCTTAAGTGGTCATACTTTTTTTGATACCTATTTGTGTGTCAGTAAATTTATTTTTCTATTTTTTGCAAACTTGGAAATTGTATATTTGTCGAGAAATTTGGTATTTCAAAAAGTAATATCTGAAGTAATATCTACTTAATTAATCAATTATTCCTCGTACTTGCAGACGTTTAATCGATTTTTTTTTTGTATAAAATAAATTAATCGTAGTGATTTCTTAATATTTTCCAAATGAAAAAAAATGACTTTAAAATCGATCTCAATGTGTAGGAATTAATTTTGAATATAAATATCTTAATTTAAGAACAGGATAACAATGGGTTAACTTGTTATCCCTGATTGTCATCGTAAATCTAGATTTTTTAGGCATTTTTGATGTTTTGAGAAATATTTTTTGAAAATATTTTCAAAAAAAAAAAAAAAATATTATCTAAGGAAATTTTTTTAAAATATATATATTATATAAGATAAACGGTCCATTTCCTGACACTGCCGCATTTTCTGACACCGACGGTACATTAAAATCTGTAGTAAATAAAGTTTTCGTCAAATATAAAAAAAAATACAGGCAAATTGAAGAGGTTTTTTTACTGCCAAATATTGCTGAGCTATGAATGTTTTTATAGAATATTTGATAGCGAGAGTTGCGATTGACGTTTACGTGGCTTCCGAGCGACATTCGTAGTCGGAAGGCACTAGCTCAAGCATATGCGGAATTTCGGATTTATACCCTTAAGTAAGTATTAAATACTATAAAAGTCATATGAATACCTTCAGAATAAACCAAACTATACATCTGATACGTAAAAGTTTATCTAAAGGTTAGTTCTTCCCATAAATTCTCGGAGTCAGTAAGTGCATCACCTAATTCAGGTTATGCGTCAGTTTCTGATATTGCATGTATAACCTATAACGAAGCGTCAGAAACTGGTTGATGTCAGAAACTGCTACATACATGTCAGAAACTGGGTGCGCGCCGGTGTCAGAAACTGCGACATACGTGTCAGAAACTGCGTCCGCGCCGGTGTCAAAAACTGCGACATACATGTCAGAAACTGGGTGCGCGTCGGTGTCAGAAACTGCGACATACATGTCAGAAACTGGGTGCGTGCCGGTGTCAGAAACTGGGTGCACGTCGGTGTCAGAAACAGCGACATACATGTCAGAAACTGGGTCCGCGCCGGTGTCAGAAACTGCGACATACATATCAGAAACTAGGTCCGCGACGGTGTCAGAAACTACGACATGGAAGATTCAACAGTGTTAGTAATCCCGTTAGTAGACGACCATAATTAAAACAATACTTTAATCATTATTTCTTAAGGGGATGCTGGAGTAGATTTTTCTATCGAATTTGGTCGGTAAGTTTCCCGATTATGGCACAGATGGCGCTGACGTAGTCTGTTTACTTTTGGCAAAAGATACTGAATCTCCCGAAATTCAATATGGCCGCACACGATATGGCAACAGACCTTTGCTGTTAGATATAATTGTTTCTGGAAATTAGATATGTAAAATGAGCCCGAACGTCAATTCTGTGATGATTTCTGAATATTCCAAAACCATCAGAATGTCGACTACACAAGACAAACCCATATATAGTGTATACTACGTTCGCGTTGCAAAGGCTCGGAGCTTTTCCAAAAGTAAACAGACTACGTCGGCGCCACCTGTGTCCTAATGAGGAAACTTCATTCACGCTCTTCTCGACCTACTCTGATCGCGAACAAACTGCGTAAACATACTTTACAAACTACGTGCGTTTCTTTTGTGCTATCGCCAATCCAACAGTCTTAAAAAATGCGAAGAACCTCATAGAATCGGCGTCCACGTTTTTCTTTTGAATGTGATATCTAGAAATGTTTATATAGGACGAAATAGGTGGTGTTGACAGTTCGAGCGGCCATATTGGTTTTCGGTAGGTTTACAAAATTACGATTTTCTTTATTTTTCAAGTGTTTTCATCCAAAATTCGAGCGGACGCCGATGCGCCTATGTTGATATTATAATCCTGTGCAATTTGAAACATATTTGTAATATATTTACAACGTAGTTTGTAAACTACGGAACCGAAGCTTTTTACCGACCAAAGTCGGTAAAAAAATCTACTCCAGCATCTCCTTAATGATTGAACTTCGAAACCGGGCCAATCTCATTGAGAAGGGCTCAATGTACACGTCAAAAGAATTTTTTTTCGGTTTCATAATATAACTCGTTTGTAAATAATAGAAAACCGGGGCCGCGGTTCTAAAGATGTCAGAAACTGGGCCGTTTACCTCATGTAAAAAAATACTCAAGTTTAAAAACTGGGGTAATTTCCTACCCCAGTGTGCTGTTCATGTCTAAAGATTGCTATTCAGAAAATTGTCGTAACTTCTGCGAAAAGAGCCGTCTATTCTGTAATTATAAGGAAGTCTACCTAATGAACGCGCGTTGATGATCCTGATAAAACAGACGTGACTGCTCCCCGCAACAACGTAATATCGCTCGGGCTCCCTTTCAAGGTCACTCCTAAGACTGCTAGAGAAGTAGTACTACCACTAACTATAATACGCTCGTGCGCGCATAACCGGCAAATTCTTCCGGTCATGCGAGTTGTGTACTTTACTATATTGTCAGGTCGGCGAGCGGTGCACATAAGCCAGTTTGCCATTGAAACTTACCGTTTAACTGGCGCATGATGACCTATATGGTATGAGACCGCGTTAATGGGGCAGTTTAACCGAGAGATAATATTATAGTTGTGCTTTCTCGTAATTCATTCAGTGAGTAACGTTTTCCCCTTTTTCACCCAATCGCTTCAATTGGTACAACAATTTGTCCAAATTTTTCATATTATTTATCTGCTATTCTCAACAAAATTTTCAAATTACTATTTTTAAACAGAAACTTGTATTCAACTGATGTAAAAAAAACAATCGACGTTATACTTTTTGTAAAATATCAATTTTGCTACAAAATGCATTTTTTAATTTCTTGAATGCATCGAAGAGGAAAAAAATTGTCGCGGAGTTTAAGAATTTCAGCTGCTATTTAAGAAGAATTGCAATTGTGAAGAGTCGTGGAATTATATAAATTACCCTAATATGCTGTTATATCAATTATAAATATCAATTTTGCTACAAAATGCATTTTTTATTTTCTTGAATGCATCGAAGAGGAAAAAAATTGCCGCGGAGTTTAAGAATTTTAGCTGCTATTTAAGAAAAAATGCGATTGTGAAGAGTCGTGGAATTATAAATTACCCTAATATGCTGTTATATCAATTATAAATATCAATTTTGCTACAAAATGCATTTTTTATTTTCTTGAATGCATCGAAGAGGAAAAAAATTGTCGCGGAGTTTAAGAATTTTAGCTGCTATTTAAGAAGAATTGCGATTGTGAAGAGTCGTGGAATTATACATTACCCTAATATGCTGTTATATCAATTATAAATATCAATTTTGCTACAAAATGCATTTTTTATTTTCTTGAATGCATCGAAGAGGAAAAATTGTCGCGGAGTTTAAGAATTTCAGCTGCTATTTAAGAAAAAATGCGATTATGAAGAGTCGTGGAATTATAAATTACCCTAATATGCTGTTATATCAATTATAAATATCAATTTTGCTACAAAATGCATTTTTTATTTTCTTGAATGCATCGAAGAGGAAAAAAATTGTCGCGGAGTTTAAGAATTTTAGCTGCTATTTAAGAAGAATTGCGATTGTGAAGAGTCGTGGAATTATAAATTACCCTAATATGCTGTTATATCAATTATAAATATCAATTTTGCTACAAAATGCATTTTTTTTTTCTTGAATGCATCGAAGAGGAAAAAAATTGTCGCGGAGTTTAAGAATTTTAGCTGCTATTTAAGAAGAATTGCGATTGTGAAGAGTCGTGGAATTATAAATTACCCTAATATGCTGTTATATCAATTATAAATATCAATTGTGCTACAAAATGCATTTTTTATTTTCTTGAATGCATCGAAGAGGAAAAAAATTGTCGCGGAGTTTAAGAATTTTAGCTGCTATTTAAGAAGAATTGCGATTGTGAAGAGTCGTGGAATTATAAATTACCCTAATATGCTGTTATATCAATTATAAATATCAATTTTGCTACAAAATGCATTTTTTATTTTCTTGAATGCATCGAAGAGGAAAAAAATTGTCGCGGAGTTTAAGAATTTCAGCTGCTATTTAAGAAAAAATGCGATTGTGAAGAGTCGTGGAATTATAAATTACCCTAATATGCTGTTATATCAATTATAAATATCAATTTTGCTACAAAATGCATTTTTTATTTCCTTGAATGCATCGAAGAGGAAAAAAATTGCCGCGGAGTTTAAGAATTTTAGCTGCTATTTAAGAAGAATTGCGATTGTGAAGAGTCGTGGAATTATAAATTACCCTAATATGCTGTTATATCAATTATAAATATCAATTTTGCTACAAAATGCATTTTTTATTTTCTTGAATGCATCGAAGAGGAAAAAAATTGTCGCGGAGTTTAAGAATTTCAGCTGCTATTTAAGAAGAATTGCAATTGTGAAGAGTCGTGGAATTATAAATTACCCTAATATGCTGTTATATCAATTATAAATATCAATTTTGCTACAAAATGCATTTTTTATTTTCTTGAATGCATCGAAGAGGAAAAAAATTGTCGCGGAGTTGAAGAATTTTAGCTGCTGTTTAAGAAAAATTGCGATTGTGAAGAGTCGTGGAATTATAAATTACCCTAATATGCTGTTATATCAATTATAAATATCAATTTTGCTACAAAATGCATTTTTTATTTTCTTGAATGCATCGAAGAGGAAAAAATTGTCGCAGAGTTTAAGAATTTCAGCTGCTATTTAAGAAAAAATGCGATTGTGAAGAGTCGTGGAATTATAAATTATCCTAATATGCTGTTATATCAATTATAAATATCAATTTTGCTACAAAATGCATTTTTTATTTTCTTGAATGCATCGAAGAGGAAAAAAATTGTCGCGGAGTTTAAGAATTTTAGCTGCTATTTAAGAAAAAATGCGATTGTGAAGAGTCGTGGAATTATAAATTACCCTAATATGCTGTTATATCAATTATAAATATCAATTTTGCTACAAAATGCATTTTTTATGTTCTTGAATGCATCGAAAAGGAAAAAAATTGTCGCGGAGTTTAAGAATTTTAGCTGCTGTTTAAGAAAAATTGCGATTGTGAAGAGTCGTGGAATTATAAATTATCCTAATATGCTGTTATATCAATTATAAATATCAATTTCGCTACAAAATGCATTTTTTATTTTCTTGAATGCATCGAAGAGGAAAAAAATTGTCGCGGAGTTTAAGAATTTCAGCTGCTATTTAAGAAAAAATGCGATTATGAATAGTCGTGGAATTATAAATTACCCTAATATGCTGTTATATCAATTATAAATATCAATTTTGCTACAAAATGCATTTTTTATTTTCTTGAATGCATCGAAGAGGAAAAAAATTGTCGCGGAGTTTGAGAATTTCAGCTGCTGTTTAAGAAAAATTGCGATTGTGAAGAGTCGTGGAATTATAAATTACCCTAATATGCTGTTATATCAATTATAAATATAAATTTTTCCACAAAATGCATTTTTTATTTTCTTGAATGCATCGAAGAGGAAAAAAAATTGTCGCTGAGTTTAAGAATTTTAGCTGCTATTTAAGAAAAAATGCGATTATGAAGAGTCGTGGAATTATAAATTACCCTAATATGCTGTTCTAGGGATAAAGTGTTGCAAATTAGCTCCTGGTATCCATAGATCTAAATAACCGTCACGTACAGTAAAGGTGGAAAACGACATTTCAAACGGTAAATCAATAATGATCGATACTCATAGCAATACGTGTGACGCATTCCTACATCGTTATGTCGAAACTCGGATCAATTACCATGTATTAATAAATCGTACGAACGAGTTTATTCGACCGCGCGGCTTGTTGTACATTCTGTAAACTTTATTTTCGTTGAGTGACCCATTCGGCTGCACATCCGATTTTCGCAACAGGCTGTTTGCACGATCGTTTCCATCATTGAAAGCATGTTATATGAGTTACTGTGAAACTGTGCGTGTGTAATAGTTACTATATTGTGTAGTGTACTCTGTATATGTATGTACTCTGCTTGAAACGGGTCTTCGTGACAGCGTAGCGACGATCAGTCGTTCTAAATTTAATAGCAGAATGAAATAATGAAGCTATCCCACAGTAAAAGCTAGTTTTTTTTTTATAATCACAAAGTGACTACCAAATAATAAT
Organism: Ephialtes manifestator; assembly: GCA_963970395.1. Lineage (NCBI taxonomy): Eukaryota > Metazoa > Arthropoda > Insecta > Hymenoptera > Ichneumonidae > Ephialtes > Ephialtes manifestator. Next base: position 9,494,855 of record OZ019974.1, on the reverse strand, counting down.
ACGACGTCGCTAATAACTTGGAAGTTGCGACGATAAATAAAACTAGTTTTTTTTTTAAATAAATAAATAAATAAATAAATGAAAATAATATGTTTTAAAAGCATTCTATTTTTTGTACATTATTAATAATTTTTACTTTCAGGGAAAATAGTAAGCCGAATAACAATTAAGTAGCGACTAATAATTTTTAGTTGCCAGTTTGAAGGTTTTTATTAAAAGTAACTAATGATTAATTGAATATATACAAAATATTTATTTTATAAGCAACTTCCCGATCATATTGTTATACAATTATATATATAAATATTATATTACCAGATTACATTGTCGAATTAATGATTCAATTGAATGATAATTTTGTTTCCTCGGACGAAGTTGTTTTTTCAGTGTTGATTTTTTTAATTGCAATTTTGCTATTAGAATATATGGAATTGTGTGAAGCAATTAGAAAAGAGATATAGAAAAACATGTCCCGCCGTATGTGTGTACTTACACACATACGGCGGGACATGTTTTTCTATATCTCTGGATATTGATTCTGGAAAATGTAAATATTTATATCTCGAGAACCAATGAGGCAAACGACCTGAAGTTCAATATACAAGTAGAGCAACAACTCCATTTCTATTGTTTGTATTATCGTCGAAATTAATGCAATAATTACAATTTTATAGCATTTTTCTTTTTAAATATTCGTAATCTTCCTAATGATCGAAAATCTTTGCGTACTAAGACAAATCGTTTTTCATAGTTGCAAATATTTTCCAGAATTTTAGGTATTGAATTTGGCCGAAAACTGCAAATGCTAATTGCATATTTACTTGATACGTCTTTAAGGTATTATTCGGCAGTGTTCAATATTGCGTTTAGACGAAATACGTATAGGATTTTAGATTTTTTTAAAGTTTTCAAATTGCCAAATTGCCAATTTTTTCTAACACTTGAAAAATTAAAGCTATTATTAATAACTTAAGTTTTATTCAAGTTTATTGAAGCAACGAAATGTCAAAGTATTCCGCATATCTAAATTTCCTGACGACACTAATTTCAATAAATATTTCGTTCTAAAACTTTTTTAAACAATGATCATGGTGGCCGTTTTTTTTTTTCCGGAAAAAATTCCCTGACTTTACCCTGATTTTTCCCTGACTAATTTATCAATTTTCCCTGACCGAAATTTTAAGGACATCTACTAAAAAATTTATAACGCGAATAAAAAAAATGTATTAGAAACAGATACGTGTTTTTGATAAGTTATTTATTTCTCGATCAACAACGAATAGTACTTTTGAAGATATATTTTCTCTTTCAAAACATAAACGCTCTTTGGAATTAAAATGCTTTAAATCCGATTAAATACTGATGTGAAGTGTAATACTTGTTTTAGTAACATATAACACTTTAAAACTTTTTGTTGAGTGCTTCGATTTGTTCGAATAGATTTATGTTGTAATGTTTATATCATTTGTTTTTTTTTCCAAATATTTTTCGGTTGTTTTTTTTTCCAAGTCTTTCTTTTATGGATTTTTATTCAGTTATTGAAACTTTGGCAACAATCTACTTTTTCCCTGACTAATTTCGATATTCCCTGACTTTTCCCTGATTCCCTGATCAAATTTTTATTTCCCTAACTTTTCCTGGTTTTCCCTGACCGCGGCCACCATGAATGATGCAAAGTAGAAAAAAAAGGGACGCAAAGTAGAACTTTGCGCATTGCTTCCTCATTCTTTTTCGCATCTTACAAAAACGCCTCTATGAGGAAGGTTCTTTATTTTATTTTGGCTTTCTCATACAGGAAGCTTTGCGAAAGATAAACATTATTGACGAAGTTGATGATTTCTCACGTTTTACGAAATTCAGAGCGAAACCAATAAATTTTTTAAAAATTCACAATCACGTAAAATCCGAACCGCTTTACGGATCATCACCAAATTTGGTACGTAGCAGGGCGGAATGTTATTTTTCCTGTGTAGAAAATTTCAGTCGATTAGTTGAAATTTTACCAGAATTAGAGCAGAACGAAAATTTTTCGAAAAATTAAAAATCTCATAAAAAACGAACCGCTTTACCGATTTGACCCAAATTTAATACCTAAGGTCGTATCACTTTGTTCAATTTTAATACGAAGTTTCAGCCCGATAGCTAAAAATTTGTTCGAGCTAGAGCATTTGCGTGCTTTTTTTAAAATTTCAAAATTCTTATGAAAATGAAATGCGTTAAGCGATTTTTGTAAAATTTATACCAATTGAAGATCAGCCAGTACTCTACATGTTGTTCAAATTTTAGCTTATTCGGTCGAATACTTTTTAAGTTACAGTTATATGAATTTTTCGCCTTTCATCACACACACACACATACATTCATCCGGACAATTTTTCTTAAGGTAGTTCTGTCAGTACGCCGGACTCATAAATCAATAAATCTCAGAGTCGTTATGACATTAAAAAATAATTATACGCATCACTTTGACTGGCTCAATAATAATATAAAAAGGATGCAAAGTAGAACCTTGCACATTGCTTCCTCATTATTTTTCGCATTTTACAAAGCTACCTCTATGAGGAAGTATGTTATTCAATTTTTGGCTTCCTCATAGAGGAAGCTTTGTAAAATGCGAAAAATAATGAGGAAGCAATGTGCAAGGTTCTACTTTGCATCCTTGTTTTAATTAGATAAATATACATGTTGTGGATTCGCTTTTTCTATTTCGTTTTTGCGTTATTTCGTGATTATTAGAGCGTTTCCGAAGTGAATGTGATAATGTATATTTTTTAAAATATTTCAACATTCCATAAAATCAAAAATTTCATACCGTTCGTCACTAAATTATACATATATAATGGCTGAATATTGTTTTATTTATATACAAAATTTGAGCTCGCTATCTTAAGTTTTGCAAAAGTTACAATAGAGCGATAATGTCAATTTTTTTAAAAATTCAAAACATCATAACATTTTTACGGCTCAACCGATCTTAACCAAATTCAATAGCGATCACCAGCATATGAAAGCTCAAATTCATACCAATTATTAGATCAATATCTCGAAAATTGAAAGAGTTATCGCGTAAACAGACATTTTTCAAAAAATTAAAAAACGCGTAATAATTTAACGATGAAGTGGATTTTAACAAAAATTTGCATGAACGATGAGGCTTGATCCCTCTATCTATGGTCCAAATTTCAGCTTGATATCTCAAGGCATTCCCGAGTTATAAAGGTTTACATTTTTCGATTGTGTAACATACACACACACACACACACACACACACACACACACACACACACACACACACACACACACACACACACACACACACACACACACACACACACACACACACATACACACACACACACACACACATACAGACATTTTTTCTAAATCACTTTTCTCGATGTTTTGGACCATTCTGAGTGTACTGACATGAAAATCTCGAAAAAAAAATTTCTCACGAAATCAAAGCTTCCTCTATGAGGAAGCAAAAATAATCGAGAATCCTTCGAAATTGTCGTAATCAAATTAAAACGATTATTTGTAAATAGTTGATATGTAATTAGGTTAGGAAACGTCATGTGGCCCGGTATCGTACACTTTGACCTTGGTTCAATTAAACATTATTCCGGAGACTTCACCTTTTTTCATGATGTAACAATTTCTGAATGATTTGCGAATCCGTAGTACTTTTTATTTTTTCTCTATCTTTGATCTAAGTATGTTAATTTTCGATTTAAAGATCAATTTTCCCAGTCCTCCCGTTGGCGCCGTGTAAAAAGATCGATTTTCAAGTTTTAATTGTTTATTCAAATACTCGGTAAAAGCCTTCAAGTTTTTGTGCAAGTAAAATTGAATAGCTAAATTACAACATGTCAAAAATTCATGCATATGAGTTTGGATTGCCTTCACGACAGAACTACCTTAACCACTTTTCCCGACATTTCAAATCATTTTAAACGTCTTGACATGAAAATTTCGATTTTTTTTTTTTTTTAAACAAAGCTTCTTCTATGAAAGACAAAAAACAAGAAACCTGTGAACCTCGGAGACTTCACTTTTTTTCATGATGCATCAATACCTGAATGATTTGCGAATCCGTAGTACTTTTTATTTTTTCTCTATCTTTGATCTAAGTATGTTAATTTTCGATTTAAAGATCAATTTTTCCAGTCCTCCCGTTGGCGCCGTGTAAAAAGATCGATTTTCAAGCTTTAATTGTTCATTCAAATACTCGGTAAAAGCCTTCAAGTTTTTGTGCAACTAAAATTGAATAGCTAAATTACAACATGTCATAAATTCATGCATATGAGATTGGATTGCCTTCACGACAGAACTACCTTAACCACTTTTCCCGACATTTCAAACCATTTTAAACGTCTTGACATGAAAATTTCGATTTTTTTTTTTAAACAAAGCTTCTTCTATGAAAGAACAAAAACAAGAAACCTGTGAATGATCCTTTTTTTTGTTGTGAAAAATTGTGGTTTAGTTATCGGGCGAACAAAAAACATAATATCTTCCAATTCACAAAAGACAAATCAAGCGCATAATCATCCGAAGAGTGGACAAATGTGAAGCACGAAATTGCCCGATCGACAGATTATTAGACGCGTCTTTTTTTATTCCATTTACTATTTCCTTCATATCCATCTGACCTACGAAGCAGAATGAGAGATTCCAACCTCCCTCCCCTTCAAATTAGTCCGACGTTAAAAATTTAATTCACCTTTCTCCAGAAAACAGTGTCACCTCCCGAAATTTTCAAGCTCTTTGACAATCATCGTAATTTACTATAGATAGAAAGAAAAAAACATTGTTGGAGAGAAATAAAAACTGCTATCAAAGTTGCGAATCGAATCGCCGACAGTCTTGATCAGAGAAATCGCGAGGTAGCCGCGATCGTTCTAAATAGGTTATGGTTTCCTGTGCGGCACGCATTTCGTATCGTATCTGTGCACCGGCAACTGCGACGGCACGTACTATACGAGGTTATACGCATTGAGTATATAACGTTGGTGGAAAAAGCGAACGATAGCTAATACCTGCGGCATTGGCGTGCCAGTAAGCACTAATTTATGCCTACTACAGAGTTAATGTTTCAAGTTATGTTCCTCTCGCTCTTTCCCCCTGCAATCTCATCATTTCTCTCTCGCTCTCTTCTTGCGTCTCGCGCTCTCTAGTTAGCCGATAAAACCGTGAATTCATTAACGAATTCTGGTTCCCCTGTCGATTTACCTAACGGTTAATCCGTCGTTGAGCTTAAACGCAGAGAAATCGTTGAGTTGGACGTTGAAAATTGCCCTCGGGGCATCGTACGAGATCGGTACGCAACGCTTTAAGGTACAAACGCTTCACGAGAGTTTCGTACCTTATAGGGACACGTAACCTATATCCAAGTTTTTCTCTCAAAGAAATCGTATCTTTTATTATGACTAAAATGAAGATATATATTAAATCGAATAGATCGAATGATGAGGAATTCAACAGATTTTCCGGAAGTCGAGAAGAGACAGAAAGAAACGATGAGAATCGGTCATGTTGGGTGCCGAGTTATGAGAGAATTAGAAACTCGCGGTGACCGCCCCAAGTGACAATCCGCATTGGCCTAACGTCGTTCGAATACTTTGAACTTATTGTCTTTAACGACTCACCCTTGTTATTTCACGTTATAACGACGTTCCTCCGGCACGTGTGCGACACATTCACAGATGACCGGCTGGCACTTGCACTACCCGTAATCGCGGCGACAGGAAACCGTGCAATCCACACCCAAAAATCCCGTCACGTTGAGCAAATACTGACACCTCACTGATAATATGGCCGCCGCCTGCCCTACCCGCTTCACGAGTGTGACTGGGGTGGGGCTAAGTCATTGGTCGTAAGGTTAACGCTTATGGTTAGCTGTGTTTTCTTTTTCCGACCGGTTCTTCCGTATCGGCTGTTAGCCGTTTGAATTTCATTCCTATTTCATCGCGAGCTTCAGGCGCTTGCCAAGAGATGGTGCGCTGTTGTTTTTTAAGCGCGCCAAGTATTCAAAAACCGGAAGCGTCAATATTTAAATATGTTCGACTGTTCACACTAGTCAAATCAGTGCTACATTTTTGTAATTGTTTCATTAAGGTAGTTCTGTCGCTTCACGCTCACTTCGCATAAGTTTCCGAAAAATGAGAGCGAATTGCAAACACTTCTCGATGATATAAAAATCTGTAAAAAATCATGCATATTAAAGATGCTGAAGACATTAATTCGGCATAATAATAATTCCAAAATGTTATTAACAAATTGATGAAAAATAAAATTGTTTGACAAATTTTCCGACAACTTAATTTTTTTGATTCGGTGAAAATGATTTGTTCATTTTTCTGAGTACGTATGAATTTTTTCAAATTTTTTTCTTTGCTTTGAATTTTTCGATTTTTTACATGGAAAAAATCACAAAATTCAAAGCAAAGAAAAAAATTTGAAAAAATTCATACGTATTCAGAAAAATGAACGAATCATTTTTATCGAAACAAAAAAATTAGGTTGTTGGAAGATTTGTTGAACATTCTTATTTTTCATCAATTTGTTAATAACATTTTGGAATTATTATTATGTCGAAATAATGTCTTAAGGGGAGGGAGTCAGGTAAAAAAAATTGATTTTGGAAATTCAATATCATCCAAATCCTATTGCATATAAAAATGCCCAATGCACTATATTGTTGGTACTCGATGAAAGGATTTTTTGCTGTCGTCTGACTTGCATATGCTTTTCAATATTATCTTAAGCAAAGTTCTTAGGTTTTCCATTCTGCGCATGATTCAGATCAAACTACTGGGCAGATTGGAATGGTTGACGTCTCATTTTCTTCTTCATGAAAAGATACACTGGCTAAATGGAGCAAATGTTAATAAAAGGTAATATTTTTTAAGTGACATAATTATTAGTAAATAAATTTCATGCTATTTTCTAAATCAGTGATTAACTTTGCTTTCAGAATAAAAAAAAAATAGTTTGCTCCATTTAGCCAGTGTATCTTTTCATGAAGAAGAAAATGAGACGTCAACCACTCCAATCTGCCTAGTAGTTTGATCTGAATCATGCGCAGAATGGAAAACCTAAGAACTTCGCTTAAGATAATATCGAAAAGCATATGCAAGTCAGACGACAGTAAAAAATGCTTTCATCGAGCACGAACAATATAGTGCGTTGGGCATTTTTATATGTAATAGGATTTGAATGATATTGAATTTTCAAAATCAATTTTTTTTACCTGACTCCCTCTCCTTAACTATCTTAAAAATGCATGATTTTTTTCAGATTTTTATATCATCAAAAAGTGTTTGCAAATCGCTCTCATTTTTCGGAAACTTATGCGAAGTGACCGTGAAGCGACAGAACTACCTTAAAGTTTAATGCATTAAATCACTGTAGTAGAGCGTTGATTTGTATTGAAGCATGTTCACTTAACCGAGAGAAAAATTACTAGTGACGAATTTGCGTAAAGATTAACTGATTAACGTTACTTTGCGATGGGATACATTTTCGTTCAGTCTTTTCCGAGAATAATGTATAATTTTTTGCCAATTTTGATGAGTGATGGCTCATTCTCTTTCTTAAAAAATGCTCTACAAATTGACTGGATGGATATTTGATATTACTGATCGTATAATAATTATAGCTATTTGTTTATGAAGGTATTTTGATTTTTGTTAAACAACAGGCTATAATTATTAAACGATTAATAATATTAAATATCCACCTGGTCAATTTGTAGAGCATCTTTTAAGAAAGAGAATGAGCCATCACTCATCAAAATTGACAAAAAATTATAGATTATTCTTGGAAAGAACTGAACGAAAATGTCCCATTGAAAGGAACGTTAATTAGTTAATCTGGATGCAAATACGGCACTATTAATCGTTCTCTGGGTTAAGTATACATGCTTCAATTCAAACTACTCTCTACTATTGGTATTTAATGCATTAAACTGTAATGAAACAATTACAAAAATTTAGCACTGATTTTACTAGTGTGAAACAGTCGAACATCCTTAAGGAGTTCGACTTGTGGCTCGACCCAGGCAGCACAATTGATGCAGATATCCAAAAGTCGCCCAAATGGGTACCAAATGACGCTTTGGAAGTTATCATTTGCGTAAAAGTTATCTTTTAGGACGTTTGTTAACTAATGGATAACTTTCAAAGCGACATTTGGTGCCCGTTTAGGCGACTTTTCGGTTACAAATAAAAAATATGTAACAGATTGAGAGCTAAATTTTATGATGGCTAAATCCTAGAACCGATTTCCGAAATTATTAGCAAGCAATCCAATACTAAAATCCAAGAATTTAACACAGGCTCTTATGGGTTGAGCGCTTACTGAACAGTTCATACAATTTTTAAAAATATTTGGTGATTAGATAGCTTCAGAGTTTAATTCTTGAACAAATTGGGTAAGAAAAATTTTTGAAATAACAATCATTTGCTTATGTATTATAAACAGCAGATTCATTCGTTAATGGTGTGGTAATCTCTTGACTATAATATGCAGGGTTCGGAAGTAACGCGTTACTAGTAACGTCGTTAGTGAATTCGTTACTTTTTAGTGCTAACGGTCGGTAACGTCATATTTATTCGACTAATTCTAAAATAACGCTCGTTACAAATTTGTTGTAACGAGTACTTTTTTCGTTACTTTTTGAGGTACAAACTGTTTGTTAACAAGTAGTTTTCGTTTATTTTCGTTGGTATCTCGTCTCTTAGAGGGAATCTGAACGACTCAACATTCGAACAGCTACTTTTGCGCAACGTTAATAAACGCTTCCTCTGAATGATTCGTTTTTTCATTATTAACCTTCATTCTACACGTTAATAATTATATACGTTTAAATTTGTTATATGATTAATAAGTTTTACAGTAACGAAAAGTAACGATACATTTTTAGTAACGATAACGCGTTATTTTTTCACAAGGAGTAACAGTAACGGTAACGCGTTACTTTTTCACAAGGAGTAATGGTAATAACGGTAACTAATTACTTTTACTAAGTAACGTTCCGAACCCTGATAATATGTGAATGATTATTATTACACAATTTTTTGTTGACCCCATTTTCTTTTATTCTATTCTTTTATTATTTTCTAAGTTAAAATTCTTTTTTCTATATCCGTCCATTTAATCAATTGTCTTACGTATTACATTTGCTCGCAGAGCAATATCGCTGTCGTGGAACAAGAAGAATTTTATATGGTTTGGGAGAGATGGTTATTCCCAAATTGGGTTCAAGATTGGGTGGTTCTTGTCCCGGTGCTGGCAGCAATTGGAAGCGTTGCATAATTCCAGCGAAGAATAAAAAAACTGTTGCTCTGGCATCAGCCTCGGCGGGACATCTTCTGTGGCCTGGAAAATAAAAAAAACAACCAATCTCTCATCACCTGCTCGGCTTAACCATTCCCATTTCTTACCAATAGAAAACTATCATTAAAAAAACAATAATAACCAATCAATTATTCTTAACCTGCTCATTGTAATTCACCAAACTTACTCTTACTTCATCTTGATAACGGGAATATTATTCTAAGAACAAATATAGGAAAAAGTCTCTTATTAACATGTATTAAGATTTTGTAGGGACTTAAAATGAGGTGAAAGTTTTCTATTAAAAGATGATAATAGTGTTTTGCAATGATTTAAAATGTCAAAACGTCGCCAAAATTTATTGACGGACTATAATTGTATTCTTAAATACAAAAATCCAATGTAATTATTTATAAAGTCTTAAGAAAGCTGATAATATTTTTTCATTGTTAAATAACTTATATACAACTCTTTATAGGCCGTTTTCTTTTTTATTATTATAATGAGTTAAATATACCTCGACCGAAGAAAATGAGCTTCTCATCGGGCACATGAGCGCCATCTTTTATGAATCGCTCCGGCTCAAACGAGTCCGGATTCGGAAAATACTCTGGATTCATGTGAATACTCCAAATGTTCAAAAGTACGCAGGATTCCGTAGGTATCTTATAGCCATCCATGCTACATTCGCGCATGACTCGTCTCGGTCCAATTATTGGCAGAACTGTATGTATTCGTTGACTTTCTGTGATCACCGCTTCCGTATAAGGCAATCTGGAAATCCGAAAATAATCAGATGATACATACATTTTAATTATAATTGCCATATTTAAAAAGCGTATTTAAGAAACGTATTTAAAAATCGTATAAATATACTTTGATCTATCATTGAGATCCGGAAGACGATCAAAACCGATCACAGAGTCGAGCTCTTCTTGTAATCGATGCTGAATTTCCTGGTGAACTGTCATACGAAGAAACAGGAAGTCGAGAGCAGTCTGTGAGGTGACGGAACCAGCGATGAATAGATCCATAAGAATTGTAAATAATTGGTCATCTGCAAATAAATTGAGCGATTATCCATTTTTTAATTCGAATTACAAGATGATGTTTAAGGGGAGGGAGTCAGGTAAAAAAAATTGATTTTGAAAATTCAATATCATCCAAATCCTATTGCATATAAAAATGCCCAATGCACTATATTGTTGGTACTCGATGAAAGGATTTTTTACTGTCGTCTGACTTACATATGCTTTTCAATATTATCTTAAGCAAAGATCGTAGGTTTTCCATTCTACGCATGATTCAGATCAAACTACTAGGCAGATTGGAATGGTTGACGTCTCATTTTCTTCTTCATGAAAAGATACACTGGCTAAATGGAGCAAATGTTAATAAAAGGTTATATTTTTTAAGTGACACAATTATTAATAAATAAATTTTATGCTATTTTCTAAATCAGTGATTAACTTTGCTTTCAGAATGAAAAAAATAGTTTGCTCCATTTAGCCAGTGTATCTTTTCATGAAGAAGAAAATGAGACGTCAACCATTCCAATCTGCCTAGTAGTTTGATATGAATCATGCGCAGAATGGAAAACCTAAGAACTTTGCTTAAGATGATATTGAAAAGTATATGCAAGTCAGACGACAGTAAAAAATCCTTTCATCGAGCACCAACAATATAGTGCATTGGGCATTTTTATGTGAAATAGGATTTGGATGATATTGAATTTCCAAAATTATTTTTTTTACCTGACTCCCTCCCCTTAAAACAAAAATGATAGATATTTAAAAATCACCATCAAATATTGAATCGCTTCCTTTTCTGTCTTCCATTTCGTTCAAGAACATGTCGATCAGATCACCTCTGATTTCATTCGTTACATAAGTTTTCTTGTGTTCCTGAATCGCTTCCTGTGAAAAGAAAATTGTTAATTCCGTTCGAAAAACAATTTTGTTGATTGGTTGAAAATAAGATTTAAAACATACCGTCAATATGCTCTTTAATTCATTATTAATCGTTACAAGAAGTTTGTAACCAGATGCTTCAGGTGCTATATGTCGAATCCATGGAAATATTGAGAGAATACCACCAGCCATATCAAATGCTTTTGAACGTCGTTCCATAAGGTTATTGAAGTTCTTCAATCTGTTTGAAATAAATGATGATTCATTAAAATTATTTATAGCTAATTTTCACAGCGTAGGATTTTTATTTATAGTAAACACAAATAAATGAACAATTTTCAATAATTCATTTATACTTAGAAGAAAACTTTTAATAATTTCTGGATATTAACTCTTTAAGAGAAAAATTTACTTTTTTAAATTATTAGGTGTGAAGGCGTTTTTCTTTTATGATATCAAAATATGCGAGGCATTTCTAATGAAATACCAGGTGGTAGATTTTCCAAATTAAAAAAATGAGATTAAAAAATATTGTTTAAAAAATTTGTTACTCTGATGTAGAAAATATTCCATAATATACTTTTAATAATATGTGTTTCATTCAAGAAGAAAAAACCTGTGTCACGAAACTCTCTCAATAAACTGTGAAACAATAAAAATTACTTGGTTTTATCTTTTTCAGCAAATCGTATTCCAGTTGCCATTGCCCAAATGACATTAAGTGTAGCCGGAGCAATGAATGATTTCATGTTAACAACTCCGCCTTCTTTTAAGCTGTCGAGAATAATTTGTAGCTCATCTTTAATATGGGCAGCCATAATAGTTCGTCCGAATCCGAGTTGTCGCAAAGATCTCACAAGCCAAGCTCGAACTTCCTTCCATTCGGGGCCATCAGTCATCGCTACTCCTGAAGAAAAAAAAACTAGGGTGTAAAGCAAAACATTGCACATTGCTTTGTCATTATTTTTCGTTTTTTACAAAACTACCTCTATGAGGAAGTATATGAGGCAATCTACCGGTTATCGACAGATTCTCATATATATTTTTCTTTTTCCTTTTGAGATATTGTAGAGCAATACTTATAAAAAAACACTTGAAATTTTTTTACATTTTTTTTTAATTTTGTGTTTTTTTAATTACCTAAAATTTGATTTTCTCAAAAAGTAAGTCTACAATTTTTTTTTTTTACAGTAAATTCTGTGTCCAAAAATAAAATTTTTGAACCTAGGCCCAGAGTAGGGCAAGGCCTAGATTAGCAACTAAAAATAAAACAAAATTTTTTAAAATGTAAAATAATACCCCAAACTTGAATCTCTCTATAAGTATGTCGATGATTTTTTTTTCAAATTTTTATAGTAATTTCTGTATTAAAAAACGAAATTTTTGAGACTAGAACGATAATGGGGGGCAGTCTAGAATAGCAACTAAAAATAAAATTCTTTTACGGAAGACTAGAACAAAAATGGGGGGCAGTCTAGAATAGCAACTATAAATAAAATTCTCCCGTAAAAGAATTTTGTTTTTAGTTCTTTTATTCCCTCATTTTCGTTCTAGTCTCAAAGATTTCGTTTTTGGAAACAGAATTTACTATAAAAATTTGAAAAAAAAAAAAAAAAAAAAAAAACAAAAATCATCGACATACTTTTAGAAAGACTCAAATTTGGGGTCTCATTTAACATTTTTAAAATTTTGTTTTATTTTTAGCTGCTAATCTACGCATCGCCCCACTCTGGACCCAGGCACAAAAATTTTGTGTTTGGATACAAAATTTACTGCAAAAAAAAAATAAATTATTGTAGTTTTTGAGAAAATCAAATTTTAGGTAATTAAAAAAACACAAACTTTAAAAAAAATCTAGTGTGTTTGTTTATATTGCTCTATAAATTAAGGTGTAAAAAGCAAAAAATAATGAGTCAATTTTTTGAACGATTCAAAATTCCATAAAATCTGCACCACCTCACCGATTTGAGCCAAATTCAATACCAAACAACATAGAGTATATAAAAGTATAGCTTCCTCTATGAGAGAGCAAAAGGAAGAAAAAAAACTTTGCAATTGCAGTTCACTTCCAATTGGAAGGTTTTCTTTACTCTTGACATAATCTGCATGAGAATCTTGCTAGAAGCGATCATCACACTCATTACCTTTCTTATGTCCCATGTTTCTCAATTTGATAAATTCGTTCCATGGCCGCCCGTCGAATTCCTCAGTTCCGAGAATCTTTTGTATCTCCTTATAACCGTTAACGGCTATTACGTTGGATCTCCCCAGACGCAGAGACACAAAGTTGCTGGAATATTGCCGCGAAAGCTCCAGAAACGCTGCGTGCTGGCCTCGATGCTTTTTGCTGAGGTGACGAAGCACTCGCAAATTTCCAATAATGGGCCATTGAAAAGGACCTTGAAAATTAGTAATTAAAACAATTGATAAATTTACAATATTTCCCTGGGAAATATGCAGCTCGAAAACCGATAGTGCACCAACTTGTCGGTTTCGGACACTTTTTTTTACTGTGTTTCAATCGGAAGCCTGCCGCAGCTTGCAACCTTGAATGACCTTGAACGAAAGGTCGACAGTTTTTGCAGATTGGTTCGTCGCGTACCAACCGTTAAGGTAGTTCTGTCGTGAAGGCAATCGAAACTCATATGCATGAATTTTTGACATGTTGTAATTAAGCTATTCAATTTTACTTGCACAAAATCTTGAAGGCTTTTACCGAGTATTTGAATGAACAATTAAAACTTGAAAATCGATCTTTTTACACGGCGCTCACGGGAGAGCTGGAAAAATTGATCTTTAAATCTAAAATGAACGTACTTAGATCAAAGATAGAGAAAAAATAAAAAGTACTACGGATTCGCAAATCATTCAGGAATTGATGCATCATGAAAAAAGGTGAAGTCTCCGGAATAATGTTTAATTGAACCAAGGTCAAAGTGCGCGATACCGGGTCAAATGACGTTTCCTAACCTAATTATCGTAAAAATGAAGTCAAATCCGCACTAAACATATCAACTATTTACAAATAATCGTTTTAATTTGATTACGACAATTTCGAAGGATTCTCGATTATTTTTTATATTATTATTGAGGCAGTCAAAGTGATGCGTATGATTATTTTTTAATGCCATATAGACTCTGAGATTTATGACTCCGGCGTACCGACAGAACTATCTTAAATGACCATGATCCGACTTTTCCTAATTACGGTTGTCAGTGGATTTAATTCGTAACCGATCGTAAAAGACCATGGAAAAGAAACATATACGGGATTCCACGGGACTTTCGCCACCCCAAAAAAAAAAAAAATCTCAAATTTTATCTAAAAATCAGGTTCAGCGGTGTCTATTGATGGACCAAATTTCAAAATTCTAAAAAAATAGTTGACCTGAATATGCAAATTTTTTCGTTTTTTATCGTTTTTCATTTAATCTGTAATATCTCAGAAACTATTGATCGTATCGAAATCATTAAAAGACGAAAATGTGCATTTTTTTATGGCCAACAAGAAAAAAATATATTCAAAATTAATTGCTTAATTTCAGGTCACATTTTATGGAAAAAACAACAAAATTATTTTTTTTATGGTTGGACTTCAGATTTTTTGATCGGACAAATTGTCTCGGAATCTTTGAGTGATCGCCGAATTTTGAGTATTTTTTTTTTTCATGGGATGGCCCAATGCTGTGACGTTACAGCAATCTGAATGTTTTTAATATATATAAAAAAATCCATATTCAAAATTAAAATTAATTAAAATGGTTGGACTTCAGATTTTTTCACCGGACAAATTGCCTCGGAATCTTTGAGTAATCGCCGAATTTTGAGTATTTTTTTTTTCATGGGATGGCCCAAGGCTGTGAGGTTACAGCAATTTGAATGTTACAGCAATTTGAAACATTCAAATTGCTGTAACCTCACAGCATTTGGCCATCCCATGAAAAAAAAAATACTCAAAATTCGGCGATTACTCAAAGATTCCGAGGCAATTTGTCCGGTGAAAAAATCTGAAGTCCAACTATTTTAATTAATTTTAATTTTGAATATGGATTTTTTTATATATATTAAAAACATTCAGATTGCTGTAACGTCACAGCATTGGGCCATCCCATGAAAAAAAAAATACTCAAAATTCGGCGATCACTCAAAGATTCCGAGACAATTTGTCCGATCAAAAAATCTGAAGTCCAACCATAAAAAAAAAATTAATTTTGCTGTTTTTTCCATAAAATGTGACCTCAAATTGAGCAATTAATTTTGAATATATTTTTTTCTTGTTGGTCATAAAAAAATGCACATTTTCGTCTTTTAATGATTTCGATACGATCAATAGTTTCTGAGATATTACAGATTAAATGAAAAACGATAAAAAACGAAAAAATTTGCATATTCCGGTCAACTATTTTTTTAGAATTTTGAAGTTTGGTCCATCAATAGACACCGCTGAACCTGATTTTTAGATAAAATTTGAGATTTTTTTTTTGGGGGTGGCGAAAGTCCCGTGGAATCCCTCATATACGAAAATATATCTGACATATAGAACTTACCGGACGATAATATAACAAAAATTCATTTTGCTTCCTCATAGAGGAAGCTTTGTTTTCGTAAAAAAAAATTTTTTCGAGATTTTTATATCAGGACACTCAGAATGGTTCAAAACGTCGAGAAAAGTGGTTTAGAAAAAATGTCCGGATGTATGTATGTACGTGTGTGTGAGGCACGCTTGCAAAATTCAAACCGCTGTATCTCGAAAACGGCTTTAACAATCAAGCTGAAATTTAGCACGCTGGTAGACGAGTAACGCCCCTTCACATGTATACTTTTTCGAAAAAATTCAACGAAACATTAAGATCTTATAAGCCTTTCAATTTTTCCAAAAATGTCTGTATGTTCTTTAGTTTCCACAATTTTTTAGCTAATAACCTAAATAGTTCTGGACAAATAGAGAAATGAAAAATGAAGGTCGGTATTGAATTTGAGCGAAATCCATAAAGCGTTTTAGATTTTATAAAATTTTGAATTTTCGAAAAAATTTTGTTTTCGTTCTTATTCAAGTTAAGTTCGACCAAACTTGCTCAAATTTTTTGCAAGGTAAAATTAACATCCAGTTGTAGTAGATATCGAATTTTGTGAAGATTGATAAAGTGGTTCAAATTTTATAAGACATTGAATTTTTCAAAAAATCTCTGTATATTCCCTAGCTGCCACAATTTTTTAGATTATGAGCTTAAACAGTTTTTGACTAATAAAGCAATGAAAAATGACGATCGGTATTGAATTTAAGCTAAATACATAAAGCGGTTTAGATTTTATAGAATTTTGGATTTATGAAAATTTTTGTTTTCGTACTTCTTTAATTTGTATTTAAAATAAGGATGCAAAGTTCAACTTTGCACATTGCTTCGTCAATAATTTTCATTTTTCGCAAATCTTTCTCTATGAGGAAGCCAAAAATAAAATAAAGAAACTTCCTCATAGAGGCGGCGTTGCGAAAGATGAAAATGAATGAGGAAGAAATGTGCAAAGTTCTACTTTGCATCCTTTTTTTATCTATTTTGGACGTATCTTAGATATATTTTTCACTCGCATATATTTCGATGACAAAATTTCACATTTTATGCTGAAAATCAGTTTCTATTATGTAAATTGGAATTATCAATCAATCATTCCAGTAATGTTACTAAAAAAGTTACTGGATCCTGTGATCACCAAGTTGCTTCATGTGTAACCGTTGATTTTTAAACGTGTTTGATCCTTCTTGCCCTTGACCCAACTAGCCTGATTTTCCGCTACACATATTTCAATTAATAAGCTTCGAAATAAAATAATTGCCCTCAGCAGAACAACCGACGAAAAATGAGTACATTTCAACACGAGGCAAAAAAAGTGTTCTCTTGAGTGTTAAACCAAACTTTTCAGTACAACGTCGGAAATTTGCAGTTTTCGCAAGCGAGGGATTGAAAAATGTGCCCTTTTTTGGACGGAGGAAAGATAATTACCGGGAGGTGTACGTGCGTGTTTCTTCAGCATCCATTCGACAATTAACGCCAGTAGACTAACAGCTATCGAGAGCAAAATAATGGTGAGCATGACCCTCGCGTTGTTACAAACTCGTTGGGTGTATATTTCACGTTCGAGTAAGCGAAAACCTTTTAAACGTACTATAAAAGCTATTCTACGATTATTCAGATTTCGCTCTTGGTCGATTTTTTTCTCGTCTGTTTCAAACCAGTCAGTCGAAAGATTCAATCACTTGAACGAAGATTGAATTAACACTACAGCCACGCACGTTTTCTACGTAAATTGATCATGCACTTCATTGATCTTCTAAATCCAACATCTACAGAATCATTTGGCTTATAAAGAGACCATTAATTCTTATCCTTATCTGATAGTCTCAGCCACCAAATTTCGGCGGGTCAACAGGTGGTTAACGTTAGCCGTAGAACGATTAAACTATTGGATAAGATTAGTTAATCAATAAAATAGTTTGTTATCTTCCTCGGATTTTGCGGACCTGTAACGTTTGTAATATCGCTCGTTCACACGATCTTAATGAGGAATTGCGCATACTTATAATGTACGTAAAACATTATAATTATGCACGACATAAAACTAACGATTTAGACGAGACAAGGACGCCCCTAATGCCATTTAGCTATGTTAAAATATGATACATTATGATAACTATGACAGGGTGCGTAAAATTATAATTGTCACTCCTCAGTTAGCACAAATGTATTATGACATTGTAAATGACATCTTTGAGACATATCTTGATGACTCTGACCTCTTGTAGACTTTTCTGTATTGCAAAGTACCATTTATTTAAAATACTAGAATTATAGCCACTGGGAGTAACTTCTATATTGTTTGAATTTGAAAATATAAAATTGTAAGGTTACAAAGAAAAATCCATCGTGAAAAGTGATTCTTATTATAGTACCAAGTAATCTATAAAAATGAGTCCCTGGAAAATAGGTTCCGAAAATTTGGCCTCTGGAAAATTTACTCACAGTAAAACTGGTCCCCATGAATTTTCTGAACTTTTTGTTTTACATTTTTTCATCTTTTTGAGGGTCAATTTTCCGGAAGGCTTTTTTTCATATATCATGTAAACAAATAATAATTTGTATGAATAACAATTTTTAAATATGAGTAATACTTTATTTAAAAAGATAAAATTCTCAGTCGTATAATATGTGTATGTAGCAGGCAATTGTGTGCAGACTGCACAAGTTGATCAGAATCTAATAACATATGCTAATAGGAATGAACAGATGCTTATTATCTCGAAAGACGAATGATGAGTACAATCGATTCACAACATTAAAATGAAAAAAGGTGATGTGCGCGAAACTAATTATAAAATAATCTATATTAAATATTATGATAAAAGTACAAATTTAAAAAAAAACATAGGAAGTTCATCATGTAGTGATCAACACGGTTGGGATACCTTCATATGTTAAACTTTATTCTGAAAACCAAAAAAAAAACTTTATAACATTGCGGGCCTTTCGTTAGAGTCCACAAGATACCGAATTGTAATTTTTTTTGCTCATCTTTGCAATGGTTGAATCTCGACTTTAAACTGTATGCAATTTATATTAAATGCACACTAAGTGCGTAAAACGGATTGCACATGAGAAAATAAAAAGTATATATTTACGTACAAAATTTAGAAAATATATATATTCCTGTTAGTATTATGATTCTTATTATTTATTCTCACTGAGACGGCACGGCCCGCATGCCGATACCATTGCGTTATGGGTGTCCGAATGTGATGCAAATTTAGAATCACGAAGTCGCTACCCTATTGAAAAGGTTGAAAAGTGCTAAAAACTGAGATTAAAAAATACTAAATACAGCAAAGATCTTGATAGAATCTTATCTGGATCTATGCGATTTTTATCAATTTCTTTTTAATCTTTTCCATCTGGGTAGGGGCGCTATATTGACGCTATAACGGCCAGTGTTGTAAAGCCCCATTACTTTAAGAAATAAAGTTTAAAGTACAATTCGTTTTGCAGTAAACAAATTTCATTTTCAATCAAGCCTTGGGAAAAAAGTGCGGAAAAAATGGAAGAGTACAACCCTCCATTATTTTCGCAATGCATTAACTGTTTTTCTCCATTTTTTCAACAACATTACCATGAAATTGAACTGAAAATTAATATTTTTTGCAGCTATTCAAAAGTTTAAACATCAAATTATAATCGCCACATAATAATTTTATGGAAACGTAATCATAAAGCCAATTACATCACCGATTATATTTCTAGAGGGATTAGAGATTTACAACTCTGATAAAGGCACAGTAGCTGACCGCCGTTTAAATGGCATGGCGTGAAGCTATTGTGCCGTCACGGTGCCGTTATAGCGTTCCCAACAGACACACTGTAATAATGACACGCTGACGCTAGATTTGCATCATATTCGGACGATACGTAATGCGTCCACCGTGGCGTTACTCCCAATTTAGCGCCACGTGGTTTCTCACTAGTCATTGATACAAGAAGAGAAATTACTTTCAATGAGCCTCATTCTCAAGCTGCGATCATGGGAAAGCAAAAATTAGGCTTTAACCCACTTAAATCTAGTTAATTGCAATATCCGATCAAGTTTTATACATATGTTATAGATATCGTAAATCTATATGTATTATCATCATTTAATATTTTAGTATAAGTCTCATAAATCTCGCACACATCGTATAAAAATCGCCGATCATCCAGTGATCCCAATGTTACTGAAATTTATATCCAAGTAACTGATATCAATTTTTAGAATTAACAATCTTCAGATGTGTTTGATGCGTTCAATGGCAGACGTCGGAACATTTACTTGAAGATGACGTTGATAGCTAGGATGGAACGTTTTGGACTTCGTAGTCTCTGAAAGTATATGAAGAACATTATTGGTAAGACTTATAATCGGCAAAACTCAATTCAATATAAATCTGTGCGCATTTCATTTGTGTATAGAGATGTAAGCTATAAAAGTGACTAGTCGTTATATTTTTACTGGAATAGGGCGACTTTAAAAGTGACCAATTCGGTCACACAACTTCACGGTGATGAATGTAAAAATCCGCCGTTAACTAAACTATGTTTTTAGCCTCGGTGTCAAGCCTCATTTCGGTACGTTAACTGCCAAATTTGGCATACAAATATTGTGACTGTAATTCGAATGCCATCCAGTTGTGCAGAAAACGGTTGACTTAAAATTACGGTTATTTTATCTAGTTGAAATTTTACGGTAATTAAAAATCTCTTGATCCAATACATTTAATTATTGCAGCATTTCCATTTACTTAGTGCTAGTTCTGGCCTTGGTTTAACCAGCTAAAAAGCTAAAACTGCTGTAATTTTCCATCTTGTATAATTAAACGTGTAATTAATCTAATTATTCTCTGAATCATCTGAACCGGAAAGAAAGCAAAGTAGACCCATGTAAATTGCTTCCTCCTTATTTTGCACTCTTTACTTTTATTTAATCAATTAATTAAATTACAGATCCTTTCTTTCATGGTACAGATTAATAAAATGATTAAAATGATTTATTTTCCTCAAATATTTTGATTTTTAAAATCCATTAGTCAATAAAGATTTTCATGATATACACATCTGTTAAAGCTTTTTGATACCTTGGCTACACAATAGTTGTTTCATATAATTTGAGAAAATGGTGAGGTACATATGATAAAATAAACTAATGACAATGGCAAAAGTGATTCTGTATTTGAGATTGTATACATCCCAATAAAATAAGGTAACAATGGATCAAAGAGTACCTAATAGTTTAAAAAATAAGCCATTTTTTTTAAGTCACTTCTCACACAATGATCTATTGCAGCATAGAAATAAGTACTACTCATCATTGTTAAATATACACCTTTTGTTAACTTACTATTAATTATTTTGTGATAGTCGTATATAACATTACATATGTTTTTTATTTTCATTCCATTATTTTTTCAGTTATTTTAGCCCTGAAAATCAGGAAAAGTAATCGTAAACAAAGAGTATGAAAAGAGTAACAATGAGGAAAGCTATAATTTATATTTATAACTATATAAATGATAGTTATATAATTACTTTTTCAAAATAAATAGTTAAACTATTTCTTAATAACTTTATAAATAAATCAAAAAAGGGTATGTCAATATAAAAAAGTGCATTATTCGTATTTCCATGTGAAATAAACCATTGTAATATACTGATTGTAATATACCTAACTTGTATTTAAGTATGTATTTACTAATGCATTTATGCTCTTCAAAAAAGCATTTCTCAATTTGTACTTGGGTTTGAAAATTCATAGAATAAACAGGATCTACATTAGTTTCAAAAGGGTTCCCAGAATTCTGTTCTTTGTTATCATGGAATTGAGCTCGTAAACGATTTAGTCGGTAATAAAATATTTAGAGTTTGCTTAAACCATTAAAAATTTTCATAATTAATTAAAAATCGATTTTTATTTTCACTTTACTGTACTTCTCAAAATTGAAAATACTAATTTGAAAAATTAGTATTTTGTAAAATACTTATTTGAAATATTCGTAATAAAGTTGAATATTAGTAAAATACTAATTTGAAAAATTAGTATTTTACTAATACTAATTTGAAAAATTAGTATTTTACTAATACTAATTTTTCAAATTAGTATTTTGGAAAATACTAATTTGAAAAATTAGTATTTTGTAAAATACTTATTTGAAATATTCGTAATAAAGTTGAATATTAGTAAAATACTAATTTGAAAAATTAGTATTTTGTAAAATACTTATTTGAAATATTCATAATAAAGTTGAATATTAGTAAAATACTAATTTTTCAAATTAGTATTTTACTAATACTAATACTAATTTGAAAAATTAGTATTTTACTAATACTAATACTAATTTGAAAAATTAGTATTTTACTAATACTAATACTAATTTGAAAAATTAGTATTTTACTAATACTAATACTAATTTGAAAAATTAGTATTTTACTAATACTAATTTTAAAAATTAGTATTTTGGAAAATTTGGAACATTTGAGAATTGATAACTGCCGTACCAAATGCGGCAATTGCAATGACGACTGTTGCAAAACTGGCAAAGCAACCAGTCGTTTTGTGCAAAAATGCAACTCACTCAAACAACCAGGAAAGCAACTACTCGTTACAGTGCAGTTTTTTTTTTTGAAGCGACCGAACAAGCGATAGCTTAAACAACCAGTCAAAGTACCATTACCATGGTTGCTATTAGAAAAATAACCATACGAACAACCGCTGAATAAACCAGTCGCAGCGCCACTGTCATGGTTGCTATAACATTAATATTGTCCATTCATATTTTGTAGAGTAACATGTACTACTGCAAAATATATATCGCAAAGTGTATTAAAAGTAAATAAAAATGTTGCAAAAAGGTTCATTCGCTTCTTTTCTATTAGTAGAGTTGTAAATGCCTAATACTTATAGAAATAATGATGATGATACGATCAGCTCTATAATTATGATTTTATTATAATAATATCTAGCGATTGTAAGACAATGATTAAACTTTGGAATGGCTGCAAAAATTATTATTTTTCAATAAAAATTCACAGTAATCCTTTTGAAAAAATGGAAAAAAATAAGTAATGCATTACTTATTTCTTTCATTTTTTCCACGATTTCTTGCAATATTAAAGCAAAAATTAGTATTTTTTTCAGCTATTCAAATGTTTGCACTCTATTTTATAATCACTACATATTATTATTATGAAATCATAATTACAAAACAAGTTGTACTGTAAACTATATCTCATGAATTAATGGGGATTTACAACTCTGTCTATTAGCAACCGTGGTACCTAGCTCTTACTGGTTTGTTTAGTGATTGTTTGTCCGGTTATTTTTCAAATAGCAACCATGGTAATGGCACCTTGACTCGTTGTTTAAGCGGTCGCTTGTTTGGTTGCTTCCAAAAAAAAAAACTGCACTATAACGAGTGGTTGTTTTCCCAATCGTTTGGATGGTTCCATTTTTGCACAAAACGACTGGTTGCTTTCCTGGTTGTTAGTGTGGTTGCCACGTTTGCTAGGGTGATTATGAAAATTTCTATGTCTTCAACCTCTGAATATTTGTTTACTGCCTGAAACTTTTGTGAGTTCTATTCCATGAAAACAGAATTCTGGGGTGACTAAAAAAAATATATATAGCTGGAAATATTATCAATCTATTCTACAAAAAATGATAAAGCTTGTGTACATTAGTTTTTCCTCTCCTTCATTGATGTTTGTCGGCAGTTTCCTTAATCGCCGATGCGCGCAGGATTTCCGCAACCAAAGGCAGACGTGATTGAACCATAGCTTCGAAACCCGCGGTGTCCATAACTTGCTTCGTGTGCATATTGATGAAGTCTATAGTTAGTTCCTTCAGCAGTCCGGCATTGTGAAGATCGGCAAGCATCAGAGTATTGGCCGCATTTTCTATAGTAAGATTCTTAAAAAGGGCCTTTTCGCACAAGGCCTTCAAACGTTGAAGGTCGTACTTGTCGGAAGCTGATAGTAGATCGCTCGCCATTTTCTTGAGATTCGGCGCTTTGCTGGTGTAAATAAACCTTAACATCGCCGCTAATGCTTCGGGTTCGATGTCGGTTATCTCCACTCGATTGCGCTTGCGTTCCTCCATTTCATGTTCGAACATGGCAGCAAATACAGGGCTGGCAGCTGCCAAGATAACTTTATGTGCACGAAATTCTCTTCCGTACACTGCGAGAGTTACGTCGCTGAATTTAGTCGATTCCAACGAGAGTCCAAGACCGTTGTGCAGCTGACATTCCGGAATTTGAAATTCATGCCGGGTAGACGATCCAGAAATACGAATAATCTCTGTGGCGACGGCAGCTTCGCACAAAATGGTGAGTTTATCACAGGGCAATAGGGCTCTTGCCTGGTCCAGTAGAAAATCCCTCCTGATAAATTCCGTAAACCCATAATCTCGATTTCCCACGGCAAGCGTGAAAAAGTGAACGTCAGTGATTTCCCGGGAATGAGCGCTTTGCTTTTTAGCATTGATAACCGAAAATTTGAATTTTGCTCGAACTTCGGGATTTTTTTTTTCCAAAAGAATCAAGAAAACGGACACATAGTCTTTATACCTTTCCTCGCCAGGTCCGTAAGGGTAGACTTCCAAACACCACTTCGTTCCGTTATCAATGCCAGTAGTAAATGTCGAAGACCTCATTTTTTCTTTACAGAAGCTGAAATTATTTATCGTCCACTTGTGGCTATATCTGACCAGTTTGAGCTTTGTGTCCGTCCAAGTGTCAAGAATTTGGACTTTTGCTTCCATGTTAATATTTGTCGTAAGTACCACCGTTCTTAAATTTGATCTAGCGTACGATCAGCCAATATCCGCACTACACTTTCGACTGATGGATCCCGGTTAAATCAAGCGATGCTATGACCGGCGAGACACGGTAGAGACGCGGTAGCGTCTCGAGACAAGTACATTGACGCCAGATACTGACGACGACCGACCTTACCGACCGAGACATCGAGACGCAACAAGACTCTTATTACAAGAGACGCGGTAGCGTCTCGAGACAAGTACATTTACGCCAGATACTGACGACGACCGACCTTACCGACCGAGACGCGACAATTACAAAAGTCAAAATATTAATATTAGTAGCAATAAAGATTATGACATGATAACACAAAGTTGCATGAGTCCGTTTATAAAAATTACTTGTCCGGCCGTTCTACTTAGCGAATTAATTAACTAAATACATTAGCTACATACACACGATTAACTGTTTCGTCGACTGCCAACACCGATAGCCGATCCTATGGCCGGGCAAGTAATTTTTATAAACGGACTCATGCAACTTTGTGTTATCATGTCATAATCTTTATTGCTACTGATATTAGTATTTTTACTTTTGTAATTGATTATTTCATGACTTTTTGCAAGAATAGATACAACTGTTGATGTAAATGTACTTGTCTCAGGTTCTTATACACCGAAGGTGTTTTTTTGGGGGATTGTATATTATAGCATGTAATGCGTTTTTAAGATTTTGCATATTGTAGCTGTACGCCAGATGTCACCAATAGTCCTATACGAAAATATCCTATGCAATCCTAATAAATAATAAATATCCTAAGAAATCCTATGCGTTATTCTCCACGAACCGATGCGACCCATTACCGACGCCGCAAGGTAATGCCACTCGCCGAGAGATGGCGCTCATTTACATTGCAATTACACATGTAATTGAGCGCCATCTCTCGGCTAGTGGCATTACCTTGCGGCGTCGGTAATGGGTCGCATCGGTTCAGGGAGAGTAACTTGCGGAGAGATGGCGCTCACTTACATTGCAATTACACATGTAATTAAGCGCCATCTCTCGGCGAGTGGCATTACCTTGCGGCGTCGGTAATGGGTCGCATTGGTTCAGGGAGAGTAACGCTTGAATACGTTTTCACTCAATTCTGATTTTTCGGGAGAGCTCGGCGGATGGTCAGCATTTGGGGTGGAGAGCTTCGAAGAGAGTATGGAACTTATATTTGTCGGCATTAATATTTTGTCGATGACAAACATTAAAATATTTTCGTTTTTTCTCAAATAGGCATTCGTATTGGAGAACTTCGTTTAGAAATCTCACTAACTTTCGTCACCGAGTCTGCTATTTAATAACGATTTCAGAGCCGTAGTGTGCTAGAGACTTTGCGTAGGGAGAGTTTCGTCGTAAAAGAGCGCTTTTCGGTCACCTGTATGTTACCTTATGGAATATCGTTAACATAGGATGGGCATCGGTGTAAATTACATACCGATAACGGGCTTTAACTGCAAGTTCGAATTTTGGGCGCCGAAGACGTTTCCGTGTAGGACTATTGGCGACATCTGGCGTACAGCTACAATATGCAAAATCTTAAGAACGCATTACACCTCTATAATATACAATATAATATACACCTCGCCGGTCATAGCATCGCTCGATTTAACCGAGATCCATCAGTCTGGCCAGTTTGGTTACGCCTGAGGCCAGCACGGGAGGGAGCTATCCTGTGCAAAACTAAAGAAGAAGAAGAAGAAGATCCATCAGTCCGAAGTGTAGTGCAGTGTAGTGCGGGTATCGGCTTATCGTACGCTAGATCAAATTTAAGAACGGTGGTACTTACTACAAATATTAACATGGAAGCAAATGTCCAAATTCTTGACACTTGGACGGACACAAAGCTCAAACTGGTCAGATATAGCCACAAGTGGACGATAAATAATTTCAGCTTCTGTACAGAAAGAATGAAGTCTTCGCCATTTACTACTGGGCTTAATAACGAAACGAAGTGGTGTTTGGAAGTCTACCCTTACGGACCTGGCGAACAAAAGTACAAAGATTATGTGTCCGTTTTCTTGGTTCTTTTGGAAAAAAGAAAACGCGAAGTTCGAGCAAAATTAAAATTTTCGCTTATCAATGCTAAGAAGCAAAGCGCCCATTCCCGGGAAATCCGTGACGTTCACTTTTTGTCGTTTGCCGTGGGGAGTCGATATTCTGGGTATGCGGAATTTATCAGGAGGGACATTTTACTAGGCCAGACAAGAGTCCTATTGCCCGATGATAGACTCACCATTTTGTGCGAAGCTACCGTCGCCACAGAGATTATTAGGTCTTCTGGATCGTGTAACCGGCATGAATTCCATGTTCCGGAATGTCAGCTGCTTAACGGTCTTGGACTCTCGTTGCAATCGAGAAAATTTAGCGACGTAACTCTCGCAGTTCACGGAAAAAAATTTCGTGCACATAAGGTTATCTTGGCAGCTGCAAGCCCTGTATTCGCTGCCATGTTCGAACATGAAATGGAGGAACGCAAGCGCAATCGAGTGAAGATAACCGATATCGAACCCGAAGTATTAGCGGCGATGTTAAGGTTTATTTACACCGGCAAAGCGCCGAATCTCAGGAAAATGGCGAGCGATCTACTACCAGCTTCCGACAAGTACGACCTTCAACGTTTGAAGGCCATGTGCGAAAAGGCCCTTTTTAACAATCTTACTATAGAAAATGCGGCCAGTACTCTGGTGCTTGCCGATCTTCACAATGCCGGACCGCTTAAGGAACTAGTTCTAGACTTCATCAATATGCACACGAAGGACGTTATGGACACCGCGGGATTCGAAACTATGGTTCAGTCACGTCTGCCTTTGGTTGCGGAAATCCTGCGCGCATCGGCGATTAAGGAAACTGCCGACAAACATCAATGAAGGAGAGGAAAAACTAATGTACACAAGCTTTATCATTTTTTGTAGAATAGATTGATAATATTTCCAGCTATATATATTTTTTTTAGTCACCCCAGAATTCTGTTTTCATGGAATAGAACTCACAAAAGTTTCAGGCAGTAAATAAATATTCAGAGGTTGAAGACATAGAAATTTTCATAATCACCCTTGCAAACGTGGCAACCACACTAACAACCAGGTAAGCAACCAGTTGTTTTGTGCAAAAATGCAACCACCCAAACGATTTGGAAATCAACCACTCGTTACAGTGCAGTTTTTTTTTGTTGGAGGCAACTGAACAAGCAACTGCTTAAACAACCAGTCACAGTGCCATTACCATGGTTGCTATTTGAAAAATATCCGGACAAACAATCACTAAACAAACCAGTAAGAGCTAAGTACCATGGTTGCTAATAGACAGAGTTGTAAATTCCCATTAATTCATGAGATATAGTTTACAGTACAATTTGTTTTGTAATTATGATTTCATAATAATAATATGTAATGATTATAAAATAGAGTGCAAACATTTGAATAGCTGAAAAAAAACTAATTTTCGCTTTAATATTGCAAGAAATAGTGGAAAAAATGAAAGAAATAAATAATGCATTACTTATTTTTTTCAATTTTTTCAAAAGGATTACTCTGAATTTTTGTTGAGAAATAATAATTTTTGCAGCCATTCCAAAGTTTAATCATCGTATTACAATCACTACATGTTATTATAAAATCATAATTATAGAGCTAATTGTATCATCATCATTATTTCTATAAGTATTAGGCATTTACAACTCTACTAATAGAAAAGAAGCGAATGAACCTTTTTATAACATTTCTATTTACTTTTAATACACTTTTCGATATACATTTTGCAGTAGTACATGTTACTCTATGAAATACAAATGGACAATATTAATGTTATAGCAAAAATGACAGTGACGCTGTGACTGGTTTCAGTCGGTTGTTCGTGCGGTTATTTTTCAAATAGCAACCATGGTAATGGTACCTTGACTGGTTGTTTAAGTGTTCGCTTATTCAGTTATTAAAAAAAAAAAAAAAATGCACTGTAACAAGTGGTTGCTTTTCTGGTCATTTGAGTTGTTGCATTTTTGCACAAAATGACTGGTTGCTTTGCCAGTTTTGCAACGGTCGTCACTGCGGTTGCCTGTTTGCTAGGGCAGTTATCAATTCTCAAATTTTTCCAATTTTCCAAAATACTCATTTTTCAAACTAGTATTTTCAATTTTGAGAAGTACAGTAAACTGAAAATAAAAATCGACTTTTAATTAATTATGAAAATTTCTAATGGTTTAAGCAACCTCTAAATATTTTATTACCGACTAAATCATTTAACAGCTCAATTCCATGATAGCAAAGAACAGAATTCTGGAAACCCTTTTGAAACCAATGTAGGTCGTGTTTATTCTATGAATTTTCAAACCCAAGTACAAATTGAGAAATCCTTTTTTAAGGAGCATAACTGCATTAGTAAATACATACTTAAATACAAGTTAGGTATTACAATCAGTATATTACAATGGTTTATATCACATGGAAATAGGAATAATGCACTTTTTTACATTGACATACCCTTTTTTGATTTATTTATCAAGTTATTAAGAAATAGTTTAACTATTTATTTTGAAAAAGTAATTATATAACTATCATTTACATAGTTATGAATATAAACTATAGCTTTCCTCATTGTTACTCTTCATACTCTTTTTTTAAATCACTTTTCCTGATTTTCAGGGCTAAAATAACTTAAAAAATAATGGAATGAAAATTAAAAAACACATGTAATGTTATATACGACTATCACAAAATAATTAATAGTAAGTTAAGAAAAGGTGTATATTTTACAATGATGATTCGTACTTATCTCTTTGCTGCAATAGATTATTGTATAGCTTTAAAAAAAATGGTGTATTTTTTAAACTGTTAGCTACTCTTTGATCCATTGTTACCTTATTTTTTTTGGGATCTATACAATCTCAAATACAGAGTCACTTTTGCCACTGTCATTAGTTTTTTTTATCATACATACCTCAGCATTTTCTCAAATTATATGAAACAACTATTGTATAGCAAAGGTATCAAAAAGCTTTAACAGATGTGTATATCATGAA
Source organism: Ephialtes manifestator (assembly GCA_963970395.1). NCBI lineage: Eukaryota > Metazoa > Arthropoda > Insecta > Hymenoptera > Ichneumonidae > Ephialtes > Ephialtes manifestator. Next base: position 9,465,211 of record OZ019974.1, on the reverse strand, counting down.
AATCTTTATTGGTCAATGGATTTTAAAAATCAAAATATTTGAGGAAAATAAATCATTTAAATCATTTAATTAATCTGTCCCATGAAAAAAAGGGTCTGTAATTTAATTAATCGATTAAATAAAAGTAAAGAGTGCAAAATAAGAAGGAAGCAATTTGCATGGGGCTACTTTGCTTCCTTTCTTTTCAGTTCAGATGATTCAGAGAATAATTAGATTAAATACGTGTTTAATTATATTAGATGGAAAATTACAGCAGTTTTAGCTTTTTTTGGCTGGTCAAAGCATGGCTAGAACTAGCACTACGTAAATGGAAATGCTGCAATAATTAAATGTATTGGATCAAGAGATTTTTAATTACCGTAAAATTTCAACTCGGTAAAAATAACCGTAATTTTAAGTCAACCTTTTTCTGCACAACTGGGTCGCATTCGAATTACAGTCACAATATTTGTGTGCTAAATTTGGTACTTAACGTACCGAAATGAGGGTTGACATCGAGGCTAAAAACATAGTTTATTTAACGGCGGATTTTTACATTGTTCACCGTGAAGTTGTGTGACCGAATTGGTTACTTTTAAAGTCGCCCCGTACCAGTAAAAATATAACGACTAGTCACTTTTATAGCTTACATCTCTATATGCAACCCTTCATTGAAATACGTACAGATTTATATTAAATTAAATTTTGCCGATTATAAGTCTTACTAATAATGTTTTTCATATACTTTCAGAAACTACGAAGTCCAAAACGTTCCGTCGTAGCTATCAACGTCATCTTCAAGTAAATTTTCATCGCATCTGAAGATTGTCAATTAAAAAAATTGATATCAGTTACTTGGATATAAATTTCAGTAACATCGGGATCACGGTGTGATCGGCGATTTTTATAAAACGTGTGCGAGGTTTATGAGATCAATTCTCAAATATTAAGTAATGATAATACATATAGATTTGCGATATCTGTAACATACGTATAGAACTTGTTCAGATATTGCCATTAACTAGATTTAAGTGTGTTAAAGCCTCATTTTTGCTTGCCCATGATCGCAGCTTGAGAATGAGGCTCATTGAAAGTAACTTCTCTTATTGTATCAACTCTGGTTAAACGATCGGAATAGAACCAATAAAACGAACAAAAATCCGATTGAAACCTATTAGAACCGATTAATTTTCAATCGGAATTTTGTCCATTTGATCGGTTTCTATCAGTTTCAATCGGAATTACGAAACAGGGTGACTAGTGAGAAACCACGTGGCGCTAAATTGGCAGTAACGCCACGGTGGACGCATTACGTATCGCCCGAATATGATGCAAATCTAGCGTCAGCGTGTCATTATTACGGTGTGTCTGTTGGGAACGCTATAACGGCACTGTGACGGCACAATAGCTTCACTCCATGCCATTTAAACGGCGGCCAGCTACTGTGCCTTTATCAGAGTTGTAAATCTCTAATTCCTCTAGAAATACAATCGGTGATATAATTGGCTTTATGATTACGTTTCCATAAAATTATTATGTGGCGATTATAGTTTGATGTTTAAACTTTTGAATAGCTGCAAAAAATATTAATTTTCAGTTCAATTTCATGGTAATGTTGTTGAAAAAATGGAGAAAAACAGTTAATGCATTGCAAAAATAATGGAGGGTTGTACTCTTCCATTTTTTCCGCACTTTTTTCCCAAGACTTGATTGAAAATGAAATTTGTTTACTGCAAAACGAATTGTACTTTAAACTTTATTTCTTAAAGTAATGGGGCTTTACAACACTGGCCGTTATAGCGTCAATATAGCGCCCCTACCCAGATGAAAAAGATTAAAAAGAAATTGATAAAAATCGGATAGATCCAGATAAGATTCTATCAAGATCTATGCTTTATTTAGTACTTTTTAATCTCAGTTTTTAGCACTTTTCAACCTTTTCAACAGAATCACTCAAAATTCGGCGATCACTTAAAGATTCCGAGACAATTTGTCCGATGAAAAAATCTGAAGTCCAACCATAAAAAAAAATAATTTTGTTGTTTCTTCCATAAAATGTAACCTGAAATTAAGCAATTAATTTTGAATATATTTTTTTCTTGTTGGCCACAAAAAAATGCACAATTTCGTCTTTTAATGATTTCGATACGATCAATAGTTTCTGAGATATTACAGATTAAATGAAAAACGATAAAAAACAAAAAAAAATTGCATATTCCGGTCAACTATTTTTTTAGAATTTTGAAATTTGGTCCATCAATAGACACCGCTGAACCTGATTTTTAGATGAAATTTGAGATTTTTTTTTTTTTGGGGGGTGGCGAAAGTCCCGTGGAATTCCCCATATATATTTTCTAAATTTTGTACGTAAATATATACTTTTTATTTTCTCATGTGCCATCCGTTTTACGCACTTAGTGTGCATTTAATATAAATTGCACACAGTTTAAAGTCGAGATTCAACCATTGCAAAGAAGAGCAAAAAAATTACAATTCGGTATCTTGTGGACTCTAACGAAAGGCCCGCAATGTTATAAAGTTTTTTTTTGTTTTTCAAAATAACGTTTAACATATGAATGTATCCCAACCGTGTTGATCACTACATGATGAACTTCTTGTGTTTTTTTTAAATTTGTACTTTTATCATAATATTTAATATAGATTATTTTATGATTAGTTTCGCGCACATCACCTTTTTTTCATTTTAATGTTGTGAATCGATTGTACTCATCATTCGTCTTTCGAGATAATAAACGTCTATTCATTCCTATTAGCATATGTTATTACATTCTGATCAACTTGTGCAATCTGCACACAATTGCCTGCTACATACACACATTACACGACTGAGAATTTTATCTTTTTTAATAAAGTATTACTCATATTTAAAAATTGTTATTCATACAAATTATGATTTGTTTAAATGATATATGAAAAATAGCCTTCAGGAAAATTGGCTCTCAAGAAGATGAAAAAATGTAAAACGAAAAGTTCAGAAAATTCATGGGGGCCAGTTTTCCTATGAATAAATATTCCCGGGGCTATATTTTCCGAACCAATTTTCCAGGGACTCATTTTTCTAGATTCGTTAGTACTATAGTAAGAATCACTTTTCACGATGGATTTTTTTTTCTTTCTTTGACGCCGCAAGGTAATGCCAGTCGCCGAGAGATGGCGCTCAATCACATGTGTAATTGCAATGTAAATGAGCGCCATCTCTCGGCGAGTGGCATTACCTTGCGGCGGCGGTAATGGGTCGCATCGGTTCAGGGGCCCTATTCTCGAGAGTGTGCGATATTTTTCGTATACGAGAAATTTCGATGACCGTATATCGTATACGAGATCGAAATGCTATTCTCGCCTGCTATGCGATATAAGGGCTTCGATAATTCTCGCATACGATATACTTACATCGTTGCCACATGGAATCGATGGGCTATCATGTTAAAGAAATCTCGAGGACCAATAAATATACAGATTTTATGACTTCCAAATACCCGCGAGATTCGGTTTGGTTGTTTCAAAGATATGTGTCTACAAGTATGTCGCAAAATTGGAAACACCGATTTAACCCCATTGAATTACAAGCGGAGCATCGCACGTGACACTATGTATTATTGACGTGCATACACGAAAGCTTTTTAATAAAGCAAAACTATTAATTTTCTAGAAACATATATTGTTCATGCACAATACATGTACAAACAAAAGATATTGCATTTAAAAAATCTTCGCGGAAAAAGGGTCTGTCTGAAAATGGAAATGTCTCATGGTGACCAGATGCTTTATTGCTGCAAAAGTCCATGAGTCAATCTTTGGCGACCAAATGTTTTAGTGGTTGCCCACTAAGGGATTTTCTTGACAAATCAAAAGAGTTTTATCAAAAGAAATTTATTATACAATTGTGGTATAAAATTCAGGTACTTTTCGGGTAAAATTAAAGCAAATTATTAAAATTCAAGTATTTCTACTGTAAAATTAAAGTAAATTATTGAATGTGCTGTACCATACATTAATTTTCTATTACACTTGTATATGAAATTTAATATACTAGTTTATGCATAAAAACTTCCAGTAAAAGTACATTAAATTTCAAATACATTTTTTTTACAGTGCAGGGATGCGCGGATTCAAGAACGGCGAGAGTAAAAAATTCAAGTTTTTGATTCTTCATTATTGTCTCTCAGTCGTTAGACAGCAGTCCTACCGTAAATTAATAATTTACTATTTTTTTAGTGATATATTTAGTACTTACGATTATGAAAAACAAACTTTGTGAACAAACTAAATCGCCGCAAGCAGAAGATATTATTGAAAAATGTATACGAGATCTAGATATCGTATGCGACTACCCACTCGATACGAAGTATTCGATAATTATCGTATACGACCGACGTATCACCGCTCGAGAATACAGTTTTGACGAGACATGCGATAATCTAGTAACTTTCACAAAATATCGCATATGATAAAACTCGAGAATAGGGCCCCAGGGAGAGTAATGCTTAAATACGTTTTCACTCAATTCTGATTTTTCGGGAGAGCTCGGCGAATGGTCAGCATTCGATGTAGAGAGCTTCGAAGAAGAGAGTATGAAACTTATATTCGTCGGCATTTATATTTTGTCGATGACAGACATTAAAATATTTTCGTTTTTTTCTCAAATAGGCATTCATATTGGAGAACTTCGTTTAGAAATCTCACTCAACTTTCGTCACCGAGTCTGTGATTTAATAACGATTTCACGAAAGCTCACTGTCCTCTGACAATGAAGCGCAAATAAGATTAGCTAACTTTCATATTAACTACTTAGTCTTCAATAAAATACTTTACAAATTAGATCCTAAGCAAATCTGTAATGTCTGCAACACAAACGAATTCGAAATGATGGAACATATAATTATGCGCTGCCCGATCTACGAACCATACAGACACCACTATTTGGGCCATCCGGTGAGTTTAGAAATGGTGGCTAATATCCTACAAGCGGAGAGAATAGTCGATATAAAAAATATGTATTACTTCATAACAAAGTCGCTAATGCTGCGCGATTTCGCGCTCGACCTATAAGTAACGAATCATAGCAGCTGATACGGAGTCGTTAAGTTAAGAGATTTTTTTTTTTTTCATTGTGTGAATTTAAGTTAATTTACGTTTATATCTGCAAAAAGAAATCCCACCCTCCCCCCCCCTTGCTATAAGAATCACATGTATTCTAGAGAAGCAATAAACTATTTATTTATTTATTTATAACAATTTCAGAGCCGTCGTGTGCTAGAGACTCTGCGTAGGGAGAGTTTCGTCGTAAGAGAAGAGCGCTTTTCGGACACCTGTATGTTATCCTCCATAAGTACTGTTAAGGTTGTTGTGGGGCCAAATCAAAATGCTACCGCTGTCATGAAAGTTTTCACGAATGTTCATTATCCCTTTGCAAATAGTCTGGTGAAATTTTAGAACTGTGAACAGCACCGTTTACGAGAGAAAAAATCGATAGGGTTTACCTTATTATGACATTTTCACTGAAAATATATTGGTAATTCTATTTTTCAAATGAAATGAAGTAAAATATTAATCACATTTTGCGGCAATCCGAAATTCTGTTAAAGTTTAAACAAAGTTTGCTCATTGTTCGTTACGATAAAAACAAAGGATGGGGATTCCCCGCACAGTCTATGTAAAGCGCGCTTCCGCGGCGCCCGATGTAACTATCGTTTCCCGCATTTATGATGATGTGTTACGGCTCGGTCGGTAAGAAAAACTGTAAGGCGTTGTTCTTGGATACAATTTATTTTTTGGACAAAAGACGAGAAGTACCGATTGCGTCTACGAAGTCTACTGACTAGTACCAAAGAATATGGATATGTCTAGAACACTTCCTGTAGCTTCGTTGAAGTCAGAAAAGTTGGGGTGCTCGGACAAGCTTTCGCTGCGTGTAGCTCACGTACAGAACGACACAAGCTTACACCTCGACACAGGCTTGCTCCGCCTTGCACCGTGCCTCCCGCGCTGCTATTGGTTTAAAAGTTGGGGTGATTCTGTCTCTCTCGCTCCCGTTATGTTTAACGTTCTGTCTGCTCCCGTTATGTTTAGCGTTCTGTCTCTCTCGCTCCCGTTATGTTTAGAGTTCTGTCTTTCTCACTCCCGTTATGTTTAGCGTTCTGTCTCTCTCGCTCCCGTTATGTTTAGCGTTCTGTCTCTCTCGCTCCCGTTATGTTTATAGTTCTGTCTTTCTCACTCCCGTTATGTTTAGCGTTCTGTCTCTCTCGCTCCCGTTATGTTTAGCGTTCTGTCTCTCTCACTCCCGTTATGTTTAGCGTTCTGTCTTCTCTCTCGCTCCCGTTATGTCTACCGAGTCGGGATAATCATGCTGACTCTCTTACTCGCATAACGATGTACTGTGGAGCCATCCTGCGGCTACTTTTGTCGGAATAGTCCAGACGCCAGAGGGGGTTCTGTGTGCCATTCGATGTCCGCGAAATATTCTTGATGCAGATGATAGGTTTTGACCTCCTGAACACGAATATATAAGGTGTTTTGCGGAAAACCCGGTCGTTTAGTTATTAATCGCAATTGTTTATTAACAATAGAAATCGTTGTTTTTTTGAACTCTGATATTTCTTTTTGTATAGTCCTGTCAATTCTGAGACGAAAAGGTCCCATACAATTTTGCTCTACAATCCATAGATCTGGAGCAATAAATTGTTGAAAGTTGCAATTAGACCAAAATTGCTCTTCTTAACAACTTAGCAGCTTCGAAAATATAAGTCGTAAAAAAAAATGTAAAGGAACTAATTTTGCCCAATGAACCGAGGAATATGAAAAAAGAAATGCGAACACGAGCAGAACAAAAAATAATTATTTATGAAGAGTCGCGAAACGGTATTTTTTCTCTGATAACATACGCATCGAGCGTCGTTATGAGAGAAAAAATACCGTTTCGCGACTCTTCATAAATAATTATTTTTTGTTCTGCTCGTGTTCGCATTTATTTTTTCATATTTCTCGGTTCATTGGGCAAAATTAGTTCCTTTACATACGCATCGAGCGTCGTTATGAGAGAAAAGATACCGTTTCGCGACTCTTCATAAATAATTATTTTTTGTTCTGCTCGTGTTCGCATTTATTTTTTCATATTCCTCGGTTCATTGGGCAAAATTAGTTCCTTTACATTTTTTTTTACGACTTATATTTTCGAAGTTACTAATTTGTTAAGAAGAGCAATTTTGGTCTAATCGCAACTTTCAACAATTTATTGCTCCGAATCTATGGATTGTAGAGCAAAATTGTATGGGACCTTTTCGACTCAGAATTGACAGGACTATACAAAAAAAAATCCGAGTTCAAAAAAACAACAATTTCTATTGTTAATAAACAATTGCGATTAATAACTAAACGACCGGGTTTTCCGCAAAACACCTTATATATTCGTGTTCAGGAGGTCAAAACCTATCATCTGCATCAAGAATATTTCGCGGACCTCGAATGGCACACAGAACCCCCTCTGGCGTCTGGACTAGAAAAAGTTTTGCTTCAAGCCGTCCATAAGAAGTGTTCTTCTAAGCATATCCATATTCTTTACTAGTACTTCTCGTCTTTTATTCGAAAACTTAACCGTGGCGGATAATAACACTTTCGGAGGATTCAGCTATATCTCAGTTGCACTTAAGACGATCTGACAGAGACAAATTACATGTACTTAGTACATCGAATCCCGGAAGAAAAACCCCCTGGAAAAAAACTCCGGAAAAACACGAAAGACGTCCGCCACAACAAACACTAAACAACACCTAAAAAAAGAAGTAATGGAACACACAACCTAAATAACGATTCAAAGAAACGAACGAAAACTAAAGAAACCAACCTAATTTTTTCGGGGGTTTTATTCGAGGTTTATTTTTCCGAGGGGTTTTTTTCCGCCTACCAGCACATCACCTAAAGGTCACATCACCTGCCCTTTCGATGACAATAGGGAGAGAGAATCATCGAAACAGGCAGTCAATCTGAATTCTTCGAAACTGGCTTCAGTTTTCGTTATTTCGGTTTTCGATGTGTCATGTTCTTCTGAAGAGAGAATATTATAATAGCTGAATGTTATAATCATCAAAAACATAATCACAAAATCAGTTGCACTATAATCTTTATTTCCAAAATTACGGCAGCCTCGATAGGTCGAAGTTGGATCTGAGACAGCCATCGCCGACCAATCGCGATACGTATAAAGAGGCATCAGTATTTCGACTTTCGATGTGCCATGTCTTCTTTAAAAGAGGATAGCTATTCGATCACTAAAAAGTTACATTTTTTACTGAAAATTTATTAATTTATCCATAAGTTGTTTCTCTACATCCGAAAATTTCACAACGGTGGATCATTTTTATTCGGCAAGGTAACAAGGTTCGATACTCCATGTCTTATTTAGAATTTTATGGAAGGTTTAGACTAGAATTTATGTATATACAAACTTGCAAAATTGCTATAATATAATTCTAAGGTTATATCTAAAATATATATCGATGATTTTCATTTTTATCGTGATAAATTCATCGTACCTTGCTCGGTGAAAATACAATTTCGGTTCGCATATCTTCAAAACCAAGTAAGAAAAAAGATGAGATAAGAAAAAAATGCATTTATTTTGGTGACTTATAATTTTGAAAAACTATGTAAGAAAAAAATGCATTTTTTTTGGTAACTTACAATTTTGCTTTACATTCATTCTATCTTCAAATGCAAAATTACATTTACTTTTTTTTTGTGAACTGCTTCATTATCTTTAGCTGTCCATTCCCAGATAGGAAAATGTCGGCAAGATGCCGACAAATGTGGGTCAAATAACGTGACATGTATTGCAGCATTGAATTTCTAAATCTGGAGAAGATATATTAAAAGATAATACAGTGATAAATGGACATGAAAATACTTCAAAATAAAATATGAATATGTCGGAAGATGTTTTGTAGGCCCTTCGAGTTTCAAACTAGCAGGGGAACATTTTTGTTTTCTTCCACTTTTTTTCTATTAAAATGACATGCGCTTACACATAATGCCCTACTTTGCACGCGGGACAAAATCGACGTTCGATATCTCAATATATAGGTCATGGGTCTCAATATACATATTTACTACTTACTACTTGGGGTCGAGATGCTACAGCGTCTCTTAGTATCTTACATAATGCCCTATATCGCACGCGCGGCAAAATCGACGTTCGATATCTCAATATATAGGTCATGGGTCTCATATACATATATACAATTCGATTCGGCGGGTAAATATACACTGGTATAATCGCTTACATCCATGTTTCCTCTATTTGTAATATAGAATTCCAGTATAAAAGCTAGAAATTGTCTAGCACAAGACAGCAGTAGCAATGCCATGATCTACGAAGTATCTTCATTTTAACTCTTCTGCCAAACGTTGGCTCTTTGCTATGTACTTAAAATCGTGTGTGTATGTGTGTGTGTGTGAACTCCAGGAATATGAATAGTTTTCGATGGACTTGATCATACCCTATCAGAAAAACCATAATTTCCAGCCTTGGTTGAAAAACTCTTTGATCTTTTATTAAAAAGAGATATCGGAATTTTTTAATCCTTGTCTTATTGAGTCATTCGATTCTTTAAACATAAAGAGTAGTTGATTTTTTCTTTTTTTTCCCTGTCTTCGATAATTGTTGCAACGGATAGCAAAATGTCGATATTACATAAACTCATATGGTTGGTCGTTCTCTTCATGCTGGTACATGGACTTCCCCATTCACAAAACTCAGCAGATTTGGAAAGCAATGATGTCCTCGAAGTTACAAACAATCTCAATTACCGTCTATCAACGGACGTGTCGCCCTTACACTATATCATGAAGTTTGTACCTAACTTTAATGTGTTTTCATACGACGGTAAATCGTTTATTAATATTGTTGTCTCGGTGGAAAATAAGACGACGATTACTTTACACGCTGTAAATCTCACATTCGATGAGGAATACACAAATCTAGTGGCTGCGAATAATCGGACTATAAAACCCGTGATTCACTTGATCAACAATGTGACGCAATTTTTAACTCTTGTTTTTGAGACTCCAATCGCAACCGGAAGTTATTGGTTAAATTTAAAATATACCGGTAGGTTAAATGACTATGGCTATGGATTTTATAGAAGATTCTACGTCAACGAAATGGGAGAAAAGGTGTAAGTACACATCTGCTTCTGAACTTTGATAATTTATCTAGACTGTGTAAATAGTAAAATTGAACACTATGGAGAAAAAAGTTTTCCTCTCGAGAGATCACCGAAATTGTTCATTACGGTGTTTACAGCTTCCACAAGCTTTTGTTTGTGAAAACTGCAGAACGTAACTGAAAAGTGTACTCCGAACTGAAAAATCTATTTTTCAACTCCAAAAAATTATACACTTTAGTTACCTACAAAGGGGCACAGCCAAATATTATTGATGACAATGAGAAAAAAAAAGTTTGAATCAACTTAAGGTAGTTCTGTCGTGAAGGCAATCCAAACTCATATGCATGAATTTTTGACATGTTGTAATTTAGCTATTCAATTTTACTTGCACAAAATCTTGAAGGCTTTTACCGAGTATTTGAATGAACAATTAAAACTTGAAAATCGATCTTTTTACACGGCGCTAACGGGAGGGCTGGAAAAATTGATTTTTAAATCGAAAATTAACATACATAGATCAAAGATAGAGAAAAAATAAATAGTACTACAGATTCGCAAATCATTCAGGAATTGATGGGTCATGAAAAAAGGTGAAGTCTCCGGAATAATGTATAATTGAACCAAGGTCAAAGTGCACGATACCGGGCCAAATGACGTTTCCTAACCTAATTATCGTAAAAATGAAGTCAAATCCGCACTAAACATATCAACTATTTACAAACAATCGTTTTAATTTGATTACGACAATTTCGAAGGATTCTCGATTATTTTTGATATTATTATTGAGGCAGTCAAAGTGAAGCGTATGATTATTTTTTAATGTTATATAGACTCTGAGATTTATGACTCCGGCGTACCGACAGAACTACCTTAATTGGCGTTCACCCTCGTCCAAACAAATTTTTTGCTAGATCAACCAAACGTTTAGTTTTTTCAATAATTATCAAATTCCATTGTCTAAAATATATTTGTTATACGCCGATTTAGTTTATTGAAACATTTTTTATTTTCTCAGTGCAGATATTAGTGAAAGAAGGCTTTAAAAAAAAAACTGGCTTCTGAACCTTATAAATTGCACATCCTAAAGTGTACAACTACAATTTTGCACTGAATCATCTGGTGAATCTTACCATGAAAGTAGTAAGAATAGAAAAGATAAGAAACGGAAAAGAAATAAATTTATCGGTTACAAGTAGCGATTCTCTATGTGCTATATTTTTGGAAACGACATTTAAATACTACAATTAGCAGCGAATCAACTATGAATTTCAGATGGCTAGCGGTTACTAATTTGGAGCCAACTTATGCACGCCATATTTTTCCGTGCTTCGACGAACCAGCTATGAAAGCTACTTTCAAAATATCCATCAAACACCATGACAAATACACGGCAATTTCGAACATGCCTGTAATGAACAAAATCAAGGACAATGTTGAAACGGACAAAATTTGGACGAACTTCCATGTCACGCCTGTTATGTCAACTTATTTAATAGCTCTTGTTGTCGCGGATTTGAAAAACATTTCGAACAAAGACGGCAATTTTACTTTCTGGGCTCGAGAAAATAAAATCCAAAATTGTCGCTATGCACTGGACGTTGGTCCGAAGATACTCAAAGTACTCGAGGACTATACGGGCATCCAACACATTATCCCGAAAATGGATAACATCGTTATACCGTCACATACCTCTATGGCGATGGAGAACTGGGGTGCCGTAATTTACAAGTTTGTACTTTTTTTTTCGCTATGCATCCTATTCCAAAAGTTAAAAGCCTTGTATATTGAGAAACATTTTATCAATTGAACTGAAATTTGGCTTCACAAGTATTGTAATGGTAACTCCTTATCACTTGTAATTAAAAATTTGTTCTTTGAAACATCAGATTTTAAGGTATTATAAGTATGACCTCCAATAAAAAAATTTAATTGTCGTCGGCTTTGTGTTTTTCCTACTATACATTTATTAAACTGGATTTCGAGAAACCGTTTTCAAAGAACTTTACAAAGTAGGGACCTTGCACATTGCTTTCTCATTATTTTTTACAATGTACAAAGCTGATGCGATGGGAAAGCTAAAAGCTGTTAACATATTTCTTAAAAGAGGTAACAGTTGAAAATAGAAAAAAATTGTGAAAATGGTACTTTAAGGAGATGGAGCGCTCCACACTAGTCAAATCAGTGTTAAATTTTTAAAAGCGTTTCTATAATTTCAGATGGTTTAATAATCTGTTTCAAGGTGTTAATCACATAGTAGCATTAGTTCTTGATATTCAAATACATTCACAGCCCACATAGCACCGAAATATTTCTAAAACATTCTCGAAATATTCCTTTGCAATGATGCAATATTGCGAAAATATTGTGACAGATGTTTAAAACATTTCTAAAATATTGTAGAAATCTTGCAATGTCCGCTCAAAACGTTGCAAATATAATATTTCAATAATATTACAGAGCAATATTGTGTTAATATTACATTTTTTGCCCAAGGCTAATTCGTAAGAAATTCTACCGTTTTTAATATAATTTTTGGATTGCGAGTTTTTAAGCAGTACCATTGGATGTCCTCGATAATAATATTATTTATTGAAAAAAAAAAAAAAAAAAAAATCCCGTCCAGGAATCGAACTCACAACCTCACCTATGTAGTACATCCACGTCGAATTAACGATGGGTAATTTTAAAAAGCGATCCTGTTTCAAAAATATATAACAATATTAGAGTTTCATTAACTAAATTTGTTCCAGAGGGGAATGCGGTTGAAAGAAACGTAAATTCTCGCTTCAAAGACTTACATCTACCTACCTATCAAACCTATTTAACGACTTAATGTCTATCACGCTAACCACTAGACTATCGATTACTTGTACAAACGTTATACTTTTATTGCCCATGTGTTCTGTCAACAAAAACTGATGAATTAAAAAATAAAGATTGAGCAACCTTTTAGAAGATTTCTGGTGCATAACAATCTTGTAAAAAAAATCGATTCATACCGTGCCGCGTTTTCCAATCAATTCTAATGAGGCTTCCAATTTCTGTCAGAATTTGTCCCCATTTCCAAATAATTATATGACGACTTCCCGATTGAATTTCAGTTTTTTCAAATCGAATGATACTCAATTGAACGAGGCAAATTTCTTTTTATCAACAAATTCAACTTTTTAAAACTAGTTTAGAAATTTCCACTTGAAACGTATTGGAATGTTGCAAAAAAGTTTCATTGTAATATTTGCAAAATCTAATCTGGAACCTTTTATTCGAAACTTTGTGAAATATTGTTGAAGAAATTGGATTGTTCGTTTCACAGGTAATGTTCAGAAATATTTAAAAAATGATTGGCAATTGTTTTACCTTTAACAATATTTCTGAACTTTAAGTTGACAATATTGCAATTAAATATTTGTGAATATTCGATTGGAAGCTTATGGTAATATTCCTGTGTCAAGAGTCGCGGTAGCGACTCGACGCCAAGTTAAAAAAGAAATTAATGTTGCCTTCACACTACGATTTGTCTGTAATGAAATATTCGAAATATTCCTGCAATATTTAGGCAATATTATGTGCTATGTGGGAGCTGTCATATGAACAGTAAATCGATCAATATCTCCAAATTTCCGATGTCATGTTTTTTCATCCAGTTTTGTAAAAGGGTAAATCGTAATATCAGTCCGATTATGACGAAACATAGCTCATTTTGATCAGTGGAAGATCCTTAATCGATTGACCGTCCGGATTTTCTATAGTATCCGGCGTTCAAAAGTTACAGCCATTTGTATACTTGATGTTAGGTTATGATAGGATAAACAAACGGTTGTATCTTTTGAACTACTAATACGATTTCAAAAGATAGACGGCCAATCGATAAAATATCTTTTAGTAAACAAAATGAGCTATTGGTCGTCATAATCGGACTGATATTACGGTTTACCCTTTTAAAAAACTGGATGAAAAAACATAACATCGGAAATTTGCAGATATTGATCGATTTACTGTTGATATCACAGCTGTGAATGTATTTGAATATCAAGAACTAATGCTGTGATGTGATTAACACCTTGGAACAGATTATTAAACCATCTGAAATTGTAGAAACGCTTTTAAAAATTTAGCACTGATTTGACTAGTGTGGAGCGCTCCAACCTCCTTAAGGGTTGTATATTGAAAAACACTTTATCAATCAAACTGCAATTTGGCTCACAAGTATTGTAATGAGAACTTCTTATCATTTGTAATTTGAAACTTGTCGTTTGAAACATCAGATTTTCAGGAATTGTAAGTATGACTTCTAATTTTTATTTTTCATTGTCGTCAGTTTTGTGTTTTTTCGCGCTATAATTTTATTAAACTGGATTTCGAGATACCGTTTTTAAAGAAGTTTACAAAGTAGGACCTTACACATTGCTTTCTCATAATTTATGCTTCCTCATAGAGGAAGATTTGCTTACGTGAACATTTTTTTTTTCGACATTTTCATGTCAGGACATTCAGAATGGTTCAAAATGTCGAAAAAGTGGTTTAGAAAAAATGTCCGAATTTTTACGCTGGTAGAGGAGCAACGTCCCTTCCTACATATACATTTTCGAAAAAATTGAAAAAAAAAAAAAATTCAGATTTTATAAACCTTTCACATTTCGAAAAATGTCTGTGTGTTCTCTAGCTTCCGCAATTTTTCAGCTAATGAGCTAAATAGTTCTGGACAAATAGAGAAATGAAAAATGAAGGTTGGTATTGAATTTGAGCGAAATCCATAAAGATTTTATATAATTTTGAATATTCGAAAAAATGTTGTTTTCGTTCTTATTCAAGTTAAGTTCGACAAAACCTGCTCAAATCTTTTGCAAGATAAAATTAACATCCAGTTGTAGTGGATATCGAATTTGATGAAGATCGGTAAAGTGGTTCAGATTTTATAAGACATTGCATTTTTTGAAAAATCTCTGTATGTTCTCTAGCTACCACAATTTTTTAGATAATGAGCTTAAACAGTTTTTGACGAATGAAGCAATGAAAAATGATGATCGCTATTGAATTTAAGCGAAATACATAAAGCGGTTTAGATTTTATAGAATTTTCAAGTTATGAAAATTGTATAAACAACTTTACGTTGTACAAAGCTGATGCGATGGTAAAGCTAAAATCTATTAACATATTTCCTAATAGAGGTACCTACTATTTAAAAATAGTGAAAATGCTTTGCACGATATTGGCAATCACAAGTACAGTTTGAGAAATCTTCCTACTAATTGTTTGCTACTGTAGTGAGGAGGTTTTCTACGACGAAAGCAACGCGACGACCGCTATGAAAGAACATCTCACCGCCGTACTATCACACGAGTTTTCTCATCAATGGTTCGGTAATCTGGTCACTCCAGCTTGGTGGGATCAAGTATGGCTCAGCGAAGGATTTTCCAATTACTTTCAGCATTTCATCACCGACAAGGTACCTCAAATGTAGAATAGATTCGACTAACTATAGCTCCACAAGTATTCCTAACAATATTTTATTCATTTTAGTACACATGTTAGCCATTAAGGTAAACGGCCCAGTTTCTGACAACTTTAGAACCGCGGCTTCGGTTTTCTATTATTTATGAACGCGTTATATTATGAAAGTAAAAAAAAATCCATTGACGTGTACATTGAGTTCTTGTGGATGAGATTTACCCGGTTTCAAAGTTAAATCATTAAGAAATAATAATTGAATGATTGTTTTAATTATGGTCGTCTGCTACCGGGATTACTGATACTGTTGAATCTTCCATGTCGTAATTTCTGACACTGGCGTGAAGCCAGTTTCTGACGCTTCGAAACAAGTTATACATGTAGTGTCAGAAACTGCAACGTAACCTGAATTAGGTGATGCACTTTTTGATTCCGAGAATGTATGGGAAAAACAAAGCTTTGGATGAATCACAGATCTATAGTGTGGTTTATTCTGAAGGTATTCATACCCTAGCAAGTTGACGGACCATCGAAAAGAGCGGTCCATTTTGTCGTTTTCTGTAGTTCGTTTCGTTCCCCAACGGCTGTGTCCATTTTCGGTCCGTTTTTGGTTTTTTGCTTCCTCATAGAGGAAGCTTTGTTTTCATGAAATTTTTTTTTTTCGAGATTTTCATGTCAGTATGCTTAGAATCACCTAAAACGTCGAGAAAAGTGGTTTAGAAAAAATGTCCGTATGTATGTATGTGTGTGTGTGTGTGTGTGTGTGTGTGCTGGGCTTCGAAAATTCAATCTCCTCTCACTCGGTAACCGTTCGAGCGATCCGGCTCAAATTTGGCACGCAAGTAGAGTAGCTGCCCCTCTTTGAATGTTGTGATTTTTGCCAAAATATGTGAAGTCATTAAGATTTTATGTTGATTTTAATTTGTTGAATAAAGGGCGTGGTCGCTCTAACTTTCGTAAAAGTTCGCCGATTTGGCTAAATAGTTCTTCATAACTGAAGATACGTTCAATGTTGTATGGTATTGAATTTCGACGAAATCGGTAAAGCGGTTCGGATTTTATAGAATTTTGAATTTTTCGAAAAAAATAGATTTTGATCTAAATTACGTCGAATTTCAACAAATGAACAGAAATTTTGTACAGACGAAAAATAACATTCAGAAATGCCATGTACCAAATTTGGTGATGATCGGTAAAGTCGTTCGGATTTTACACCATTTTTCATTTAAAAAAAAATGTAGATTTTCGCTATAACTTCCGGAAAAGTTGAGAAAGTACGACAAAAATTTGTATCTAATCAAAATTAGATGTAACGGTGTTTGCAGAGGTGATTTATAGCTGTATAAAACACCTCTGCAAAAGAGACACAAGGTATAAAAAAAAGATGCAAAGTAGAACCTTGCACATTGCTTCCTCATTATTTTTCGCTTTTTACAAAGCTTCCTCTATGAGGAAGCCAAAATTGAATAACATACTGCTTCCTCACAGAGGGAGATTTGTAAAAAGCGAAAAATAATGAGGAAGCAATGTGCAAGGTTCTACTTTGTTTTTCCTAAAAAGTGATACCATAGCAATTGCTATGTATCATACAATTATTGCTATGCATAGTGATACCAAAGCAATTGCTATGGTATCACTATGGTATCAAAAAGTAATACCATAGCAATTGCTATGGTATCACTTTTATAGTATTTAACACTTCCTTAAGGGTATAAATCCGAAATTCCAATGTGCTACTACGAATGTCGCTCGGAAGTCACTGAAATATCAATCGCATCTCTCACTATTATCTTCTTCCGTACGCCTTATTCAGGCTTTTACGTTACCCATTTGCCCTTTCTCCGTTTCTTCATAGAGACCCCCTTAGAGTGTTGTCCGCAGCCACTCAACCTAATGCACTACTGTATCGCATTTGCATGAGGGCACAGGGAAACTGCGGAAAACCTGTCCGATACAGGCGGCTTTGTTTTTACTAAGTTTCTACTGCATGAGAATACATTAGAAACTCAGAAAAACTGCCTCCCGCTCAGCAGTTGGCGCACATCCCACTGTGCAGCTACGCGGTCACCCATCCAAGTTATGGCCGCAAACAATGCTGCTTAACTCTGAGGACTGCCGAAGCAACACACCGCACCGAGAGGAAAAGTTTCATTGATTCACGGAAATTTTTGCTAATGAAATGAAATACTTGAATTTCAATACTATCTTTTCTTTGAATGATCTCAAACTCAATGAAAAGTAGTGACATTGATTCGAAGAAACATTTCTTTAAATCAATGAACCTTTTTCATTGATTTCAAAGATAACGTCTCTGATTCAATGAAACCTTCTTCTTACCAGCTCAAAATTTCGAAACCTATTTTTTCCTGAAGTATGCGGTAGATAAAGCTCAAATTTTGTGAGTATGTAAGGAAGTACGGAAAAAATAGACTAAGCTTCTGCCTTCTCGAAACTCGAAGCCGTTCGTTCGGGAGAACCGGAAAACTAAAAAGTGAGGTTAGGTGCGAGAGAGAGATCAATGAAAACGTTTCTTTGAACCAATGAAAACGTCTCTTTAAAACAATGAAACTGTTTATTATATGCTCACTAAGTAAATCTTTATTTACAGGCAATGAAATGTTCTCTTTGAAATTCAAATGCACTATTTCATTGAAATCAAAGAAATATTTCGTTGAAATCAATGAAAAAAAAAACGAATCCACCCATTAGCGTCAATAAAATCTTTTCTCTCGGTGCGACCGCGCGTCCACTGCTGTCGATTCACTCACTATTAAATTTAGATATTAAATATTCTACAAAAACATTCGTATCTCGGCAATATTCAGCAGTAAAAAAAGCACTTCAATCTGCCTGTAAATATTGTTATAGTTGACGAAATAGTACTTTGCGATACTAGTGCGTAAAAGCGGACTTTCGGCGAAGGTTGGAAAGTGGCTGCACGAGTCGAACCGAGTGCGGACACTTTACAACCGCCGTCGGGAGTCCGCTTTTACGTACAAGTATCGCATACTACTTTTTGTAACAAATGCACGAAGTGCCAGGTTATGTATGGCCGGCCGTGACACGAAGGAAAAGAACCGATGTGCGCATGCGCGCACAGTATTTTCGATACGGTTATCGTAATTTCGACACGGTTATCGTATTTTCGATACGGTTATCGTATTTTCGATACGGTTAGCGTATTTTCGATACGCCTTCTCGAAAAGCGCCATCTTCTGTCACAGCCGGCCCATACACAACCTGGTACTTTTCGTGCATGCGTTACAAAATAGTACTTTGCGATACGAGTGCGTGAAAGCGAATATTTTGGAAGGCTGTGAAGTGAGTCACACGAGCTCCACGAGTACCACCGGAGCACTCGCCTTCGGCTCGTGCTTTTGTGGCACGAGTGCGAGTCGGCGAGTGGTCCGGTGGTACGAGTGTGACTCACTTCACAGTCTTCCAGAATATTCGCTTTCAATCACGAGTATCGCATACTATTTTATATCACTCCGTGCGTAAAACGCTGTTTTATATCACTCCGTGCGTAAAACGCTGTTTTACGCACGGAGTGATATAAAATAGTATGCGAGTTGTATTTTCGACACGTTCCAGTATTTTCGATACGCCTTCTCGAAAAGCGCCACCTTTTGTCAGTCCCGGTCGGCACAAAAAGTGGCACTTTCCATGCACGCGATACAAAAACTTTATTTACTACAGATACAAATGTACCGTTAGTGTCAGAAAGTGCAGCGGTGTCAGGAACTGGGCGTTTACCTGATATCGTTCCGTTACATTATGCTCCTTTGCGAAAGAATGAGTCAATCCCAGACATTTGTATTTTACAGGTCGAACCGAAATGGCGCATGATGGATAAAATGGTCGTCGAATATCTTCAACCGTTGGCATTTCGGGTCAACGAAGAAGAGCGTCCCTTAAACAGTAAGGTGAACACTCCCGCTGAGATTAAGAAAAAATTTGGCTCCGTCACGTACTATATGGGTAAAGCTTCTTACGGAAATCCAACTTTTAATCATTTTTTCCCCTTAAATTGAATGAACTAAATTAATGCTTTATCCTTTTAGGTGGATGCATTCTTCGTATGACTTCGCATGTACTCACGGAAAATGTTTTTCAGACTGGCGTACGGCAATTCCTTAAGAAAAAGTATACCATTCAATCTTCTCTAGTATACAATGAATGAAAATTCGGAACAAATTTAAAAATACCAATGTTGAATTAAATCACGTGATATTCCGTTTTGAATTTTGGATATGCGTTTGGCGTAAAACCATCCAATACACTCAAGATTCTTTTCGCCAAACGCATATCCAAAATTCTAACAAAATGTTAGGTTGTCGGGAGACTTGTTGAACTATTTTTTTTATTCACCAATTTTGTTAATAACATTTTGGAATTATTATTATGCAGAATCGAGCTGTTCAGCATGCTTGATTTTTTTCCGCGTTTATACCATCGGGATTTTTATCCCGATTATACATTTTCCCCCTCAGCCCCCTCAGGGGGGAGGTGACGCATATATTATTCATATGATTGATTGATATTAAATTTTGTGTCCTTTCATTAAGTGAGTTCGGAGCGGCAACGACGGACGATTTATTCAACGCATTAATTGCAAATGCCAAGAACATTCCAAACGACATATCTCTGAAAAGGTATTTCAATTCGTGGATCAATCAAGCAGGCTTCCCCGTTGTCAACGTGAATCGTACTTCAGCTATTCCTGGACATATCTCAATCAATCAGACACGATATATTTCCAATATTAGTGACATTTCAAAAACCACAGAATCGTGGTGGATTCCTCTCAACTTTGCTACCCAAAGTAATCCGAACTTCAACGACACTCAGCCCACGCACTGGCTCAAGCCTAACCGACTTGCACAGGAAGTACCACTTGAATTGAATGATAATCAGTGGTTTATCGTCAACAAACAACAAACCGGTAAAACTATGTTATTGCAAATACAATTTGTTCTACTTTTTTAGAATCTCAAAGATTGTTAATTTCAATTCGTCGATAGTTTTGGACGCACTGCCTGATGAATTAAATCTAACTCCTATCGGCCGGAAGACGATTGTTGCATTTTTTAGAGTTTGATCGTTAAAACAATAGTATATTACACACCTAGGGCAGTAAAGTAAGAAATGTCTCAGATCACATGTAGTTGTCGGCCGAGGCGAAGCCGAGGTCAACAAACATATGATCTGAGTCTTTCTTATTTACTGCCCGAGGAGTGTATACGATTTTTCTCATCGACGTAGCCGAAAACCGGGAACTTCGTTCCGCGCAGCGGAACGAAAGTTGTCGCTTTCGGCCCGGAGGTGAGAAAAATTATTATCATAACATTAAAATTAAATGTAAAAAAATTCAGTATTATCGAATAATTTTCTTCATCATTATTTAAAAAAATTATAATTTAAGAAATAAAATTGACGTACTCATTATTTTATTCAAAGCTGAAGCGCTTGTTTTATCAGGCTAAAATTCTCCAAAATTCTAACAAAATTATCATATTTATGATCACAAAATGATCATCCCTACTTATATGTATAAACTATATTGCTAGAGCTGTTTCTATTATTAGGGCTTTATCGTGTAAATTACGACGAGCAGAACTGGAATCTTATCGCTGATTACCTCAACACTCCAAATTATACCAACATCCATGTACTCAATCGAGCTCAGTTATTGGATGACTCGTTTAACTTAGTACTCGATAATTACCTTGACGACTGGAACATCTTTCTGAATATTTCACGCTATCTAGCGCAGGAGGATGATTACTTTGCGTGGTATTCGGCATTTGAAGCTTTTGAAAGATTCCAAAACCATCTGCTCAACCCGGAAGTTCACAAACTTTTTAATGTAAGCATTTTATGGTGGATTTTTAGAAATGATAATGTTTCACAGAAGAAATCACAAGAATTTGTATCATTCGTTATGTTTTTTTTTACTTCCAGTTATACATTCTCAAGCTCATTCAGAAAGTGGAAAATAGGGTTGGCTATAGTGAAACATCGGAGGATGATCATCTTACAAAACTCAATAGGAATAATGTCGTTGAGTGGGCTTGCAAGGCGGGATCTGTGAAGTGCGCTGAAGAAACTCGTAAGAGCCTGATCGAGCACTTTAATGGTTCCAAAAAGTAGGTTACGCGTTGCAAATAAAAGCGAAAAATGTTTAGAATTTCTTTATATTTTGGGACATCAATGGCTAAATCGAAGAGCCTCCGAACGTAAAAATGTTGAGAATTTTGTCTTAAGTATACTTTCTCCGAGAAGCCTTATAGAGGAAGCTTTGTTTTCGTGAAAAATTTTTTTTTTTCGAGATTTTCATGTCAGGACACTCAGAATGGTCTAAAGCGTCGAGAAGAGTGGTTTAGAAAAATTTGTTGTGTGTGCACTGAAAAAAATGTCATTGATTCAATAAATCCATCGTTTGCGGGCTGCCACAAGAAATATTTTTGAATTAACTCTAGTTCTTATTCGTTTAATCCCATTTAACATTGAAATAATAAAATATTAGTTTGCTTATTTTAGAGTTATTGTTTCGATCTCGTATGGAATTGGAGGAATTAGAATTCAAATTGAGTTGATAACGCTGGTTTTCCGCAGTCCGCAAACGATGGATTTATTGAATCAATGACATTTTTTTTTCAGTGTGTGCGTATGTGCACAATTTTTTGTTAGCCCGTTAGCCGTTGCAATTTTTAAGATATCGGGCTCAAATTTAAACCACGAGTAAACTGTCGTTAAATAAGGTATGGGATTGAATTTGGAGTTAATCCATCAAGGTGTTCAAAATTTATGGCATTTTGAATTTTTTGGAGAATGTCAGTTCGGGCTCTAACGCCTGCAATTTTTCTGATATCCGGCTCAAACTTGGACCAGAAGTGGACTGTTATCAAATAGTGTTTGGGATTAAATTTGGTGTCAATCCGTTAAGGGGTTCACAATTTATGGCATTTTTAAATTTTTTTAAATTTTTTGTTCGTGCTCTAACTTTCACAATTTTTAAGATATCGGGCTCAAATTTGGTCCACAAGTGGACTGTTATTAAATAAAGTTTGGGAGCGCATTTGACGTCAATCCGTTAAGGGGTTTAAAATTTATGGCAATTTGAATTTTTTGTTCGTGCTCTAACTTCCGCAATTTTGAAGATATCGGGCTCAAATTTGGTCCACAAGTAGAATGTGGGTAAACTAAGCATCAGTTCGAATCTGGCGAGAATCTGTCAAGGGATTTAAAAATAATGCCATTTAAATTTTTTTAAAACAAGGCTACAAAGTAGAACGTTGCGAATTGCTTCCTCATTATTGTTGGATTTTTACAAAGCTTCCTCTATGAGGAAGCCAAAATAGATTAACATGCTTCCTCATAGAGGTAGATTTGTAAAAATCCAACAATAATGAGGAAGCAATTTGCAAAGTTCTACTTTGCAGCCTTGTTTAATTAGTGATTGTCTTTAATTTAACTGAACGGGTTATTTTTGTCTTTTAATTTCACATTCGATCTTATTCCACGCAGTTTGGTACATATCTGCCCGCGGATAACGATTTAAAAATGATTAAATAATCGGAGGGGCTCGAATCTGAAACCTTGATGTGGATATGAATCTGAGCCTTAGACCATATACACACTTTGGATATACATGTTTTTATTGTCTTGCTTAAGTATAAGAAACGTCTAAACAAGAAATGATTTTATACATTTAAATAATTGCATCTAAAATTATAAAAAAGAAAACACTAAAAACTGATCGAAGAAAATTTGAACCATTGGAAAGTAATATGAGTATCTCTGAAAGTATATTTGAATTTTTTAGATTTACAATTTTTCCGATTTACTACCAACATTTTAATTCCTCAGTCAATTTTACATCTCAAAAACCCTGAATGAATCGCGGAAAATATGGCCTGTTCGGAAGAAATAAGAGAATTTTCTCAGGATTTCGTAGATATATTATTTATCTTAATGGTATCTATTAAAATATGATGTAGTCAATGAAAATATCACTTGATCAGAGGAAATAGGAGAATTTTCTCAGAAGTTCATAGATTCTAAGTCTTCCCGATTTTCTGAGAACCGACGTTAGGTCCTGAGAATATATATTTAAATCAAAGATAATATAAGTTTTTCGGAGAATACAGGAAACGTTTTTTCGGGTTTCTTTAGATACAAATTATCTCCGACTCACTAAATCATACGCCAAGTTGGAACATTTTTGTGAAAGTCCATGAATTTCGAGAAAAATGTGTCGAATTTCTAAGATTTGTTCAGAAAATTTCAATATGAGATTGAAATTGAAATTGAAAATTACTGAGGTTTTCGAAGGTTTCGAAGCTTCATTTTATGCCCTTGCCATACGAATAACTATTGTTTGCTAATAACTATATTGGTAAAAGCCACTAATCGAATCGATTAATCAATTTGTGTCTTTCAGAATTTCCCGCGAACTTCGAAACATTATCTTCTGCGCGGGGCTTCGCACGGCCAATGTGACGATTTGGAATAAAGTATTCGATGTATATCTTGAAACCAACAACGAAATGGAGCGCGATGACCTTTTGACCGCTCTAGCCTGTAGCCAAGATCCCCACATCGTTAAAACCTATCTAGCGAAGATAGTCGACCCAAATTTCAAAGCCCGGATGGATGAAGATCCTGAGACTGCAAAAGAAATCATCTGGTCAGTCGCGCTTGATCATGCGACCAATATTAATATATTGTTGGACTATGTCACAGAAAACTTGGCAGTTCTGAATCAAACGTAAGTTGCATAACATTTACGAGGTCCTATTGTTTTATTAGAACTTAAAGCTAAACTACAAAGCTTCATATTTTTATTTATTATAGTGGACCCTCTTGGTATTCCGCATATCTGTGGCCAATTGCTCATGGCATATCTACAAATGCACAAATTGAGAAGGTTCGTTTTTTTTTCTTCTACGGAAACACATTAATATTTTCCACTTTAGTTACGGAAATGTTTGGTACATCATAATGTCTTCTTTTAGTTGAAGTTAATCTTCGATGGAATATCAACTGACACCAACCACAGCATTCATAGGGACAAACACAAATTGCTCTCTACAGCAAGAGTCAGTTTGAAGGAGGCCGAAGAATTCGACCCTCGGATATTGTCATTCTTGCAATCGCAAGTAATGTAGCGATTTCATGATGAAGTCTTCATATGCTAAGCCAATAAGATTCTCAACGACCGATATAATCAAGTCTCCTTCGCCTACCATAATCTTGCCTGATGCGACCAACGAGCTATTAAGGAGGGTCTTCTGTTATCTCGAAGTGATGCCAGAGTTTTGAAATTTGGACAGCATGTTCACGAGCAATCCTCTCATCAAACTGTGGAGTTTTCATGAGGTTGTCTGCACCGTTTTAAAGATATTACTTCTCAAAGTTAAGAGATTTAACATTGGGCTTATGGAAAAAAGTGCATTTTCGATCGTGTAAAATAAATAGAAGGAGTGATGTCATCTTTTGGAAACGTATACCGCTTGAAACGACGTACTTTCCAGAACTACATATCCAATTTTCGAAACATTCGTCTATACCGTTTTGTTGAAATTAAATTGATAAGTATAACTCGTGTTACACGAGCTTGCCGCCTCCGCCGCAACATTGTTGGGCAATACGTCAGTTCTACAGAACCCATCTCTACACAGACCCATCTGTACACGAGCATCTGTACACCATTTTTTTTTACACGCGTTTAATTGAGCACACCGAAATTGTACACAACACGAACTTGACAAAGCGGAAATCAAAACGGATAACCTTGTCACGACGAAACCTTGCGGAAATTTAGTTCGACACGGAAAAATTGATCACGTGAGTAATCGTTATGACAAAACTTTGCACAGCATACTCTGGGCACCATCAATCTGCTCACAGCACTAGTTCGACAGAACAAATTTCTTCGTAGCACAAGATCGAAATGGTAAATCTCGACACGGCACCATTTTGTAACGACAAATCTCTACACAACGCGAGTACGGCCCGGTAAAGTTTGCCACAACGAACCTTCGACACGACACAAGTTGTACACGACGATGTTCTACACAGACCCATCTCTAAACAGACCCATCTCTACACAGACCCATCTCTACACAGACCCGTCTCTACACAGACCCATCTCGACACCGACGCTAATCTTCCGATTTAAATCGGATAATATATTTACCGACTCGCAATTTTGCGTTGAGCCGGCAAAATAGAATCAACGCAAAATTGCCAGTGTGTAGAGATGGGTCTGTGTAGAACATCGTCGTGTACAACTTGTGTCGTGTCGAAGGTTCGTCGTGGCAAACTTTACCGGGCCGTACTCGCGTTGTGTAGAGATTTGTCGTTACAAAATGGTGCCGTGTCGAGATTTACCATTTCGATCTTGTGCTACGAAGAAATTTGTTGTGTCGAACTAGTGCTGTGAGCAGATTGATGGTGCCCAGAGTATGCTGTGCAAAGTTTTGTCATAACGATTACTGACGTGATCAATTTTTCCGTGTCGAACTAAATTTCCGCAAGGTTTCGTCGTGACAAGGTTATCCGTTTTAAATTCCGCTTTGTCAAGTTCGTGTTGTGTACAATTTCGGTGTGCTCAATTAAACGCGTGTAAAAAAAAAGGTGTACAGATGCTCGTGTACAGATGAGTCTGTGTAGAGATGGGTTCTGTAGAACTGACGTATTGCCCATTGTTGCACGGCTAGCTACCTCCGTCTCACGTCTCACCGATCTTCGGCCTCCCCGCCACAAATAACAGAAGACCCTCCTTAAATAATTCACCAAGCACTGTATTGATCTATTATTTCATTCTCATAACTTGTTAATGTGGATTTCCAGCCGGTTATATTGCGGTAAAATATTCGGGTTTCTTTAGAACCAACTTGAAATTTACAGAGTACCTTCTGAGAAAGATATATAAATTTTTTTAAAAATGTTTCGTTCGAATAAATTACTATATTTTTGAGAAAAGTTATTTTGAAGGTTTTTTTGTTAAAAACTAAGAAAGTTTTTTTTTTTTAAATGGCTATATTTTTTCGGAAAGCGCGGAAAATTTCCTATCGGAATACTGTAAGAAGACAATCATTTATTTCAATTTTCGCATTTTCCCGCAGCTCTGAAGTATTGGAGGTCAAAATTGAAAAAAATGTTCATTTCCGTGTAGTTCAGTGGAAAAAATAGTTACAAATCTGAAAACTGGTGTGTTGTGTCCTTTGCATAAAATAAAATAAAAAAATATTGACCAGAAAGTCAGTTCGGTTCAGCTGGAATACCTGATATATGTATGATGCATATCGTTTCATGTATGATCAGTCGGTATCGTTAGTTAGTTAGTTGGGGCTGGCTCCGGTCGCTACTCTGCAACAGCTTGACCATACGGCCATGGATATGATCAGTCGGTATAGCACGTTAACTTAAGGCGACGCGAAATCTACTCGGTCGGTAACAAAAACGGTAAAGCTTTTTTTCTTCCCTACAACTAGTTTTTCAGATAAAAGACGAGAACGGTTGACTGCTTCTCTGACTTCGGCAGTCAATTGCTATCGACTTTTATCGGAAAACTCAAACGTGGCGAAAAATTTGCTTCGGTAAGATTCAGCTGTCTCAGTCACACTTATGGGAATCTAAAAGAGACAGATGACATGTAGCACATCATCCTAAGGGAGATGTGATCCAAATTCTTGATATTCATTGACAGATATTGCACTTATTTATCTGCTGATGTTATTAAAATTAATATATCCTTTTGAATCCTAAAACAAAGATTTTTTAGTTCTATGGCGAAAGCATCTAACTATAGAAATTAATCTGTAGTAAATTTATGGGTTATTATAAGTGTAAATCTAATCATTTAAAAACTTTCCCCCATTTTCTTGTTATAACCGAAAGTCAAAAATGTCTAAAAATTGCCCAGAATTCTTCCGCCATGAATGGAGCGATTTGAGATAAAGTTAAAATTGGCAAAATGCCATATACTGGAGTTCAAATCTGTAAAATTATTTTCATAAAAAAATTACAACTTCGTTAATTCCTAGAAATAAGCTACATTCATAGTGGAAAAATACTTCTTATGCACAATTGAGTAATTTAAAAAAACTGTTGACTTACCCGTTATGCCAGGAAATTGTGGAGAAGTTTAAAAATAGTCAGATGCTATTGCAATAAATCTTTGTTTCAGGGTTTAAAGGAATATATATTTTGAAATAAAATCAGCAGATATTTATGATTGAGGGTGCGAAGTTTCCTTTTTAAATAATGTATAGCACCAACGAAAATGTTAAACATTTTGCACAAAAAAAAACATTATCGCCTTTTTCCCCGCAGCATTATGTAGCGGACAATAATTCGGTTTAAGTTGATATTATTGAATGAAACATTAAATCGTCTGCCCCGAAAATGGAATTGTAGAGACACTCGAAATGTCTAACAACGATCCTTGCTTTTATCTCTAGTAGGGGAGTGTCCCCTGTGCCACATTTTTTCGAATGGTTGTAAAACTGCTTTTCAATAATTTCAGTATAATTTTAACGGGTCTATTCGATGTTAAATATCGTAGTTTGTTTGTGTAACACAAAATTATAATATTTTAACAATAAAAATGCAAAAAAATCTAATAATTCGAAATGAGGTGTTTGTCACACTGAACCCCATGCGTGGGGTACATTGTAACATGCCTAAAAGGTACACTGTGACAAGTAATGAAGATTTGCTAATATCGTTATTTCATGGCTAATTAAAATATTTGGTCAGGTACATAATAGGTACATAGGTGTACTCAAATATATAATAATAATAAATATCTATTTAATGAATAATCTTTTAATGTTGCCGTCATTTGACGATCACAGGTACTATTATGCTTTTCAAGTTTATCTTAAATACTTATATATTCCTCTTCCATTTTTCTGTCACAGTGTATCCCATCGATGTATGTCACACTTCACCCCACTCGACATTTATAATGTATATCACAAATATTTCAGATTCTGAATAATTACACTTCAAAATACGAACAGTGATATAAAACTTAGATCCCAATAAACGGCCTATATCCTTTCATTTAACTATATAACCGCTGGAAACACATGCAGAACAAATTATCCTGACCAGTGAAAATTTACTTTTGTATGGTCTCGACACTATCTGTGAAAGAAATAAGAAAATTTTTTCCGATATGATTTTTGGCTGGAAGTTATTTGCTTTGGAATACTGAAGTTTTGAAACGAACATTCACTATTTTATCACAGGGGAACACTGAAAAAAAAGCTCTGTCACATACAAAAGCTCTATTACTCTCCCCTATGAATGAGGTTTAAGATTTCTGCATATTCATAATAAAATTTTGGCAAGCTATATTTTTCGAATTACGATATCAAGAAAAAAACTAAAAAGTAGAAAATGTTCGTTTTCGTATTCTTTGGTGGACGATTTTTTTTATTTTTTTTTAAGTCCAAAATTAAGGGAGTTGTTCTTGATTTAGTACTTTGGCAAGCTATATCTTTCGAACTATGATATCAAGAAAAAACCTAAAAAGTAGAAAATGTTCGTTTCCGTATTCTCTGATGGACGATTTTTTCATTTTTTTTTAAAATATAAAATTAAGGGAGTTGTTCTTGATTTAGTACTTTGGCAAGCCATATCTTTCGAGCTATGATATCGAGAAAAAAACTGAAACGTAGTAAATTTTTGTCTTCGTATTCTCTGATGGACGATTTTTTAATTTTTTTTTAAGTACAAAATTAAGGGAGTTGTTCTTGATTTAGTACTTTGGCAAGCTATATCTTTCGAACTATGATATCGAGAAAAAGACTAAAAAGTACGAAATGTTCGTTTTCGTATTGTCTGGTGGACAATTTTTTCATTTTTTTTAAGCCCAAAAGTAAGGGAGTTGTTCTTGATTTAGTACTTTGGCAAGCCATATTTTTCGAGCTATGATATCGAGAAAAAAACTGAAACGTAGTAAATTTTTGTCTTCGTATTCTCTGATGGACGATTTTTTAATTTTTTTTTAAGTACAAAATTAAGGGAGTTGTTCTTGATTTAGTACTTAGGCAAGCTATATCTTTCGAACTATGATATCGAGAAAAAGACTAAAAAGTACGAAATGTTCGTTTTCGTATTGTCTGGTGGACAATTTTTTCATTTTTTTTAAGCCCAAAAGTAAGGGAGTTGTTCTTGATTTAGTACTTTGGCAAGCCATATCTTTCGAGCTATGATATCGAGAAAAAAACTAAAAAGTAGAAAATGTTCGTTTTCGTATTCTCTAGTGGACGATTTTTTCATTCGAAGTAGTTTACTTCGCGGATAAAAAACTCCCTTAATTTTGGACTTAATTTTTTTTAAATCGTCCATCAGAGAATCCGACAACAAACATATTCTTTTCAGTTTCTTCCGCGGAGCTTGAACTTAAAAGTTATAGCTTGCTAAAATATAAAAACCACAACAACACCCTTAATTTTGGACAAAAAAAAAATTAATCGTGTGTTAAAGAATACGACAACGAACATTTACTACTATTCAGTTTTTTCCGCGGAGCTTTTAAGAGTTGTAGCTTGCCAAAGTACTGAATCAAGAACAACTCCCTTAATTTTGGACTTAAAAAAAAATAAAAAAATCGTCCTCCAGAGAATACGAAAACGAACATTTTCAACTTTTTAGTTTTTTTCTCGATATTATAGTTCGAAAGATATAGCTTGCCAAAGTACTGAATCAAGAACAACTACCTTAATTTTGGACTTAAAAAAAAATAAAAAAATCGTCCACCAGAGAATACGAAAACGAACATTTTCTACTTTTTAGTTTTTTTCTTGATATCGTAATTTGAAAGATATAGCTTGCCAAAGTTTTATTTTGAATATGCAGAAATCTTAAACCTCATCCCCTATGAACTATGTAATAAATGATGTAATTAAAAAATTATTTTTCCCGTTCTATTAGATATGTTTGTACATGCACCAGTCGTATAAACAAATGGCACCTTCTTGGCCATCGTGGAGCACGTACCTGAAATTAAAAAAGGGAATTCGCGCCGGGTGTGGGAAGGAAAGATTTTTTTGTATTGGCAAAATGTCGGCAATTTATTAGGAACGACAGAACTTTAATATATTCATCTTTCAAAACCTGCAAGAGCCATTAGAATTAAGTCGCGTTTGCCGTCGGGTGTTGTTTGTGTTGTTTTTTTCCATCTTGAGTGTGCATTTAAATATTATGTACAAACGGTTAATTACTCGTTAAATCGTATTACATTAATAGTTCTGCTCGTTTTGTCTGTATATTTGTCAGTCTTAGATTGCTTTTTGCCAAAAAAAAGTCGTTCTATTATCCCTGTACATGACGAAACAATGTATAGGGGTAATTTATCGAGAGATCGCACGGCGAAAGGATATGGAAATACTGAGCAATTGTACTCCTCGGTTTGTCATTTTATTGCAACGTCAATTTGCGATTAAAAACACCGATCATAGCTGAAGGGAACCCGCCGTCAGAGATTTATCACATAGTCCCTTCGCTCTTTACGGAACGTTCGTAATATTTAGAATCGTAAATCTATATATCTGTAAGTTCCTTTAAAAAAATTCCACATCTCTGCAAAAAAATATTTAGCAGAAAAATTCATGTTAATCACACTTCTTAGATAATATAAAACAGAATCGTCGTGTGAAGGCAACATTAATTTTCTTTTTTAACTTGGCGTCGAGTCGCCACCGCGACTCTTGATTCTCATCTTGCAAACGAATATGTAAAACGTTATCGCACAATAATAAATGAATAAAAAAAACGATTTTTTTTTCGCGACTCGAGTGAATACATTACCAGAGCGAAGGAGTTACGTACTCTGAGCACACAAAATCACTATATTCTTTGTTCACACATGATCACATTAAAAATCTTCATTCGCGTATCTTAAAAAATGTTTCATCTTCGGTAAATAAAATTGATATGATATATTTGTCATTGATTAAAAAGGCTCTGCCAGTGATTGTTCGTAAGTATATGAATTTTTGTCATGGGTTCCCTCGAATTACAATCGGACCTCCGTCAATAGTATTTTGTTAATTGATTCGAGCTCTATTGTAAAATAGACGGTGCATCGAGTGCATACATAGTATACATTCTCCGTGTTTCAATATATCATTATTTTCGTTTTTTTTTTTCATTCTTTCCTTTGCAACACCGATGTAATAAATAGGAAAGAGGAGAATGCGGCAAAAGTACATCGTCCGTGAATTCACAAGAGCAGTGATTGAGAAAATATGAGCTTAATTGTTAATCTATTAATTTCCTTCAGCTTGTGGCTTCTCGTACGGAGATTAATTGTTTTCTTTTTTTTTTCTTGTATATTACGTGCAACGCGAGAAGGATCAATAGGGTGCGTCCTTCTCTGCTCAGAAAAATATAGTATGTATTCGTGGACTATCCTTTCCCCGTCTGCTAGCTCTCACCGTATACGCACTAACTATCTACACACATCTATTGTTTGTTTTTATTTCTTTTTTTTTCATGATGGTTTTAGCCTGTTTTCTTTATCTACGTGACGCCAAAAATTGTTATGTAAAACTTTAAGTCTAGATAAAAAATCTATCTTGCGTTTTTTTCCTTTGATTTTCCGTTTATATTCAGACTGTACCGGGTTCGTCACTGACAAATGAAATTTTTAAACAAGAAGAATCGTAAGACCGTTCGGATTCTCATGTCACCTCCAAAGTCTGTCCCTTCCCTCTTGTTTCTTGTGCTCGGATCAATGGTCCTTTTTCACTGGGAATTTGCTACGTCGTATTTTCCGATATATACACTAGAGCGTATTCGACAATAAACATTCTGAATTCTTTCTATACAAAGATCTCAATTTTGAGAGTAAATCATTTTCTGTAATGTAAGGAAAACCGTCGATGCGTTAATAGAAAATAATTTATTGTGTCACCGAAAAGTTGCAATATATTTTCACTAAACATTGTACTTTATTTTAGAATAGTTAGCTATAAGTATTTTTTACTGCAAGTGTTATGAGACGAAATAACAGCCGTTAACCTGCAGTTAAATACAAACGTGAGCGAAAATGTATTACAACTTTACTATAACGAAAATAATTATTTCCTACTACTGCAGATATGGTTGTACTCACCATAAGAAAAATAATTTATCATTAAAATTGACGAAATCAGAAGGTGACAGACACATTTTACGAAAAAGACAACATTTCTGTCAGACTAATCGCGCTGATCGTGTCGATGATCAGATACTTATTTTCGATCAGATACGCACCGTTAACTCTGTATTATACAGAGTTATGAACTTTTTCTATAGAAGGATCTTAATTTCAATATGAAATTATTCTTCGCAAGGTACAAACGCGGTAATATATGAACTGCTATTGACCGCAATAAAAATGATTGAAAATGAGATGATGATAATGATAACGGTCGAAGCAGGATATTATAACCGTAATTGCGATATTAAAGTACGATTTATTGTGTCACAGAGAAGTTGTAATATACTTTTAGTAACTACTGTACTTAATTTTAGATTAGTTAGCTGTAATCATTCTCGAGAATACATGGGAATGTTCATTGCTAACGAACCTAAAATTGAATGAAAAAATGAGTGAAAATAGATAACGATTTTAACGAAAATTATTATTTTCTGCTATTATCTTTACGCTCGTACTCGTCATGAGAAGATTAATTTGTTATTGAAATTGAGACATATATATAAATAAAATCAGAAGGCTTTAAATGCCTGTCCAGCGTTAAGTCCATAGAAAAATGCAACATTTCGTCGCACGTGGCGCTACTTGGTTCGATGCACGTAGCGTATAGCTATGTGCATCGTTTTAGCTTAGGAAAATATATCTCGAAAACTCCGATGTAGTCTAGTGCGCAGTCCCAGTGAAAAGTGTCTGAAAGTTTCCCGAAGACGTCGAAACAAGTGAGAAAAGATAGAAGTAAAAGATCGGTGGTGACAAAAGAGTAATTGCTACTTGTAATTATAACTCCGAGGAAATATCCCATCGATATAATTAAAATAACTAGAATTAAAATAATAATAATAATAATAATAATAATAATAATACACCTTAATAATTATATGTACATTTTTACCGACCCATGTTGGGAGTATATCCATTTTACGGTTGTTTTTTTGTTTCCTCATTATCTTCATATTCCTTCTTCGTTAAGATAGTTTTACAGTTAAAACGATGAATAAATCATTCTTTTTTTTTAAATAGCTTCCTTTTTACAAAATTACAATTACAAACTGGCAGATTCGAAACATCTGTGAGTGTCGACAAGCAATCTGGGTTGTCAGTCACTTTCTATCTAACCACATTTACATCATCTAAAAATTACAGTAACACGATGGCTCGTTATTTTTACGCTTCTAATCTATTGGAAAGTGTACATCTTGCTGTATAAATAATTATTGCCATTGTGAAACAGAAAAACGAAATAAGTAAATAAAATAAAAGCGAAGAAATTTCTTTTTTTTTTCCACGAATTATCGGTGCGAAGAAACGTGGTGGCCGAACGCGGATTTACCGTCTGTGTGTGTGTGTACTCGCTCCCATTAGTGTACAACGAGTACGACAACGAACGACGAGGCAGAGTTGCGACGTCACCAGCCCGATCGTTCATCGCCGAGGCTCGTGTAAATATATATATTTACATATATATATACATATATCTATATGTAAATATATATATATATATATATATACATATATGCATATATCGTTGTTCGCGACTTGTCGATAATTCATATCGCTAACCGTCGTCGCACCAGGAGAGCGAGAGATGCCAGCGAAAACCGAGGATAACCGTCGGTTCGACTGGTCACTCAAACTTCTAACATACTTTATTGAAGGAGGGTCACGAGCCCAAAATGCTACGGACCGCCTGATCAAGCACCGTGTCCTTCGAATCACTGGTTTGTTGTGCCGGAGCGTTGCTACTGCTGCTCGCGGATGTCGCAGTCGATGGCCTTTTTTTCAAATTAAGAATGCTGTCGATCGCCGACTGGACCTGAGCGTTTATATCGTCGTGTACGTCGACGCTCACGGACTCGTTGCTACCGAGATTAATCGTCGAGGGGCATTGGGTTTGAAGGGCGAGACCGTCGAGACTGTCGGCGTCCTCGAGTAAATCGCGCTCGAGATCCGTCGCGCTGCTCCATCGTCTTTCGGCGTCTAAGCTCGACGAGTCCTGCTCGTAAGTGTTCTTAAGTACGTTTGCGCTCCCGACACTAGAGACACTAGCGGCGGCTGCGACGACCGCTGCCGCAGCCGCTGCAGCTGCACCACCAACACGACACTCGCCATTCGCTCGCGTTCTTTCCGCCTTCGAGGATGACCTCGAAGACGACGTTCCGGACACACCACTTGCACCACTACCACTCACCGCTGCTACACCAATGTTTCTATTTTTTGAGGAATCCATTCCTCCACTCGGATAGACACCGAGCTCCTTCTGTATCTCCAACCATTCGTCGTAATCGCCGCTTGTACAACTCGATGGCTTTATCATATGCTTCGAGTCCGTTTCTATGCTCGAAAAATCATCCTCCAACTCACGCTTCACTGACACGTTTCCCAGGGCCGGCGATGTCTTCTCGGTATCATCGTCGTCCGATAGATCAGCCTCGATTTTTATCACCGGCTTCTCGTCCTTC
The DNA here is from genome assembly GCA_963970395.1 of Ephialtes manifestator. NCBI lineage: Eukaryota > Metazoa > Arthropoda > Insecta > Hymenoptera > Ichneumonidae > Ephialtes > Ephialtes manifestator. Next base: position 9,429,917 of record OZ019974.1, on the reverse strand, counting down.
TTGAATTCTTCTGCAATATATAGCCACGGATTTAGTTATATCGTCACGCGAAATTTGGACATTTTTTCACTTTCACATGGTAGCCGTTTTTTTTCCACAAAAAATTCCCTGACTTCTCCCTGATTTTTCCCTGACTAATTTATCAATTTTCCCTGACCAAAATTTTAAGGACATCTATTAAAATATTTATAACGCGTATAAAAAAAATGTATTAGAAACAGATCCGTGTTTTTGATAAGTTATTTATTTCTCGATCAACAACGAATAGTACTTTTGAAGATATATTTTCTCTTTCAAAACATAAACGTTCTTTGGAATTATAATGCTTTAAATTCGATTAAATACTGATGTGAAATGTAATACTTATTTTAGTAATATATAACACTTTTTAAACTTATTTGTTGAGTGCTTCGATTTGTTAGAATAGATTTATGTTGTAATGTTTATATCAATTTTTATTTGTTTTTTTTTGCTTTTCAAATATTTTTCGGTTGTTTTTTTTCCAAGTCTTTCTTTCATGGATTTTTATTCAATTATTGAAACTTTGGGAAAAATCTACTTTTTCCCTGACTAATTTCGATATTCCCTGACTTTTCCCTGATTCCCTGATCAATTTTTTATTTCCCTGACTTATCCCGGTTTTCCCTGACCGCGGCCACCATGCTTTCAATGAAAAGTATATTTTTACGGAAGTTGGGAATTATTACGAGAAATTGGAATTTAGAGGCTGTGAAAAAAAGAGACATAAAGTATCGTCTCTTATCTGGGACTATGAAGCAGCCAAAGCAAAGGAAATAAAGCAAGAATTAATGAGGAGAATGGTTCGATACTGAGAAATCGGCAAGCTGTTTTTCAGGTATCTTCAGAGAGGTAGATAAACTGAGATTATTATATATCGAATTTAGGAGGAGCATAGAGGAAATTAGATAGGACAAGTCAAAAGAATAGCGTGACATTCCACAAAGACATTAAAGGATATACGAAGATAGAACATAAATGTTGTGATATAGCGGAATGATAAATATCAATACGTTATACTAATGTATATTGTGTAACAAATTTCGTTATAAAGATATATCTCTTGAAAGGGTTTTGGGATACACAACAATAGGAATGTACAAAGATGGGAAAATCATTTTTTAAATAAATTTAAATGAATTGTTGCACTTACCGCTGGTTTTAGCTTCTTGTTCTCGCAATCTGTTCAACATGCTCTCTTCCTCCGCGACGAACGTTCTGTCTATCATCATTAGCTCCGATGTCCTGACTTCTCGCTGCAAATTTTAAATGAGCATTGATCCACTTTGTTCACAGGGAATAGTATATTATACTACAAGGGTAGAAAGTTGGAAATTCCCGCACTGCGCATCATGTTGCGCAGTTCAGGGCTTTAAGCTTCTGCCCGTGTGGTGTATACTATTTTTCTTTATAGCCAGTCGAAAGTGCGATGTACTTGTCTCAAAATGCTGCGTCTCTTGATAGATTCATGTTTTGATGCCTGCCCCGACATTTGCCGGCACGAGCGAAGCGTGTGCTGCTGGTCGGGGGAGGCAGGCATCAAATAAAAGAGAAAAGCTGAAAAGTTGAGGGTTTCAATTTTTTTACTCAAGTCTTTAAAATATACAACTAAATTAGTTTCTTCTGAACTTGACAGAGAACTTTGATGCTCCGATCGGCCGACTTCTTTGGTAATGTTTCTGTTTGTATTATTAAATCTACCTCTGCATCAAAATCTCTTAACACCTTTTCCTCGTCCTTAGATTCACCAGTTGAGATCATTTTGTTTATTAATTTATTTAAGGTAGTTCTGTCGTGAAAGCAATCCAAACTCATATGCATGAATTTTTGACATGTTGTAATTTAGCTATTCAATTTTACTTGCACAAAATCTTGAAGGCTATTACCGAGTATTTGAATAAACAATTAAAATTTGAAAATCGATCTTTTTACAATGGCGCTCACGGGACGGCTGGAAAAATTGATCTTTAAATCGAAAATTAACATACTAAAATAAAACGTACTACGAATTCGCAAATAATTCAGGTATTGATGCATCATGAAAAACGGTGAAGCCTCCGGAATAATGTTTAATTGAACCAAGGTCAAAGTGCACGATACCGGGCCAAATGACGTTTTCTAACCTAATTATCGTGAAAATGAAGTCAAATCCGCAGTAAACATATCAACTATTTACAAATAATCGTTTTAATTTGATTACGACAATTTAGAAGGATTCTCGATCATTTTTTTTATTATTGTTTTCTTCCGTATGCCTTCTTCAGGCTTTTACGTTTCCCCTCTCCCCTTTTCCCCGTTCCTTCATAGAGACCCCTCTAGAGTGTTGTCCGCAGCCACTCATCCTAATGCACTACTGTATCGCATTTGGACGAGGGCACAGGGAAACTGCGGAAAACCTGGCCGGTACAGTCGGCTTTATTTTTACTGAGTTTCTACTGTATGAGAATACATTAGAAATTCAGAAAAACTGCCTCCCGCTCAGCAGTTGGCGCGCAAACCAGTGCAAGGCTAAGCGGTCACCCATCCAAGTTATGACCGCAAATAATGCTGCTTAACTCTGGGGACCGCCGAAGCCATACACCGACCGCGCGTCCACTGCTGTCGGTAGGATTCTCGATTATTTTTTATATTATTATTGAGGCAATCAAAGTGATGCGTACGATTATTTTTTAATGTCATATAGACTCTGAGATTTATGACTCCGGCGTACCGACAGAACTACCTTAAAATACCGATTAATTGCACGCAATCCGCTTTGAGGTTTTATACCAGCGTAAACACGGTTAGTGATTAGTGACTGACAGCAGTCGGGGTTGTCGCGGCAGTCTCACGTATCGGTGCGCATGAAACAAATTTTTATTCCCGCTGTTACAGAGGGCGTGCGTGTGTAGTTCTACCAATGCTAAAATCTTAGGCTTTCTGCTTCGAAATTGATGCCGGAGATACGTACTTTCGACCGAGGTATAAAGAAAAAAATGTTTTATGATCGAGGGAGCCGAAGTTTTTAAAAATCATGTCTCACCATGCTCTCCATCAGAAGAAGGTACGTGTACTTGTTCATCATAGAGTTAAATTTGCCTAGTAGATGTTTCGCCGTTTCCTCGAATATTTCATCAGCCTTAGCGAGGTCTTTGGCACTGAGCACCTGCTCGTTGAAACAATGATATCTAACGAGCCTCTTGCAGGCGTCCCGCTTTCCTGCAAATGGAGTATTTACGTCCGGATTCGTTGCACCGTTTTGATCGGTTTTTAACTGCTGCTCCAAGCTGCAATTTAAAAAATCATATTATTCTATATATATTCATACACTTGTTCACGAAAAATGGCTGCTCTGAGTTTGATTTCACATTCTGAGTTCAAGGATATTATGAGCAATTCTTGTTTGCAATTTCATTATGCCGGAGTTCTCTTATTTCAACAATTGCTGGTTAAAAATTTCTATAATCTACAGCTTGTGTATTTTGCGATCTCGATATGTAATTGATCTGTGTTAAGCTCTTTCTGATATTTTGTTTTTACACTGTTGAATATGTGGTTCGTATATTACACAGTTTAAGGAATTTCGTAAAACTGCAAATTTTGTCCACAATCAGAATAATAATCAATGGTGTTAGATACATAATTTATTTGAGATCGGTAGAAGGATTCGGATTATCCAGGAATTTGAAATATATGCTAGTATTTCTTGACGACTAAAATTTCGTTAAACTTCAGTTATTCAAATTTATTTAAAACAAGAATGCAAAGCAGAACCTTGTATATTTATTTCTCATTATTTTTAATAGTTTACAAACCTTCCAACCTACGATGTCGCCTAAATTGATGAAAATACTTCCAAATTTATAAATAATTAAAAATTATGAGGAAACAATATGCGAGGTTCGACTTTACATTGATGTAAAAAAAAAAAAACATTCTCATAAATACTTACAGATTGCCGCGATTTCTTTGTCGACAGATGGGGGAAGTAGCAGGCCTCTTGATTCCTTGTCTTGGACTAGCCATAGGCGTCGTCCCACTTCCAGGGCTCGCAAGTTGCTTAGCAGAGGGACTTGCAGCGATGTTAACCGGGCTCTGTATCCTTTGTGCCTTACCAGCGACTCTGGGGGAGGCCACCTGACCTGCGGGTGAACCAGTCTGCACTTGTACCTGAATAGGCGAGGGTAATTCTTGCTTTATCGGGCTGAGCAATTGAATGTTGGGTTTTATATCTGGAGGATCTGTTTGGCATTGAGTTGACTGTTGAGTGCTCGTCGATGTTGTTGTTGTTGTGACCGGTGTTTGTATCGGCGGCGGCGGCGGCGGCGGCGGAGGCGGTGGTGGCGGCGGCGGTGGTGGCTGCTGCTGCTGCGTCGTTGGATGTACGGTTGTACTTTGCAAAGGCGGCGTGGGGCCGCTTGTGGGCGGAAAACTACTGGGCACGCTTGTCGCGGACGGACTGAGAATTTGACTGCCATGGGGTTGATAACACTTTTGTTGTTGCGTTTGTGATTGTTGCGGCTGAGGCTGTGGTGGCTGCGGCGGATGCTGTTTCGTTTGAATCGGAAACAGACTCGGAGTAGAAAGAGTAGGCATGCTTTGTGCCACCTATAAAAATTTCACCATAAATTAAGAATTATCAAATTATGCATTTTCGTAAGAATCAACAACAGATTGGCAACTCATTCATTAAGGATGTTCGACTGTTTCACACTAGTCAAATCAGTGATTACTAAATGTTGTTAATTGTTTCATTGAAGTTTAATGCATAAAAATAACAATAGTAGAGAGTAGTTTGAATTGAAGCACGTATACTTAACCCAGAGGAAGATTAATAGTGCCGGATTTGCATACAGATTAAATAATTAACGTTACTTTCCAATGGGATACATTTTCGTTCAGTCTTTTCCAAGAATAATCTATAATTTTTTGCCAATTTTGATGAGCGATGGCTCATTCTCTTTCTTAAAAGATGCTCTACAAATTGACCGGTTGGATATTTGATATTATTGATCGTTTAATAATTATAGCATGTTGTTTTAACAAAAATCAAGATACTTTCATAAACAAATAGCTATAATTATTGAACTATCAATAATATCAAATATCCAGCCGGTCAGTTTGCAGAGCATCTTTTAAGAAAGAGAATGAGCCATCACTCTTGTGATTTGCATACAGATTAAATAATTAACGTTACTTTCCAATGGGATACATTTTCGTTCAGTCTTTTCCAAGAATAATCTATAATTTTTTGCCAATTTTGATGAGCGATGGCTCATTCTCTTTCTTAAAAGATGCTCTACAAATTGACCGGTTGGATATTTGATATTATTGATCGTTTAATAATTATAGCATGTTGTTTTAACACAAATCAAGATACTTTTATAAACAAATAGCTATAATTATTGAACTATCAATAATATCAAATATCCAGTCGGTCAGTTCGCAGAGCATCTTTTAAGAAAGAGAATGAGCCATCACTCATCAAAATTGGCAAGAAATTATAGATTATTCTTGGAAAAAACTGAACGAAAATATATCCCATCGGAAAGTAACGTTAATCAGTTAATATTTATTCAAATCCGTCACTATTTATTTTTCTCTCGGTTAAGCGTACATGCTTCAATAAAAATCAACGCTCCACTACACTTATTTAATGCATTAAACTTTAATAAAACAATTACAAAAATTTAGCACTGAATTGACTAGTGTGAAACAGTCGAACATCCTTAAATAGTACGATATAATAATTTAGCGATTTCTTTGTACGCTAGGAATCAAGGCTTCAGATGATTTTAATGATTGTGAAAACAGATAAGAAAAAATACTGCTGTTAATATTCTTTTCACAAGGTCTGCCCGTTTTTTAAATTAAATTCGCGTCCATTAACTGACAAACGCAGTCAACACGAATTTACTTTGAACGAAATACTGTCAGCTGCTTTATAGTAAAAAGTTTAGAGCTTTCTAGACCGTGTAAAAATGAGACGCCGCAGCAATATTAACAATTCTTTTGGTAAAATTTTGGCAGATAATACATTGTGAATTTCGTAGACTTTAATGTAGCTTTACAGATTTTTCATCGACATGCAAAAACAATTCGTAATAAATAATACATTGTCTTAATTCCTTTACAAGCAAATTTAGTACGAAAAATAGGACAACTTACCACCGCAATATTACTAACCACCGGAGGTACCGCATTGCTCACCGTATCCGGCACACTCGGACTAGAACATTGTGTATTCCTTATCACCGGGGGCGTTGGAGTTTGTGTTTGCGTTTGTACCGTTGACGTTTGATTTTTTGCGGCAATCGCAGTTTGAGGGCTCGGTGGCATAGCTGCAGCAGGTACGGTAACAGACATTTCTGGACCCTATTGAAAAAAAGAGTTTAATTAAATTCAGTTATATTACTAAACATCAGGGTTCGGAAGTAACGCGTTACTAGTAACGTCGTTAGTGAATTCGTTACTTCTTGGTGGTAACAGTCGGTAACGTCGTTACATTTTTATTCGAGTAGTGCTAAGTTAACGTTCGTTACAATATTTTTTGTAACGAGTAACGAAATTGCCGTTACTTTTTGAGACACAAAATGCTTGTTAAAGCTTTCGTTCATTTTCGTTGATATCCCTGTGAAGAGCACAGTGCCACTCTGCTTAGAAAATCGTATTTAGACCAATAGGATGGACAAAAAACGCCATTCATACCGATAAAAATCGATACGGATTCAATAGGACTTTTTGAGTTTAAATGGGACTACAGCGCCGTCCCGTGGAATTATAGGGAATATATTATTCTAAAAGGTCCGGCTTGATAACAGTTCTGTTCGACGTTCCTTGACTTGGTGGGCTGTTTCGCCTTTGCCTACATTCGAGCGATTATATTTCGTTCGCACGTATTGGAACTACTTAAAATAATATACTAATATTCAGAAGAAAATGAGTGTTGACAGTGAAAGTACGTCGGTCGATTCACGAAAAAATTAAAAGATGAAAGTGGACAAGAAGAACTGTGACGCTTCCAAAAATTTCAGTCAAACAAACGTCTCGATGTTGAATGAATATCCAAAGCTGAAGGAATTATTTCAGCAGTGCTTCCGTCGAACTCCTTTTCAGTGTTGAGGGCCTAATATATTCGCCTCTTAGAGGGAATCTGAACGACTAAACATTCGAACAGCTAATTTTGTTCAACGTTAAGGGGAAGCTGGAGTCGAGTGCAGAAGCAGATTTTTACCGACCGAAGTCGGTAAAAGCTTTTTCGTAGTTTTGATTATTCTTCGTTAATACGCTAGAGATATGCTTCAAATTATACACGATTGTAGTATCAACATAAACAAGTGGACGTACATTCGAATATTGGGTGAATACGTACAATGAATGAAGATATTCGTATATTACTAAGCCTGGATCATCGCGGGGATCGCAAACAGACTACGTGATCGTAGTTTCGGTTTTGCGTGGATTCCTTTTGTGTAATTGACTTTTCGACGCTCGCAGAATATTCAGAGAATGCTAAAGAATGGACGTACATTTCGATTTAACGTATGTGAATTCCAGAATCTTTTATATCGTACCAAACAGGCGATGCTGTCAAACCCTGGCGGCCATTTTGATTTCGGGAGGTTTAGTATTATACGATTTTTTTCATTTATTGTACGTTTTCACCAAATATTCGAATGTACGTCCACTCGTTTATGTTGATATTACAATCGTGTACAATTTGAAGCATGTTTGTAGCGTATTAACGAAGAATAATCAAAACTACGAAAAAGCCTGTTTTTACCGACCAAAGTCGGTAATAAAATCTACTCCAGCATCCCCTTAATAAACGCTTCCTCTGAATTATTCGTTTTTTCGTTATTAACCTTCATTCTACACGTTAATAATTATATACGTCTAAATTTGTTATATGTTTTAAAGTAACGGAAGCGTTACATTTTCAGTAACGGTAACGCGTTATTTTTTCACAAGGAGTAACGGTAACGGTAACGTTTATTTTTAATAAGTAACGTTCCAAACCCTGCTAAACATGGAGCCACTTTTCATGGATTTGAAGCCACTAATATATCTTATAAGTATGTACCAAGATTTGAGTACTACTTGGGAGTATCTTTTGCGAATTTTATGAGATTTATCCCCCAAAAATTTTGGAGTCGCATTTTTTTAAGCGATAAGAACTGTATTACTACATGTTTTTTTTTGTGTATTCTGTAAACGTCCCTGTAGTTTCTATAATATTTAAAGTGCAAGTTAAGATGACCATTTAAAAAATGTATTTTACAATGAAAGTCAAATTTATCAAAGCAATAAATAAACTTCCTCTTATTAGGAAGAATACTTATTTTTTTCGAGTTTTCAATGTCTAAAGTTTCAAAAGTCAGTACTCACGCTTGTGAAGCGACGATTCACATTGGGGACTACTTTTGCACTAGCAACAATTCTCGATTGTTCGCTGTACAATTTCTTGAGCACCGATTGTTCAGTCGGCGTGTTAGTCTTTTGCGAAGATATCGCCTGAATTTGTGTCTGAATATTCTTCAGCAATTCTTGCTCCAATGCAGTTAGTTGAATGTAGCGTGTTGATTTCTGAGCCATTTGCCCGTTTGCAGGAACGTTCGTTTGTGCGGCTGGCGAGGCATTCGCAACGACCCTTCCATTGCCAACCGTGCCTGGTTCGACTTTAATCGTCGTTGTACTCGGAGTACAACGACGTAAAATTTCGTTTGTAAAATTCGCCGCGACTTTTCCTCCACTTTCAGTCTTAACGGTAGTGGTTGTGGTGGTAGTCGCGACCATCGCCGCTCGAGAAACGAGAGTCTTCGCCCCAGACGCGTTCGAAATACTTTGCGCCAAGCTAACAGCAGCTTTCGTTCTCTTCGAGACCTTAGCTTTTTTCGCAGTTGTGGTTGTAGTTGTCGTCATCGTCGGTTGCTGTTGACTCGAAAGATTTCGTATCTGTTGTTGATTCAAATTATCGATAAACTGACTGGGGAACCCAGAATTTTGTATCTGTATCTGATGAGGCATTTGAGATGGCGCAGCTTGCACTACAATGTTCTGTATATTATTTTGAATAGTCGGCGCACCGCCCGAACTGTTGACGATTATTTGACTGGTCGGTGTATTTATCTGAACCCCTTGAAGATTCTGGGAATTTCCATCGGGTTCGCCGATAACTATTTTCTGCGTTTGATTCTGATTCATAGGCTGTCGCGTGGCATTTAATTGTCCGGTTAAAAGTTGCTGCAACAATTGTTGGCTTATAACTTGCATTTGTCCGTTAGCATTGGCGATAAGTAGCTGATCGTTAGGATTCAAATTGCTCAGAGCGTTTAGAATTTCGGGTGTTATTTTTGGCGCGTTATTCAGAATATTCGAGGCTGCTGAATTGAGCATGTCAGCATTTTGCTGTTCCTGCTGCTTTTGCTGTTGTTGCTGTTGTTGTTGTTGTTGATGCTGCTGTTGCCTCTGTTGCTGTTGCTGATGCTCGTTCGTTTGACAAGGAGCGTTGGAGAATATTATGTTTTGCTGTTGCATCGTCGATTGTACATGGCCAACTTGCTGCTGGGAATTTATTAGAGAATTCATAAGAGGTTTCTGATTTTCGCACTGCTGTTGAATGCTCGTTGAACACGAAGCGTTTGCCGTTGTTCCCTTGTGCTGCTGCATCAATTGCTGGTGTTGATGTTGCTGTTGGAGAGCTTGCTGAACATTCAAATTTTGCTGTATAGCCTGAGCAGTCTGCTGTGAAATAGCACCACTGGTATCCTGATGCTGAACGCGATGTGGATCGTTCGTTATTATTTGCTGACCCTGTTCAATACCTCCCGTTGAATTATGATGAATAATCTGATGATGAACCCCATCGCTAGTTTGCACAAATTGCATGGTCGTATGTTGATTACCATTAGCCGAATTAAGCTGCTGTTGTTGCATAAGATTCAACGAATTCGCTTGTACACCCGAGACTGAGATTTTTTGGAGATTCTGTTGAGCATTCAACGATTGTACTGTCTGTGTCGAGATTTGGTGGAGATTCTGCTGCTGCTGCTGGTTAAATTGTTCATTTAGTTGTTGTTGACGTTGTTGTTGTAAATGTTGTTGTTGCTGTTGATGTTGTTGTTGTTGTTGTTGTTGCTGCTGCTGTTGTTGTTGTTGTTGTTGTTGCTGCTGCTGTTGTTGCTGCTGTTGCTGTTGTTGTTGCTGCTGTTCTTGTTGAACAAGTATTTGTTGTACATTGTGCACGTTTTTTGCAATCGCCACGTTCCGATTCGTCGTACCGTGAAGATTCTTATGAGCCTGTTGAGCTTTCGTCAACCCGAGTCTTATCGGTCCTCCTGCATTGCCCCCCAAACTCTTCTTCGATTGTTGACCACCACCAGCGTTCGACTGACTGCTCACAATTTTCGCGTTCTGAACTTCATTGAATTTCGTGCAATTGGTCTTCGGTGATTTTGGATCCATCGCTATCTGCACGCCAGCAGTGCCGAGTTGCATAGTCGCGTTCAACGTCTGCGCGTTTTTCGGTTGTACGTTGACCTGCATCGTCTGTTGTTGAGCATTCGAGACCTGCTGTTGCTGCTGCTGTTGCACGATATTTCGTTGACCAACTACCCGCGTTAGGTTTGTGTTTTCCTGCGTGTAATTAACCTTCGTACAAATCTGAACGTTCTGAGGACTAGCGGACGACGTGACGGGCTGATGGGACTGATTTCCGCTCACGATCTGACCAAACACTTGATTCGTGTTTTGTTGCTGTTGTTTTCCACTTTTCGCACGATTACTAGCATTGTTCTGCGCGTTGTTTTGCGATATTGTCTGAGCATGACCGAGAAGCTGCGAGAGAATTTGCGAATTCTGTCCACCACCTTGTGTCAACGAACGTATAAGAGCCTGGGCTGTTGCTTGATCGATTTCTGGCTGATTAGGCTCGGGTGTGTGATGTAATACTACTCTGCCGTCTTCGCCGACGGCTAGTCTCAATTGTCCGGATATTGCGTTTTGTATTGGCATCTGCAACTGGGAAACTAACGGACTTCCCAAAGAATCTTGCAACTGCTGTTGTTGTTGTTGTTGTTGTTGCTGTTGCTGTTGTTGATTTATTTGTTGTTGCTGCTGCATAACCTGATGCTGATGCTGTAAAAGCTGTTGTTGCTGTAACTTTTGTTGCTGTTGTAGTGTTTGCTGCTCTATCTGCTGTATTAGTCGTTGCTGTGTATTCGTTGTATGTGTCGCGGTAACTTGAACAACGCTCTGAGCTTGGCTACTCGATACTGAAGTTTGTGCAGTCATTTGATTAATATGCTGCACTTGATTCTGTTGCTCAATGTGAAGTTGTTGTTGTTGTTGCTGTTGTTGTTGTTGTTGATGTTGCTGCTGCTGTTGTTGTTGCTGCTGTTGTTGTTGTTGTTGCTGCTGCTGTTGTTGTTGCTGTTGTTGTTGTTGCTGTTGATGAGACGTTTCGCATTCGGTCGCGAGATCAGTATCGAACATATCATCGTCGTCGCCGATACCGGAGATTTTCATTATACTCGCGAGATCGAGTTTGGGCGGCTCCTCGTCCTTTTTCTTCGGCCTCTTCTTCTTTTTTGCTTTTTTCTTGGGTGGCGGCAGTAGACTTTGATCCACTACTGGTTGATTCGTTGCTACATTTCCGCCCGTTGTCGACGAGCTCACTTGAGCTATTTGAGACTGAGGGCTCTGCACCATTGTGTTCTGTATCACTATTGGATTGTTGTTTCCGGTATTCGCTGAGAAAATGAAGAAAAAAAATCATAATGCTAATTCTGGTGAAGGTTGGGGATTTGTTAGGTAGGTTTACAAAATCTTTGTGAAATTTGTAACAAGAAACATAAGAAGAAAGGAAAAATACTGTAGATTTTCCAAACTTAGAAAATAGTAATTACTGATAGTCTCAATCCTGTGAAACGCAGAGAGTTGTTTTTTGACTGTAGTCATTTTTACATCTCTTAGGCAACCCTCTTAATAACCCGACTAAACCTTGAGAAGTTATGGATTTGATATCTCGTCAATTTGTTTGTAATTCCTAAACATAATAACAGAAATTCTGTGAAATTTTGAGAAAAATCAAAATAGTCCTTCTCAGCGAGAAAAAAATGATTACTTTATTTTGTTGGAAAGTGCCTAAAAATGAATCTAGGCGGTTATGGAAAAGGTTTCGTTGAAAAGCATGTTCGGAAACTTAAAAATAAATAATAATAACCGACATTAAATTTTGCACAAACCATACATGTTAAAATTCGGAAATAATTTGAGGATGTTCGTGGAACTCTAAATAATTTTTTTTTAAATTGAGTTGGCCCCCAGATACATTCGAGTATTTTTCATTTTTTTAAATACCAATTGAAAATTTGAACATGGAAAATCAAATGAAATGCGTCCCTTCTCCCTCGAGGAAAATAAAAAATAAAATGCCACTGTTGGTCATAAAAATATAGATGTGCTAAGCAAATTCGCGTTTTGTTTATTGAGGTGGCCCATATATTTTACCGAGCAAAGCCATCGTTTAGTTGAAAGTAGCCGAAATCAATTTTTAATATATCTACTCGATAGTGGGTACAAAATTAATCGAAGTATCTTCAATTTCCTGATTATTTTGTACCGAAGTCCGGATTTTTCTAAGTCCCTTATGAGACCAATAAAAAAAGGCAATGCGAGCGCGTGAGCCACAATAAACCCTAATATTTATATATTAAAAACTGATGCTTATATGTAATCTATTCTTCAGAACAATCGACAGAACGACAAAAATTTGTAGAAAGGCAATAAAAAATTGAACAAGGATTTGACTGTCTTAATTTGTCATTTATTTTACTTACCAGGAGCGGGACTCGTGGGCGTATGCCTTATCACAGGTTGAGGAGCTGAAGGAAATCCGTTAGGAACGGCGAAGAAGGTTGGCGTAATTCCTTGAAGTTGCATACCTTGGGCGGTGACAACTCTTACTAGTTGTTGCTGAGTCAACTGTAAACGGAAATATCGGGAGCGTTAAAAAAAATCAGTTCTGTAAATAGAGGTAGGCAAACCTCTCGGTTGAAAAGCTGCCTGACTTTTGTCTCACTTTTGTTCTCTCAATCTGAATCTGTAACCGAAGCGTACGCATTTAAGAAGCAAATCGCGAAATCATCGGTTAACAACATAAAAACAATAAATCGCAAGGTATATGTTGGACGAGAAAACAGCATTTGGCTATAAAAGCGCGATCCGTAGACGAAAGGAAACCTAGAATACAATCAGTGACGCAACGTCTGTGGGCAACATGGACGACATTGTTTTTAACAAGCGATGATCGACGATGATGAAAACGGATGAACGAAATGAATGAAACCATCACCTGTGCGGTATGCGTTTGTTGCTGAGCGTTCGTTGGCGTCCGAAGTATTAGCTGAACGCCGCCAGGTTGTTGCTGCACGATAACGGGCCCGGATGACGGCAGGACCTACGTACCAAACCCAATTCATAGAACACCGTTAACAGCCGGTCACGGCGCATCTCTCAGTGATTTCGACACGTGCCCAGGCGTAAACGCACGGACAAGCGGCTGGATCAGCGGTTAGAATTTACAAACGTGCGCTCATGCATTTCGGGCTTTATAAAAACGCCGTTGAGTCGTTGAGGGATTCACGCAAACGGTTTCTCGCGACGATATAGGGAATGAAGCATGATTTACAGCGTTTAACAGTGATCCACAAAATCTTCTCCCGATTAAATTCAGCAAAAAAAAAAAAAGATCGTTTTCTTCCATAATTTTTCCTTTTACATTTTTTTTTTAAGATTTAAACAATTATTTGCGCATCCTTTTAGAACGCAGTTCAAGATTAATGTCGTAACAAAAAATGGTCAGTTGCAAAAATTTATATGCTTAAATATGCCGCTCTATTTTTATTTGGATGGGTTAAAAATGAACTAGTTGGTTCAGGTAACTATAATTTCACCAGTCAATTATGCAGTTGGAATAACCAATTAATTGTCTAATACAATCAGATAAAATTAGGAGATGCATATGGGGGATTCCACGGGACTTTCGCCACCCCGAAAAAAAAAATCTCAAATTTTTTCTAAAAATACAGATTCAATGGTGTCTATTGATGGACCAAATTTCAAAATTCTAAAAAAATATTTGACCGGATATGCAAATTTTTCCGTTTTTTTATCATTTTTCATTTAATCTGTAATATCTAAGAAACTATTGATCGTATCGAAATCATTAAAAGACGAAAATGTGCATTTTTTTTATTGCCAACAAGAAAAAAAATATATTCAAAATTAATTGTTTAATTTCAGGTCACATTTAATGGAAAAAACAACAAAATTATTTTTTTTTAATGGTTGGACTTCAGATTTTTTCATCGGACAAATTGCCTCGGAATCTTTGAGTGATCGCCGAATTTCGAGTATTTTTTTTTTTCATGGGATGGCCAAATGCTGGGACGTTACAGCAATTTGAATGTTTTTAATATATAAAAAAATCTTTAAATTAATATATAAAAAATTTAAAAAATTTGAATGTTTTTAATATATAAAAAAAATTTGCATATTCCGGTCAACTATTTTTTTAGAATTTTGAAATTTGGTCCATCAATAGACACCGCTGAACCTAATTTTTAGATGAAATTTGAGATTTTTTTTTTTGGGGGGTGGCGAAAGTCCCGTGGAATCCCCCATATTTAATTACGTACTTTGGGTGGGGGTCAAAATAATGATTTTCAAAATAAGGAACATCTAAATGTAGAATCGCCATCATTATGAAATTCGCTATTTTAGCCATTCGCTATTTTGATTGGATTTTAATAGGATTGGGGGTCAAAATAGTGAATGTTCAAAATGGCAAATGGCTGAAGTGGCAAATTTCATAATGATGGTAATTCTAGATTCAAACGTTCCTTATTTTGGAAATCACTATTTTAACCATTCACTATTTTGACCCTCACCCCGTAATTTAAATAAATGATCACTTGCTCTAGATAAATTTCTCACAAGGAGGATTAACCTTAGCAAGCAATTTTAATCCTGCGCATTTATTGTAAGTTATATCCCCAGTATTGATTATTTTGATCAACTGTTGTTAATTTCCTAGCAAGTAGACAAATCCGGGATCTATTTAATCCGTGTAGACATTTTGTCATTTTTATACCAAAAGAATTGAACGTTTTAGTACAAATATTTGAAGATTCATTTCCTTAGCACAAATCGTCAGTGTATAAATGAAAAGTATGTTTATAATTTGCGATTGATAAATAATTGGAAAGATTTTGTTGAGATATGGCTGGTAATGATAATGACAATGGCAATGACGGTGGAAACATGCGAAAGACGTGATAAAATTATGTTTTGTTATTGACAGAACAAAATTTGAATACCTGATTGAGTAGAAGACCCTGCGCCGTGGGTATCATCGTAGCTGTCGTTGGACTCTGCTGTGGACTAG
The DNA here is from genome assembly GCA_963970395.1 of Ephialtes manifestator. Classification (NCBI taxonomy): domain Eukaryota; kingdom Metazoa; phylum Arthropoda; class Insecta; order Hymenoptera; family Ichneumonidae; genus Ephialtes; species Ephialtes manifestator. Next base: position 9,414,472 of record OZ019974.1, on the reverse strand, counting down.
CTAGAACGAGTTGCGGTTGTGTTTGCTGAGTCACCTGACTAGTGATAGTCGTAGTGACCCTTTGTTTTTGCTGTGATGTGACACCCTGTTGATTCGGAGGTTTTGGGAGAATCTGAGGCGGTTGTTTCGGCGGTTTCGCCGACGCAATTTGTATCTGCTGATTGCCAAAGAGATGCGCCCGGGTGACGAGCTGCTGCGATGCTTGCTGGTAACCCTGAGGTGCCCCATGAATAATCTGGAGCACCTGCATACCTTGCTGCAGTATGGGTGTGTTGGGCCTCACCTAAAATTCGAAAAACATATTTTCCTCTCTATCTCGAAACAAAACATCCCCAATGCGTTTATTAAGGAAAAATATCCATATATAATTTCAACGACTTCCGACAAAAATTAAAAGTTTTGCTTAAAAGACCATAAAGGGCGAAAAAAATACCTTTTTTCGTTTTTCTGAAATTTCAATCTCCGAGTGGGATATAATGCACTGTTAGAAAAGATTGGAAGTTTTTATTCATAAACTTGTCATCGAAATTTAATATACAATTGTAGTATAAAATTCATATACTTTTACTGTAAAATTAAAGTAAATTATTGAATGTGCTGTACTATACATTAATTTTACATTACACTTGTATACTGAATTTAATATACTGGTTTATGAATAAAAACTTTCAGTAAAAGTACACTAAATTTCAGGCAGATTTTTTTTACAGTGTAAAATTATTTTTACAGGTCGTTCCTTTCACGTGAGTTTCTCTTTTGAGTGAAAGTATGAACATGTTACTTTTTTTAACCACTCCAATGAATGGCTCCATTCCTGCTAATAACTGTGATGGAAATTGAAAATGTCTCATCTAATATTTTTTTTTTGGAAAGAGGTGAGAGGGCGCGACCCACCCGAGCCACAATAAAAGCTAGTATTTACGCAAACTTTGAAATGTAAACGCGAAAGAAATATTCTGTGCAGTAGAACTGACCATACTAATGTACATGAGGCATTTCACCGGTGAACGACAGGGTCTTGAACTTCATTTTTTTAATTTTTTGAGAAATTGAAATTTGTCAAAAACTGCGTCGACTATGTATTTGAATTATTTACAGTAAATTCTGTGTCCAAAAACAACATTTTTGAGACTAGTACGAAAATGGGGGGCAGCTTAGAATACTAGCAAAGAAAAAAATAAAAAATTAACAGACATTTTTAAATATGATTTGGTAATTAAATTACAGGAAATTCGCCCCCCATTTTCGCAAGTTTCAAAAATTTTGTTTTTGGACATAAAATTTACTGTAAAAAATTCAAATACATAGTCGACGTAATTTTCGAGAAATTCAAAATTTTAGTGATTATACTAATTTAAAAGTGTTATTTACGGGAGAATTTTATTTTTAGTTGCTATTTTCGACTGCCGCCCATTTTCCTTCTAGTCTAAAAAATTTCGTTTTTGGACACCGAACTTATTGTAAAAAAAAAAAAAAATTCGTCGCCATACTTTTTGAGAAAATCAAATTTTAGGTAATTAAAAAAAAAAAAAAAAAAGCGTGTCGCGACCCTGTTGATAACCGGTGGAATGCCTCACATCAAAGTTGTAAATCCCTATTAATTCATGAGATATAGTTTACAGTACAATTTGTTTTGTAATTATGATTTCATAATAATAATATGTAGTGATTATAAAAAAAGAGTGTAAACATTTGAATAGCTGAAAAAAATACTACTTTCCGCTTTAATATTGCAAGAAATAGTGGAAAAAATGGAAGAAATAAATAATGCATTACTTTCTTAATGCATTACTTATTTTTTTCCATTTTTTCAAAAGGTTTACCGTGAAATTACCGTTTTTATTAAAAAATAATAATTTTTGCAGCCATTCCAAAGTTTAATTATCGTATTACAATCGCTACATATTATTATTGTAAAATCATAATTATAGAGCTGATCGTATCATCATCATTATTTCTGTAAGTATTAGGCATTTACAACTCTGCCTCACATACTGTATAACTTTCTCAGAATAAGACGAAAATAATGACAAACTTACGACAGGCGGTCCTGGACTTCCACCGGGAGCGGGACTCCTATTGTTGAGGGTATTTCCAGCACCCAGGTGATGCGGGCTTTTCGCGGGTGGATAGGGACTGGGCGCGGGACTCTGTATCTGTCCAACGCTAAGCGGGCTCTGCATTGGACTCTGTAGTTGCATGCTGAAGTTAGCATTACCAGTTGAATTAGCCACTGGACTCGGACTATTTCTGCTCGACTGTATGGAATTTGATGCGGGACTTCTGAGCAAAAGTCTGTTGGGACTTGGACTGGGGGTCGGTGGCGCGATATTGGACGCTGGACTTTTCAGTGGAATCGAGAATGGACTACCCGGCGAGCTAACATTTTGGCTCTGTATGTTCTGTACCGATTTCACCGTATTGGTCGTTTGATTGGAACCCGCGATACTCAACGAAGTGTTGAGTCCCGCGTTCGGACCCTGAGAGAATTGCCTCTGAGTCTGAAAACTTCCCTGATGACTCGAGCTCAACGTAGACACGTGACTGAGCGTAGCCGTTGGATCGTTAGCTGCTGACATATGAGGCACATTGGCCGTCGACGCGGTCGGTAGATTTGTGTGCATAGTGCCGAGATGAACGTTCTGATTGTGACTCACATTCGTCGGATGATTTGCGCTCGCGGTCGTCGATAATATCGGCGTATTTGAGGTACTTGTGAATACGCTTGAACTAAGCGCTAAACTGGCACCGTGAGATATCGACGAGGCGCTCGATATCGGATGCTGCGAAATAGCCGAACTCGGTACGTGGGCTATGTTTGATCCAACAATATGGGGCGCAAGACTCTGTATACTCTGTATTGTTTGAAAGGGAAAACTCGCGCTGCAGGAATTCAAACTACTTGCAGGCGTGAGGCCCGTGGCTAAAACGTTTAATGACCTGTTGAAACCCTGATTGAGACCGGAATTAATGCTCGATGGTGTGAGATTTGTGTTGAGCGTGTTAAGATTCGTGACTCCCGCGTTGTTCTCGTTAATGTTGGTGTTGAGAGTCGCAAAATTTTGATTTATCGTCGAGCTTAGACTCGTTAGGGTTGGATTAACGTTGTTTATACCGGAATTAATACCGGAGAGGCCGGAATTAATGCTCGTTGAATTGAGGGTATTCAGACGACTTATGCCTGTGTTAATGCCGTTGAGATCTTGACCGAGGCCCGTTAGACCGTTGCTAATACTGTTCGAGGGTAGATTCGAGTTGAGCGCGTTGAGGGTATTCAAACCCGGATTAACTGCTGTAAGACCAGACAGATTGAGCAACGGATTCGACGTCGTTATCACGTTTGAGGTGAGTGACGTGAGACTGGTATTGAGCAGTGATAGAGGCAGTCCCATATTAAGGCCCACCCCGAAAGTGGGGGTGGCCGGGGGTAGGCCCATACCAGTCCCCGGGGGATTGATGGTACTCTGATTCAGCTGACTCAACTGGTTCAGGTATACTATGTGGTTCCCGGTCGCCGATCCATTGCTCTGCTCTTGTGGCTAAAGAAAAAAGCAATTTATTTATCTAGACGTGCCACCTAAAATTATTACTATAATATTTTAATCGCCGGGTTTCTGACCTTTTGAGGAAATATGTATTTGGCATTTCATTACCAGTGAAGATTTTTCCTGCACTAAACTGAGTTGAAGATTGTGGATGTAATGTTCATAGAGGAAGTTTTGTTTTTAATAACGACAATAATTTTTTTTTGCAATTTTTATATCACGATCATTGCGTTATTTATTAAATTGTGAAAGTATTACTAAAATCAAAACCAGCTCGAGATTATGATTTGTCGCTTTAATCAATTAGTTTTTCTGAGTTTCCTTGCTCTTAACTATTTACAATTACGCATTTCTCTAACTTCATTTTCTCCGCATGTAAAAACAATTCTCATTCTCAAGTCGATTTAGGGAACATGCATTCATATTGGTGTACGTAAATTATCGTATGGTCTTTGCGAATTGTAAATTTTTTTTTCGTAATATTGGGTTTTATTAGACATTATATTCTCTATAATTTCCACAAAAGTTAGGGTACTGCGATGTGCAAACAACAAAGATTGACTTTCTTTGCTAATGGCAAAATAATGTAACCAACTGTGATTTTATGTTTCCAGTTCAATAATTGTGAAAGTGATCCAAGTTCAATTTTAAACGCAATTCATAATATTTTCTATTCCTCGATCATGGTTTTATAACTAATTTCCAATCTAATATATAACTGCCAAAATAAACGTTGCATTTGTAAACAAAGATAATTGATTTACATTCTCAAGGTTCTATTCAAAATAATTCTGTTTTCAAGCCTCAAGTGGACACTTGCTAACAATAGCCGGGAGAGGGCGCCACTTTCGGTAGCGGCAGATCAACGAATCATATTATGAAGATTTCCAATCAAATTGTTCTACAACGTGAATTTCATGGATATCCATAAGAAACATGGGATTTATGTACATGATTGTGAAGCTCTTGTACTGTCGTTTATAAATTCAATGGCGATTACAGTGGCATTTTTATGATAAGTGACACTTTGCGTCCATGCAAGATTTTCCACCAGATTAGATGTGACATTTTCAATTTTCACATAGCTATCAGTTGCAGAATACATGATTATCATATACGTTTCTCACTTACAACCTGTTTTATTTTTGTTCATTTTTTTTCGCATTTGCCTGTGTCTATATCAGTATAATACAAAATCTTGTTCGTCCAGTTGTTCCACTTGATTACCAATTTGATTTCTTAGAGTTTTCTCCCTGGTATTGTTCAATCTTCAGTCTGCATTTTACCAATCTGGTAAAGATTACCAATCTGATTTCTTAGAGTTTTCTCCCTGGTATTGTTCAATCTTCAAACTGTATTTTACATTTTCCATTCCAGCTCATTTTAACCATATCTAACCCAATTAAAAAGACACTCAAAGTCTGCGCCGTGTTATTTTCCGTCTTCGTTCTTTCCATTTTGGTCTTCCTTCAATAAATATTTTATATACATTTTGCAAATATAAAATCGTCCACCCTGAACTATTTAAAGTGCCTATGGGCATAAGTATTAACAAATTCTATACGTGTGGTGTGTGTATAACAAATGTGTCCCTCATTATTCTTTATATATGTTTCGCCACCCCTCAACAATTATTTCGTAGAGATTGTATCAACTTAGTTGTCTAGGCTTATTTCCCTTGTATAAGTCTTCTAATCCTTGAATGTAATAATCCTTAGGTTTCCGTCATTGTTTGTTAAAATTGTGTTTCATTGAAATGAAAAAAATACAGAGAGAGGTCAAAAACTCGGCTTTTTAATTTCATGAACGAAAAATGAATTGGAAACTTACGTTGTTCGACGGCTGCTGCAAAGCGAACGTGAGTGGCTGTCCAGTCGAGTTCTGTGCCTGAAGTTGTTGTAGTTGTTGTAACTGGTGAAGCAAAAAAAAGTCAGAAATTCTGCAGGTTGCTTGGGAAAAATCGTTTATAAAATATTGTTTTACCTGTTGATGCGTTAAAACAGCAACGGAATTCGTACGACGTGCGGTCGGGGAAGTTGTAGAGGATACAGAGTCCCCGAGGAGCGGGCGTGTCTGAGGCTGCTGCATGCCCACGCAGCACCTCGTAATCCTAGGCAGCGTGCAGCCACCGTTTCAGCCTCGTCTTTTTCGTTCCTGGTATATTTTACCTATCAAATCAGAAAAACAACGCACTGTAGTCAATCACAACAAATCTAACATTAATTGGGAACATCACACGGTTGGAAACATGTACAACTTAAAATTTCAATGTTGGTTATTAAAGATTGTTCGTAGTTGTACCTAGTTTTAATAAATAGTAAAATTCCGTAAAACTACGACCGATCTTTTGCTTAATTGCAAGTAAAATTCTACTTTTAATGAAGCAGAAAAGTTACTAGAATGATACTGCGACATACGATATTAAGTATTTTATGAAATAACACAAATTCAAGAGTTAGGATGTTCAATTAATTTTTAAATTATTTTTCTTTTGTCATAGTGCATTTTGCATGCAATTGTAGTATGACCACAAAATTCACATTGATGAAATGAACTGTTGTTTTATAGAGAATTGCATATCATAGTTGTTGAAAATTTAAGAAGTTTTACATGAAGCAAGTTCAATAATAGCTTCTACAAAATGTTGTATATTAAATAATAGCAGCAGAAGATTATTCGTAATACGAAATATTACTATTAGCTACGTAAAGTTTATTTTCCAAGTCATATGTTTATTGAGAAAAATCTACAGTGCTACACATAATGTTTTTCAAAAGGCGCTCCACATATTAACCGTATGGATATTTGATAGAGTTGATCGTTCCAAAATCACGACAATCCTCTGCGACGATTAAACGGTTAATGCTACTAAATATATAGTTGCTTCATTTATACAGTTTTATTATAAAACAGAACGAGCTATGGCAGCTCATAGAAGTAAAACCAAATTTAACTTTTTATAGAATACTGAGTAACTCAAAGTAAATTAACTTATGGATTCTATTACCGATTTTATTTTCTGAATGCTTACAGCGGTGTGAAATACCGATGGATCCATAGTACACGGAGAAAAAGAATTGATTGAAATCAAGAACTTGATTAAATAAGCTACGACAAAATACTTAGCATTTTGGTATACCAACAAAGTATTTGCTATAATTTTTAATCAGTCGAGTATCAACCGAGCCTTACTCTCCGTGTATTTAAAACTACATGAGTTTATTCCTGCCCTCTTTTTTTATGTTTGAAGCTTTTTTAGATTTTGGTCAAAAACAAGTTAGATTTATTCGTGGGATAACAAAACGCATATAAATCTTACTTGGTTCTCTTCTAAGATATAAAGCATGTCGGACCAAATCAACCCTCTGACACACTAGTTATTTTCTTGGCCGCAAAATGATGGCGCCACTACGCGGCGCTTTAGGTCATCTGCTCGATTGCCGATAGACTCGAATCATAAACTACGAATTTTCTACGATAAATCCGAACAAATACAATTTTTGTATAAGAAATATTGCACGAATCACGAAACAACCTCGAAGTTCTCTTTTTTTATTCTTTGATTTCCGGATAACTTTTATCGCGTCTGTGGCAACTTTATTATCCCCGATGAAAAGTTCTGACAGAAACCGATAAAAGTTGACGAAAAATCGCATAGATCCTGATAGAATATTTTATGAGTATCTATCTGGTTTTTGTCAACTTCTATCGGTTTCTATCAGACCTTTTTAACAGGGATCAGAACTTTATCGCTATTATCCTTCAACTTAGGTTAGAAATTCGAGAGCGGCAAACGTAAATAACAGGCAGCGATCGAGCAGGTGAATTTCTTACAGAATGAGTCTCAAGTGTCAGGGGGCTGGGCCAAATAGAAAAATAGTACATTATGCTACAAGGGAGGGAAGAGCACGAGGTGAAAATTGCGCTCCCTCCCGCGTAGCATACGATTCTTTTCTTCCGATTGCGTTGAAATATGACGTGATTTCTGTCGTTGAAAAGTGAGAAGAAAAATTCGACGATACCTGGTCGTGAGCCGTGTCGATGGGCAGCGGGACGATATACTAGGCAACACTCGCTCGGGCATTGTGGCCCCTGTTTTTGCGCGCTTCGAGGCTCGCCGCGCGAGCGCCGCGTTACGCGGCGGTCAGGCTGGGAACCTCGAAGTGGACGAAAATAGGGGGCAAGATGCCCTAGGGAGTTTTGGCTCGTATATCTTGCCCGCTGCACATGCGCACTGCTCGCGGTCAGATATCGGCGACTTTCCTCCCGCTTTTCAGGGCCGGAATCACGTTATTTCAGCGCAGTCAGGAGAAATAAATATTTTCTAACTCTGTCGACCATCACCTTGGCTTGATATATATATTGTGACTAGTAGTAGTACAAGTATTTTATTGGACACTGTATACAAAGTTTTATGTCATCACCTATATTAATAATTCTGCCAATGGATCGGGCATTGTCCAATGGGCCATCGACCTGAGTCCTTCAGCTTATACATCTTACGCAGCTATGTTATACTCTATTAACTTATGATGAGAATGAGAAAAGAAAATAGAAATGAAGTTTATTTACGTTTTGAAATTAAGAATATTGTGACTAATATTTCCAACTGTGTAATATTATAAAAAAGAATTCAAAGCGATTTCTCACCTTCGAAATCGATGGGCTCTATTGTAATAATATGCGATGGACGTTTGCGTTACGGCGCCACTCAACGCGTCTACGACCCACGTCGCCTGCTCCTGACATTCATGTATCTTCGCGTTTCACCCGCACCTTAGTACACGTACATTTTTCGATTTTTTTCTAATAGCTTGACTCGATGAGCTCTTCGTTGAGTGAGTGTCGTTTCTACGCGTAGCTCGTCTGACGGCTAACAACATTTGCCTGACACAAATGTCGATTTTCTGAACATCTTCCGCCATCAAGCACCTCTCCATCTAGCAACAATCTTCGGATTGAGCTTTATCTCTTTTTATTATACGTTATCTTCACGAGGGACTATTTTTCAAGGAGCAAACACCTGGCTTTTCCTTCCTTATAGATTAACTTTTGATATCCCTTTTGAACTCCGACTAATTTCTGATGGGCATCGGAGCCTATCCTAAATCTAAGAGCGAGAAGTAATTCGCTGACATTGTTTGATTGTTCAGATGACCATCGATACTTTGTACATCGTGAATAACATTTGCCCGGAAATTGTCGGAATTTTTTGAATCTTTGCAGGAACGTTTTCAAACTTCTTCGGGAGATTCTATCACGTAGGCTCAGCCGTCATTGTCGTGTCTTATCTGTAACAGAAAGGAAATATCATTAGTATTTGAATTTGAAGACAAGTTTACAATTTTAGTTTCTCATAATACTCTAAATTATAGAATTTTTTCAAGCACAAATTATTTTTTCATTTTCCACACAGTATAATCATCGTCATAGCTTTCCTATATTCTTCTTGGTTTGAGAATTTTCCTCCCCCATTTCAAAATTTTCTCTATGCATTTGAGATAGTAATGAAAATTTTTGAATTAAGGTTTGAGGTAATTTGAAGCTGTTACTTTTTGGGTTGGGTAATACAAAATTTGTATGAATTGTCAAGATTGAAGTCATTGTCCTTTGGTACAAAACTCTATCAATGCAATTCATGTATTTATGCAATAAGTAAAAGCAGCAGGATGGAAAGCAGATTTTATCCAGTTCAACGGACTAAAAATTTTTTACCCTTTATTTACAACTTAAAATAATAACTTATGAAGTGTTTCCTTTATCATTATGGTTTGCATCTTAGGCACTTAATTCTATGCTCAACCAATACAATTTTTCACAGCTAACTAGCCAGCTGCACTTTAGAAATTTTCATCGTTTATGAAAACTGATATCGCATCTTGTCAATATGTTCGAAGGTATAATATTTTATGTTATAATTGGCTCACCCAATAAATCAACAGAGGGTTTTCTATTACTCTAAAAAAATCATTGGATGCTACGATTTTTGTATTTTCCCAGCAAATTCAGTTAAAAATTGAAAAAAGCAATTTACGTGTTAAACAGAATTCCAGTGGTGTAACTGAAAAATACTGAGGCTTTGCTCTTTATAAATCTATCAACCAGACATTTTTATATTAGACAACTCCGAACTATGAACAATTTCACAAAGCATTCTGACTGGATAACAAAAGAAAACTGGAAATCAGTAGAAAAAAACCTAAACTAAATTTGATGAATCAATCACACTGTATGCTATAAAAAGATTTGTACATCAGACAAGAGTGAGTGTTTCTCATTATTTTGATTATCAAAAATAAAGAACACTATAAGATTCTATAAAAAAGTGATTGTGATAAAGATTAGTTGTTCCCACTGAAAAGCATTTGGAGCGAAAGATATCCAGTTTGAAAAATAAAGTAAGGGAAAACAAACCCCAAGTATTTTCCTTTGTGAATTTTGTGGGATGTAAAAATTATTGAGGAGATTGTGAATATAAAATTAATCAAAGAACAACTGCTTTTTCTGCAGCAAGAATCTTAGCTTGCAAGACACATTTTTTCATATAATCAACGCAATGTTTTAGGAGTCGTCAACAATTTAGAGCAGCTTCGTTGTTTGTGGTCAATTGGGTGTAAAACGAGTAAAAAAAAAATGCCACACATAAAGTGCATGGGATACATATAGAGTTGTAATAGCTAAATATTTTTTGCTATTAATTATGCAGGATAAACAAGATATTGCACAGGGAATGAATGCCGAATGTTATGTGATACATATATGTTTATAATTGTTTAAACACACAGAGATATATACACAACCATTTTTCTTTTTGTCCGGAAAACAATCAAATATTTTAAGTCATGAATTTGATATGAATCACACAGTGTACTGAAGATTTTCAGAAGGACATGAATGCTGAGTATTATGAGAATATCAAACCACAATTACTTTCTGCGTGGTAAAAATGTAATGAGTAATTTTGGAGATTATTCAGAACATAATTTGAAAAGATTGTCACTTTTTTAGGATAAGTTCAGCCTGCAGAGTTTATTGCAAGTATTATACGGCACCGATATGCCAATATAATCCAATGCAATAATTAAAACACACAAGTGGACATAGTTGAAGTTGCTAGATGAAACTTTACCACGAAAATCACCAAACTCACCAGTCATGAATTTCATGCAAACCACACTTGACATAAAAGATACTGGATAGAACATGAATAACTAACATTATGAGAAAATAATGCCATAATTGATTTTTGTGTCTCAAACATTTTACAGAAAATTTGATATATTATTAGAAACATGAGAATAAGCATTTGTATTTTCAAAGAAGTTTACAGTAGAGTCTCTTGTGTATATTGCATGAATGTAATCCAATGGACTGCTTGAAACATGCAAATATAAGCATAGTTGGTACTATAAATATTGTTTCAGAAAAATCACTAAATATTCACAGCTCGGTATGAATTTGCTGTTTATCACACAGGATAGGAAAGATATTAGTAGAAAATGATGTCAAACATTATGAGAAAAACGAGCCTCAATTTCTTTGTGTGTTCTGTATAAACATTTTATGAGGAATTTTATAGAATATTAGTGACATAGTTTAATAATGATTTGTCAGTGTTTTGGATCATGTTGAATCTGCAGAATCTGTTTTGAATGCTGTCAGATAGACATAAAATTCAATGCAATGCTTGAAACACACAAATGAAAATACAATTGCTAAAATACATTTTTCCAGCAAAACCACCAAATTCTCTAGCCATGAAATTTATTTAAATGGCACAAAACATAGAAAACATGAAACGGAGCAAGAATACTAAACATTGTAGGAAAATCCAGCCACAATTGCTTTCCATGTAGCAAATATTTTGTAGTAAAATTCAATATGTATCAAAAATATCATTTAACAAGGATTTTTCAGTACTTTGTAACAACTTCAGTGTACAATCGAATACAATGCTCCAAAAACACAAATAGATATAAAGTTACTAAAAGTCATTTTAAAAAAAAAATCACGAAATTCTCTAGTCATGAAATTTATATAAATGGCACCAAACATAGTAAACATTGAATGGAACAAGAATATTAAACATTATAAGAAAATCCAGCGACAATTGCAATCCATGTAGCGAATATTTTGTGGGAAAATTCTATATGTATCAAAAACATCATTTAACAAGGATTTTTCAGTACTTTGTAACAACTTCAGTGTACAATCGAACACAATGCTCCAAAAACACAAATGGATATAAAGTTACTAAAAGTCATTGTTTTTTTTTTCCCCAGAAAAACCACCAAATGCTTTCAACGAATTTGTTGCTCATTAACAGGACACAGAAAATATTGGACAGGACAAGAATGCCAAGCATTATAGAAAAATCCAGCCAGAATTACTTTTTGCGTGGCAAACTTTGAATGTGAATGTAAATGTGAAACTTTTGGGAGGATGAAAAACATGATTTTTCATACTGGCAAATGAATGATTGAGGTCCTATCGATATTTTGGTGGGATAGTTTAATAACGATTTTTCAGTATTTTGGAGCAACTTCAGTGTACAATCGAACACAATGTTCCAAACATACAAATAGATATAAAGTTACTAAAAGTCATTTTTTCCAAAAAAACCACCAAATGTTTTCAACGAATTTGCTGCTCATCAAATAGGACACAGAAAATATTGGACAGGAGAAGAATGCCAAGCATTACAGGAAAATCCAGCCAGAATTACTTTGTCTGTGGCAAACTTTGAATGTGAAATTTTTGGAGGATAAGAAACGTCATTTTTCATACTGGCAAATGAATGATTGAGGCCCTTTCGATATTTTGCTGGGATAGTTTACTAACGATTTATCAGTATTTTGGAACAACTTCAGTGTACAATTGAACACAATGTTCCAAACACACAAATAGATATAAAGTTAGTAAAAGTCATTTTTTCCAAAAAACCACCAAATGTTTTCAACAAATTTGTTACTCATCAAATAGGACACAGAAAATATTGGACAGGACAAGAATGCCAAGCATTACAGAAAAATCCAGCCAGAATTAGTTTGTATGTGGCAAACTTTGAATGTGAAATTTTTGGGAGGATAAGAAACATCATTTTTCATAATGGCAAATGAATGATTGAGGTCCTATCGATATTTTAGTAGGATAGTTTAATAACGATTTGTCAGTATTTTGGAACAACTTCCATGTACAATCGAACACAATGTTCCAAACATACAAATAGATATAAAGTTACTAAAAGGTCATTTTTTCCAAAAAACAACCAAATGTTTTCAACGAATTTGTTGCTCATCAAATAGGACACAGAAAATATTGGACAGGACAAGAATGCCAAGCATTACAGAAAAATCCAGCCAGAATTATTTTGTGTGGCAAATTTTGAGTGTGAAATTTTTGGGAGGATAAGAAACATCATTTTTCATACTGGCGAATGAATGATTGAGGTCCTATCAATATTTTGGTGGGATAGTTTAATTAAATGATTGTCAGTATTAAACGATTTGTCAGTATCTTGGAACAACTTCAGTGTACAATCGAACGCAATGTTCCAAACATACAAATAGATATAAAGTTACTAAAAGTCATTTTTTCCAAAAAACAACCAAATGTTTTCAACGAATTTGTTGCTCATCAAATAGGACACAGAAAATATTGGACAGGACAAGAATGCCAAGCATTACAGAAAAATCCAGCCAGAATGATTTTGTGTGTGGCAAATTTTGAATGTGAAATTTTTGGGAGGATAAGAAACATCATTTTTCATACTGGCAAATGAATGATTGAGGTCCTATCAATATTTTGGTAGGATAGTTTAATTAAACGATTGTCAATATTAAACGATTTGTCAGTATTTTGGAACAACTTCAGTATACAACCGAACACAATGATCCAAACATACAAATAGATATAAAGTTACTAAAAGGTCATTTTTTCCGAAAAACCACCAAATGTTTTCAACGAATTTGTTGCTCCTCAAATAGGACACAGAAAATATTGGACAGGACAAGAATGCCAAGCATTACAGAAAAATCCAGCCAGAATTATTTTGTGTGTGGCAAACTTTGAATATGAAATTTTTGGGAGGGTAAAAAACATCATTTTACATACTGGAAAATGAATGATTAAGGTCCTATCGATATTTTGGTGGGATAGTTTAATTAAACGATTGTCAGTATTAAACGATTTGTCAGTATTTTGAAACAACTTCAGTGTACAAACGAACACTATGTTCCAAACATGCAAATAGATATAAAGTTAATAAAAGTCATTTTTTCCGAAAAACCACCAAATGTTTTCAACAAATTTGTTATTCATCAAATAGGGCACAGAAAATATTGGACAGGACAAGAATGCCAAGCATTACAGAAAAATCCAGCCAGAATTATTTTGTGTGTGGCAAATTTTGAATGTGAAATTTTTGGGAGGATAAGAAACATCATTTTTCATACTGGCTAATGAATGATTGAGGTCCTATCGATATTTTGGTGGGATAGTTTAATTAAACGATTTTCAGTATTAAACGATTTGTCAGTATTTTGGAACAACTTCAGTGTACAATCGAACACAATGTTCCAAACATGCAAATAGATATAAAGTTAATCAAAAGTCATTTTTTCCGAAAAACCACCAAATGTTTTCAACAAATTTGTTATTCATCAAATAGGGCACAGAAAATATTGGACAGGACAAGAATGCCAAGCATTACAGAAAAATCCAGCCAGAATTATTTTGTGTGTGGCAAATTTTGAATGTGAAATTTTTGGGAGGATAAGAAACATCATTTTTCATACTGGCGAATTAATGATTGAGGTCCTATCAATATTTTGGTGGGATAGTTTAATTAAACGATTTTCAGTATTAAACGATTTGTCAGTATCTTGGAACAACTTCAGTGTACAATCGAACACAATGTTGCAAACATACAAATAGATATAAAGTTACTAAAACACATTTTTTCCGAAAAACCACCAAATGTTTTCAACGAATTTGTTATTCATCAAATAGGGCACAGAAAATATTGGACAGGACAAGAATGCCAAGCATTACAGAAAAATCCAGCCGGAATTACTTTGTGTGTGGCAAACTTTGAATGTGAAATTTTTGGGAGGATAAGAAACGTCATTTTTCATACTGGCAAATGAATGATTGAGGTCCTATCAATATTTTGGTAGGATAGTTTAATTAAACGATTGTCAGTATTAAACGATTTGTCAGTATTTTGGAACAACTTCAGTGTACAATCGAACACAATGTTCCAAACATACAAATAGATATAAAGTTACTAAAACTCATTTTTTCCCAAAAACCACCAAATGTTTTCAACAAATTTGTTATTCATCAAATAGGGCACAGAAAATATTGGACAGGACAAGAATGCCAAGCATTACAGAAAAATCCAGCCAGAATTATTTTGTGTGTGGCAAACTTTGAATATGAAATTTTTGGGAGGGTAAGAAACGTCATTTTTCATACTGGCAAATGAATGATTGAGGTCCTATCGATATTTCGGTGGGATAGTTTAATAATGATTTGTCAGTATTTGGGAACAACTTTAGTGTACAATCGAACACAATGCTCCAAAAACACAAATAGATATAAAGTTACTAAAAGTCATTTTTTTCCCTCAGAAAAACCACCAAATGTTTTCAATGAATTTGTTGCTCATCAAATAGGACACAGAAAATATTGGACAGAATAAGAATACCACGCATTACAGAAAAATCCTGACAGAATTACTTTGTGTGTGGCAAATTTTGAATGTGAAATTTTTGGGAGGATGAGAAACATGATTTTTCATACTGGCAAATGAATGATTGAGGTCCTATCGATATTTTGGTGAGATAGTTTAATAACGATTTGTCAGTATTTTGGAACAATTTCAGTGTACAAACAAACACAATGTTCCAAACATACAAATAGATATAGTTACTAGAAATCATTTATTTCCGAAAAACCACCAAATGTTTTCAACGAATTTGTTGCTCGTCAAATAGGGCACAGAAAATATTGGACAGGACAAGAATGCCAAGCATTACAGAAAAATCCAGCCAGAATTACTTTGTGTGTGGCAAACTTTGAATGTGAAATTTTTGGGAGGATAAGAAACGTCATTTTTCATACTGGCTGATGCATGATTAAGGTTCTATCGATATTTTGGTGGGATTTTTGCTTTTTCGAAGTAAAATCGACATCTGGAATGGAGCTTTGAGGTTATACGCTCCGTGTAGAAGGTTGTGTGAGAGTAGCGTACGTGCCTTCACGAGGGAGACAGAGATACACGACGTAGCACAAACACACGCGCATCGTCTCTCACTTACTGGCCTCGGAGCGGCGCGCGGTTGCACACAACAAAAGCCCAAGTGACAAGGCGTAAACAAAAGAAAATCGTGGTTCAGCCGGGTTTCACGACTCGGCGATAAACGAAAAACACGGTTAACCCTCACGGGACACTCGTTGGAATGATTGTAACGCTAATATGTGGATAGCGTCTCGACGAAAAATCGTCAATATTACCTCCGCGAACGCGGTTTAGCCACCCGTGTTTTCACCGTCCTGGATTCTTCACCGTCGTGTCGTCCGAGATTGGAAAAACACTTTTCTTCGATCGCCTCGGTCGTTGTTTAACACGGCACGTCACACGCGCTACGAAATTTTCTAATATACGATGGGAAAACAGTCGAGTTTACGAGATCACGACAGTTCCGTATACGCGTTTCACTGTTCGGTGGCAACGGCCATCATGTATTTGTCATTGCTGACAACAAACCGTTTGAAGAAAACCCTGGAAAAAAAGCGCGGCGCCAATGTCCCTGGATACAGGGGGTCAGCGTCTAGGGACCCGACGCTGCGCTTGGTGCGCATGCGCTTGCGATTTCAAATCGTTCCATCTTTATTTGTCGCAATGTATATTTTCTATATTTCGTGTATTAAATAAATATTGATCATAAATGCGTTGTATGCTCTATATGGGGCATTCCAGCTCAATTTTTCATGCTCTGACCCTGACCTTCATCAATAATTTCGACTGATTTTTATCAAAAAAGTATTTTGAAAAAGAAGAGACAGGTATTTTTTTGTTTGCCGCTACGAGCAATATTTCTCACAGACGAATTTTCACAGGTCTAAAATGATTTTAAAAAGTGACTTTCTTCCACTTCCGATTTCAGAATTCACAGGTCTGACTTCTGGACGGAAAATCCAACCTACATGTTTTTTCGTCAAGATATCAAATTTTGCCCTTCACTATCGTTCTCAAGTCGCATATTGTACCCCAGAAAGTACCGGTTACATGCCTTTTTACGATAATTTTTGAAAAAGTCACTTTTGGTCGGTTCTGCTTTCAGAATTCTCAGATCCGACTTTTGGTCGGAAAATCCAACCTAAAGAACCTAAATTTTTTTTTCTTCAAGATATCAAATTTTGCCCTTCACTATCGTTCTCAAGTCGCATATTGTACCCCAGAAAGTACAGGTTACATGCCTTTTTACGATAATTTTTGAAAAAGTCACTTTTGGTCGGTTCTGCTTTCAGAATTCTGAGATCCGACTTTTGGTCGGAAAATCCAACCTAAAGAACCTAAATTTTTTTTTCTTCAAGATATCAAATTTTGCCCTTCACTATCGTTCTCAAGTCGCATATTGTACCGCAGAAAGTACCGGTCACATGCCTTTTTACGATGATTTTTGAAAAAGTCTCTTTTGGTCGGTTCTGCTTTCAGAATTCTCAGATCCAACTTTTGGTCGGAAAATCCAACCTAAAAAACCTAAATATTTTTTTCTTCAAGATATCAAATTTTGCCCTTCACTATCGTTCTCAAGTCGCATATTGTACCCCAGAAAGTACCGGTTACATGCCTTTTTACGATGATTTTTGAAAAAGTCACTTTTGGTCGGTTCTGTTTTCAGAATTCTCAGATCCAACTTTTGGTCGGAAAATCCAACCTAAACAACCTAAATTTTTTTTTCTTCAAGATATCAAATTTTGCCCTTCACTGTCGTTCTCAAGTCGCATATTGTACCCCAGAAAGTACCGGTTACATGCCTTTTTATGATGATTTTTGGAAAAGGCACTTTTGGTCGGTTCTGCTTTCAGAATTCTCAGATCCGACTTTTGGTCGGAAAATCCAACCTAAAGAATCTACATTTTTTTTCTTCAAGATATCAAATTTTGCCCTTCACTATCGTTCTCAAGTCGCATATTGTACCCCAGAAAGTACCGGTTACATGCCTTTTTATGATGATTTTTGAAAAAGTCACTTTTGGTCGGTTCTGCTTTCAGAATTCTCAGATCCGACTTTTGGTCGGAAAATCCAACCTAAAGAACCTAAATTTTTTTTTCTTCAAGATATCAAATTTTGCCCTTCACTATCATTCTCAAGTCGCATATTGTACCTCAGAAAGTACCGGTTACATGCCTTTTTACGATGATTTTTGAAAAAGTCACTTTTGGTCGGTTCTGCTTTCGGAATTCTCAGATCCAACTTTTGGTCGGAAAATCCAACCTAAAGAACCTAAATATTTTTTTCTTCAAGATATCAAATTTTGCCCTTCACTATCGTTCTCAAGTCGCATATTGTACCCCAGAAAGTACCGGTTACATGCCTTTTTACGATGATTTTTGAAAAAGTCACTTTTGGTCGGTTCTGTTTTCAGAATTCTCAGATCCAACTTTTGGTCGGAAAATCCAACCTAAACAACCTAAATTTTTTTTTCTTCAAGATATCAAATTTTGCCCTTCACTATCATTCTCAAGTCGCATATTGTACCCCAGAAAGTACCGGTTACATGCCTTTTTATGATGATTTTTGAAAAAGTCACGTTTGGTCGGTTCTGCTTTCAGAATTCTCAGATCCGACTTTTGGTCGGAAAATCCAACCTAAAGAACCTAAATTTTTTTCTCTTCAAGATATCAAATTTTGCCCTTCACTATCATTCTCAAGTCGCATATTGTACCTCAGAAAGTACCGGTTACATGCCTTTTTACGATGATTTTTGAAAAAGTCACTTTTGGTCGGTTCTGTTTTCAGAATTCTCAGATCCGACTTTTGGTCGGAAAATCCGACCTAAAGAACCTAAATTTTTTTTTCTTCAAGATATCAAATTTTGCCCTTCACTATCGTTCTCAAGTCGTATATTGTACCCCAAAAAGTACCGGTTACATGCCTTTTTACGATGATTTTTGAAAAAGTCACTTTTGGTCGGTTCTGCTTTCAGAATTCTCAGATCCAACTTTTGGTCGGAAAATCCAACCTAAAGAACCTACATTTTTTTTTCTTCAAGATATCAAATTTTGCCCTTCACTATCATTCTCAAGTCGCATATTGTAGCCCAGAAAGTACCGGTTACATGCCTTTTTACGATAATTTTTGAAAAAGTCACTTTTGGTCGGACCTGCTTTCAGAATTCTCAGATCCGACTTTTGGTCGGAAAATCCAACCTAAAGAACCTAATTTTTTTTTCTTCAAGATATCAAATTTTGCCCTTCACTATCATTCTCAAGTCGCATATTGTACCCCAGAAAGTACCGGTTACATGCCTTTTTACGATGATTTTTGAAAAAGTCACTTTTGGTCGGTTCTGCTTTCAGAATTCTTAGATCCGACTTTTTGTCGGAAAATCCAACCTAAAGAACCTAAATTTTTTTTTCTTCAAGATATCAAATTTTGCCCTTCACTATCATTCTCAAGTCGCATATTGTACCTCAGAAAGTACCGTTTACATGCCTTTTTACGATGATTTTTGAAAAAGTCACTTTTGGTCGGTTCTGTTTTCAGAATTCTCAGATCCGACTTTTGGTCGGAAAATCCAACCTAAAGAACCTACATTTTTTTTTCTTCAAGATATCAAATTTTGCCCTTCACTATCGTTCTCAAGTCGCATATTGTACCCCAGAAAGTACCGGTTACATGCCTTTTTACGATGATTTTTGAAAAAGTCACTTTTGGTCGGTTCTGCTTTCAGAATTCTCAGATACAACTTTTGGTCGGAAAATCCAACCTAAAGAACCTAAATTTTTTTTTCTTCAAGATATCAAATTTCGCCCTTCACTATCATTCTCAAGTCGCATATTGTACCCCAGAAAGTACCGGTTACATGCCTTTTTACGATGATTTTTGAAAAAGTCACTTTTGGTCGGTTCTGCTTTCAGAATTTTCAGTTCCGACTTTTGGTCGGAAAATCCAACCTAAAGAATCTAAATTTTTTTTCCTTCAAGATATCAAATTTTGCCCTTCACTATCGTTCTCAAGTCGCATATTGTACCCCAGAAAGTACCGGTTACATGCCTTTTTACGATGATTTTTGAAAAAGTCACTTTTGTTCGGTTCTGCTTTCAGAATTCTCAGATCCAACTTTTGGTCGGAAAATCCAACCTAAAGAACCTAAATTTTTTTTTCTTCAAGATATCAAATTTTGCCCTTCACTATCATTCTCAAGTCGCATATTGTACTCCAGAAAGTACCGGTTACATGCCTTTTTATGATGATTTTTGAAAAAGTCACTTTTGGTCGGTTCTGCTTTCAGAATTCTCAGATCCGACTTTTGGTCGGAAAATCCAACCTAAAGAACCTACATTTTTTTTTCTTCAAGATATCAAATTTTGCCCTTCACTATCGTTCTCAAGTCGCATATTGTACCCCAGAAAGTACCGGTTACATGCCTTTTTACGATGATTTTTGAAAAAGTCACTTTTGGTCGGTTCTGCTTTCAGAATTCTCAGATCCAACTTTTGGTCGGAAAATCCAATCTAAACAACCTAAATTTTTTTTTCTTCAAGATATCAAATTTTGCCCTTCACTATCGTTCTCAAGTCGCATATTGTACCCCAGAAAGTACCGGTTACATGCCTTTTTACGATGATTTTTGAAAAAGTCACTTTTGGTCGGTTCTGCTTTCAGAATTCTCAGATCCAACTTTTGGTCGGAAAATCCAACCTAAAGAACCTAAATATTTTTTTCTTCAAGATATCAAATTTTGCCCTTCACTATCGTTCTCAAGTCGCATATTGTACCCCAGAAAGTACCGGTTACATGCCTTTTTACGATGATTTTTGAAAAAGTCACTTTTGGTCGGTTCTGCTTTCAGAATTCTCAGATCCGACTTTTGGTCGGAAAATCCAACCTAAAGAACCTAAATTTTTTTTTCTTCAAGATATCAAATTTTGCCCTTCACTATCATTCTCAAGTCGCATATTGTACCTCAGAAAGTACCGGTTACATGCCTTTTTACGATGATTTTTGAAAAAGTCACTTTTGGTCGGTTCTGCTTTCGGAATTCTCAGATCCAACTTTTGGTCGGAAAATCCAACCTAAAGAACCTAAATATTTTTTTCTTCAAGATATCAAATTTTGCCCTTCACTATCGTTCTCAAGTCGCATATTGTACCCCAGAAAGTACCGGTTACATGCCTTTTTACGATGATTTTTGAAAAAGTCACTTTTGGTCGGTTCTGTTTTCAGAATTCTCAGATCCAACTTTTGGTCGGAAAATCCAATCTAAACAACCTAAATTTTTTTTTCTTCAAGATATCAAATTTTGCCCTTCACTATCATTCTCAAGTCGCATATTGTACCCCAGAAAGTACCGGTTACATGCCTTTTTACGATGATTTTTGAAAAAGTCACTTTTGGTCGGTTCTGATTTCAGAATTCTCAGATCCGACTCTTGGTCGGAAAATCCAACCTAAAGAACCTAAATTTTTTTTTCTTCAAGATATCAAATTTTGCCCTTCTCTATCATTCTCAAGTCGCATATTGTACCCCAGAAAGTACTGGTTACATGCCCTTTTATGATGATTTTTGAAAAAGTCACTTTTGGTCGATTCTGATTTCAGAATTTTCAGATCCGACTTTTGGTCGGAAAATCCAACCTAAAGAACCTAATTTTTTTTTCTTCAAGATATCAAATTTTGCCCTTCACTATCGTTCTCAAGTCGCATATTGTACCCCAGAAAGTACCGGTTACATGCCTTTTTACGATGATTTTTGAAAAAGTCACTTTTGGTCGATTCTGATTTCAGAATTTTGAGATCCGACTTTTGGTCGGAAAAACCAACCTAAACAACCTAAATTTTTTTTTCTTTAAGATATCAAATTTTGCCCTTCACTATCATTCTCAAGTCACATATTGTACCTCAGAAAGTACCGGTTACATGCCTTTTTACGATGATTTTTGAAAAAGTCATTTTTGGTCGGTTCTGCTTTCAGAATTCTCAGATCCGACTTTTAGTCGGAAAATCTAACCTAATTTTATTTTAAATGATAGTAAAATTTCTATCCATATACAACTTCTAATAGCAATTCATAAAATGGCACGAGTTCTTATATCGAAAAAGCAAGTTATTTCATTCACGATAATTTGTAAAACTTACAGTGCGCTAATACAAATTTTAATACCGAGGCTGGATGGTTAGCGCGCGAAGCGCGCATCCGCTACTGATGGTTACTTTCAAAAATGAAAAATAGTGCTCAATATTGTAATATCTACTTAGCAGTTTTTTATTGCTGCATTTATTCTATTTTCGGGTCATTTAATTGATAACTAACGACGATTCAACATTTAAATACCTTCAAATACGCATCTACTGGCGAAATGGGCAAATTTCTTAATTTTTATTTTACAATTTCAAGGACATCACATATGTGATCCACATTAACGCGTCAAATGGTAGCCATAGTTACCACAAGGTAACTGTCGTCATTTTAGTCCCAAATATTATCTTCTCATAAAATAAGACCGTGTTAAGTAATTCATGAGTCAAGATATCGCAAATGAGCACGACAGTTCCAACCTGAAAATTATTGAATTGCCACGAAATATCAATGGTGAAGCAGATGGGAGTGAGTGTCCAGTCGAAACCATTTCCAAGACAAAATATCAAAGTACAAGTTATTGCTATTCAGCACCCGTGCAGAAATATAGTTGGGGCTCCAACTTGGCCCTTTCTAGTTTGCCCCAGTTCTGTTAGGGGCCTAGGCTAGTCATGCTTGAAGTACGGAGCCTTTAGAGGCTCAATATGGGCGACCCTAGTGAGGTTGAGAAGTGCAATTTAAGCCTGATTAGGCCCGAAGTTTGTCGTGGCGCCTCTGTTGAGCCTAGTAGGGTTCTAGAGTAGATTCCCTATTGTGGATGCCACGTTTATACCTAAAAAGGCCCCTTATTTAATCGTGGCTGCCCGAACTAATTTCTGCACGGGCACTTAAAGAATATTTCTTAAATGGTCCAACGAATTTACTTTTATCAAGCTGGGCTTAGTTCTTCTAAGATGGATCCAATTTTATTGTTAGACTACTGAGTTCTATTGAATCATCATAAATTGACTTCATCAAAGAATCTTTCTTTTTGTATATTCCTCAACAATAACCTTCATTACCTTGTATTTTATTCTTGATCTTTTGCTAAGATTCTGCACATGATTGTGAAGAAATAGGATTATCGAAGCTAAATGCAATTCGCAGTACCATCGATGCATTGGAAGCTAGTTTAAAATTGTCGAGAAGTCTCGAAGCCGAGCAATGGCTGCGTTATTCGTTGCTGAAGACGCAGAATACAAGTTTGTCGGACGAATTAAAAGAAGCTGACAAACGTAACAAGAATATGCTCAGTATGTTTTGATAGAAAAAAATGAGACACTTTCCGGAGCGCCTTCGACATCGATTTTCTCATTCATTGCAGATTTATTTAGACAGAATGTGACTGATTTAGACTTTGGCGTTGTCGATGACCTTCCCCAGAACTTGAGGAGAGAAGTTCAACGCACCTGGAATACGAAGTAATTAAATTTAAAAAACACAGTCATTCGTGTGTGACACCTATTTAACATTATGCAAAGTTAAATGGCGTTACGAAAGAGATATTATTCAATAAGGTATGACGCAATGTTAAAGCTGAACGAGCAGCTGAAGAACGAAATCTCTCTGAAAGACATAATTGCCGAAGAAAAAAATAAACAGGTAAAATGAGAGTTGAGACTATTTCATCATATTTCAAATCAATATTTTTATTTTCTCGTTCCATAAATAATGCAATATCATTTTTATTCCATTTCTTTAAATTTCCAATGACATTGACAGTAAAATATCTTTTTGAAGAATTGCAGGAAATAGTTTTTCTCCAAAATGAAAATCTTTCAACAAAATGAGTGTTCGAGTTAGGACGATAATGTCTATTTTTCGAGAAAATAAAAATTCTATATAATCCGGATTATACCGAGAGAAAAGATTTCATTGACGCCAAAGAAATGGGTGGATTGATTTTTTTTTTCATTGATTTCAACGAAATATTTCTTTGATTTCAATAAAATACTGCATTTGAATTTCAAAGACAATATTTCATTGCCTGTAAAGAAACATTTGCTTACGAAGCATATATTAAAGAAACAGTTTCATTGTTTTTAAGAGACGATTTCATTAATTCAAAGAGAATGTCTCTCTCGCGCCTAACCTCACTTTTTGTTTTCCGGTTCTTCCGACTGAACGGCTTCCAGTTTCGAGGAACCAGCAGCTGAGCCTATTTTTGCCGTACTTCTGCACATTCTTTCAAAATTTAAGCTTAATCCGCCAAGTACTTTAAGAAAAAATAGGTTTCGAAATTTTGAGCTGTCAATGAAAAAGGTTCATTGGCTTAAAATAAATGATTCTATGATTCAATGTCACTACTTTTCATTGAGCTTGAGATCATTCAAAGAAAAGATAGTACTGAAACTCAAGTGTTTCATTTCATTGGCGAATATTTCTGTCAATCAATGAAACTTTTTCTCTCGGTGTACTTTATAGATTTAGCTCAAATTTAGTATCGATCATCTTTCATGATTGGTTTATTTGTAAAGAACTATTTAGCTCATCGGCGAAAAAATTGCGCCAGCTAGAGATCGTACAAACTTTTTCGGAAAATTCAAAGTTTTATCAAATCAAATCAGATCATTTAATTATTGCGCTAATATTTATAAAGAACTGCTCTAGTGGCGCTTAACATTTCAGCGAGATTGATTGAGACACAGAGATTTGAATTTTGCAAGCTACACACGCATCACATCCAGACATTTTTTCGAAATCACTTTTCTCGTTTTTTCAGACCAGTTTGAGTAATTTGATACACTGATACTTAAATTTCGAAAAAAAATTGTTTTTGCGAAAACAAAGCAAAAAATTTTTTTCATTTAATTATTGTAGGAAAATGTATCTTTTTATTATTTATATATTTTATAAATAATCATGGAAATTATAAACAAATATGGTGAATTAATACATCTGATTATATTTTATATTTATATTTATATATTTTATAAATAATCATGGAAATTATAAACAAATATGGTGAATTAATACATCTGATTATTCTATTCGATAACGGTGATATAACGGCCATAATGACGGAAAAAATGACAGTGGTTTTTGTACACCTTAATAACGGTGCAATTTTGGTCATAATAACGGTGTAACAGTAAAAAAAATGACGGTGACCATGACTTTTCTCATGGTCACCGTCATTTTTTTTTGTTATATTGGCAAAATGCCGTTATTAAAGTGTACAAAAAAGACTGTGTCATTTTCCCTGTTATTATGACCGTTTTCGTGAGTGTTAGGGTGTTCCTTAATATTTTATCATTTTCAACATTTCTTCAGATTAATGGTCTTGAGCAGAAACTCTTAAATCTGGCTGAAACTCTTATTCAAAGGGAAGAAACGATAAAAAGTATTTGCAGAAAGTACCTAACCCTGAAGAAACGGAAAGACGAACAGGAAGTTCTTCTGCGCGGCTCAATCGACGCTCTTCAAGTACGATCAGAGTTGTAAATCCCCATTAATTCATGAGATATAGTTTACAGTACAATTTGTTTTGTAATTATGATTTCATAATAATAATATGTAGTGATTATAAAATAGAATGTAAACATTTCAATAGCTGTAAAATATAATAATTTTCGTTTTAATATTGCAAGAAATAGTGGAAAAAATGGAAGAAATACGTAATGCATTACTTATTTTTTTCCATTTTTTCAAAAGAATTACCGTGAATTTTTATTGAAAAATAATAATTTTTGCAGCCATTCCAAAGTTTAATCATCGTATTACAATCGGTACATGTTATTATTATAAAATCATAATTATAGAGCTGATCGTATCATCATCATTATTTCTATAAGTATTAGGCATTTACAACTCTGAGTACGATAGTAGAGGATTTGTGCTAGAAAATTTAAAAGTTTACTTTTACAATAATTCTCCTTTTACGATGACTCTGTCCGATTCGAGTAGACAAATCTTTATAATTTTTTCTTATGTTGTAACTAATGAATATTTGTAACTTTTTTCAAAGTCTTACAAAATCTTTGTAACTTTAAAAAAAAAACTTAAATTGGAATTTCTATACTTTGACTAGACAGAATCTACCTAAAAACACCTTGCGATACAAATTTTATATAGCGGTATAAAATATAAACTAAATCCGTTTATGCAATACACTGTTAAAAATATTTTGAAATATTTTGAAAATTAATATATGTATTGGAATTAAATTTCATTTAATATACACATATGTTGTAAAATTCCAATAATTATATTATAAACAAAACTTTTATTAAGTGTTTAGTATACTGTATATTAATTTTACAGCAATTTATTTGTATATTAATTAATATTTGTATATTAAATTTGATATTCGCGTAACCCCAAAAAAACTTTTAATACTTTATATTAATTTTCATACCAAAATTTCTTTATCTTTTATTATTTTTAAGCGACTTGGATACTTTTAATTTTGAACAATTCTTTTTAATTCAGTTAAACAACTAAACAATTGTTTAACTTGCCTCGTTACTGAGAAATTGTCACACATCGCAAACTTTTGTATAATACAATACTACGAATAGCCGGGGCTGTTCAGGTTGTTCAAAATTGCACCGAATATACCCAATCGGTTATGGAACACAACCGCCGTAACAATATTGCAAATCATAAGCGAACAAATAAAAAAAATGCCAAAAAAAAAGTATTCCGACCTGCCCCGGTCTTCCCTGTTGCATCGAGTATTAATAATTAGGTATTTTTTTAGGACGCCTTACAAAAACCGACTACCAACGTTAACCTAGTTAACTCCAAGATGACCTTGAAACCGAGCAAGGAAGCTCTTCTGGCTCGGGAAACAAGAAGAAATGATCGACTAGCTCGAGAAAATTCACTTCTTCGAGGATTTCTTCAGGAGGCCAGACAAGAGTGCAAGTGCCTTAAGAATTCTAGAAGAAGTAACCACGATTTATTCAGTAACAACAATGAATTAAATACCTGTAAAAATTTGGAGGAATAAAAAACATTATATGTGATTTAAGTGAAATGCTATCTGTTTTATCCCGTTTGCTTATATATAAATCAAATGTATAGTGTAGAATTTCTTATTTAATACAGCTGAAAAAAAACTACGCTACAACTATGTCAGTAAACCATAACGCAATAAAGGCCATTTAAGCCGAGTATATAACAGGATTTGCATCAGCACAAAAGCGCTAGAGGTTTCTTCGTATAAAAGCCGTTATGTGCGGAGTTTGTATTTCAGTCGGTGCCTCGCACCATTTCAGTGTTTTTCTACTATTACCAAAACAGTTAACAGTTACAAACGTGAGTAGATAAGGAAAAGCTTGAGTGATTGTTGACCTTGAAGATGATAGTTTCAAAACGCAGTACAATGGTGTTTCACAGATTTTTAATAAATAGACATTGATTTATGGACAAGAAAAAACAAAATGGCTCGTCTTCTGACTCGAAATATATTTTATAAAGAATTGTCATCGTGTGACAAAATCTGTCAAGTATACATCACGAAAGTTTTGTGAGAATTAAATTTAAGTACTTCACGATAAGAGACAAATTATTCGATATTCTAAATAGTGATCAATGAGAAAGTTAAAAAAAAATTATCACACTGAGAAAAAAAATGTAGAAATTAATTAAATCGGCATTTGCCCTCTTTCAAACGAATTTCTCGTTTAGGACAACCAAATGTTTAGTTTCTTCAATAATTATTCGATTTAGTTGACTAAAATATATTTGCGGTAACAAAAATATTTGTTGTACCAACTAAAAATTCATTTGAACGAGGGTGAACACCGATTTAGTTCATTCTAACTTTTTTTTTTGTCAGTGCATATTTTCAGAAAACTCTATTTTTTGTTTATGATCGGAAATCGTTTTTCTTTTTTTTTGCGAATACACATGACTTTTTGAAGAGTTTTCTTTGATTTACCCATTTTCAAGAATTTTTAAGGCTATTTTCATAAAATTGTTAATTCCATGATACTGAAACTTTTTACTTCAGGATTACGTTTGCAATTTTTCAAACATTTTGCGAAATATATATTTTTTCATTGTGTTTCACAAATATATGGAAGTTAAGTGAAGCATATGAATAAATTAAGCAAAAATCCGTAAAGAAAATAAAAATATTCAGAACGTTGCGGGACTATGAAAAAGTTATTTATTAATTATTTTTATGCATTGTTATTATTCGAAATTAATGTTAGTATTTTCAGTAGCGTTGATTTTTCAGGTTTCTTTGCGTTGAAAAAACATTACAGAGTAACAACATATCGTTATCTATGGTAGCAAATGATATGTTGGTACAACAAAACGATATACTATCACGATCCCACTCGAGTTTTATCTCAAAGTACTCAAATTCTAATCGAATAATACTGTTATTTGTGTAATTGTATATATGACATATATCTTTAAGGAATGTCGAAAAGATCAAACGCCGTTAAGTTTTAATACATAAAAAAATGTCATTGATTAAAAAAACAAAATTGTAGACAACCAAAAGCAGAGTGTTTAAATTAACTATATTTTATATTCTTATAATCAAATTTAATCTTGAAACAATAAAATACTGTTTTACCTATTTTAGAGTTATTGTTTTAAACAGAAATGTAATTGTAGGAATTGGAAGAAAAAATTAACAAAGGATTTATTGAATCAATGACATTTTCCAGTGTAGCGCCCAAGTAATACGGTTACAAAAGCTCATCTTTTGTTAGAATCAGTGATGAAGGTTTTTACTTATATTGACTTTACAAAGACAAGCAATTTCTTCACCGAGAGAAAAAGTTTCATTGATTCACGAAAATCTTTGCCAATGAAATGAAATATTTGAATTTCAATACTATCTTTTCTTCGAATGATCTCAAACTCTATGAAAAGTAGTGACATTGATTCGAAGAAACAGTTCTTTAAACCAATGAACCTTTTTCATTGATTTCAAAGATATCGTCTCTGATTCAATGAAACCTTCTTCTTACCAGCTCAAAAATTCGAAACCTATTTTTTCCTAAAGTACGCGGCAGATAAAACTCAAATTTTGTGAGTATGTAAGAAAGTACGGCAGAAATAGGCTAAGCTTCTGGCTCCTCGAAACTCGAAGCCGTTCGTTCGAGAGAATCGAAAAACAAAAAGTGAGGTTAGGTGCGAGAGAGAGATCAATGAACACGTTACTTCGAACCAATGAAAACGTCTCTTTAAAACAATGAAACTGTTTCTTTATTATATGCTCACTAAGTAAATCTTTATTTACAGGCAATGAAATGTTCTCTTTGAAATTCAAATGCACTATTTCATTGAAATCAAAGAAATATTTCGTTGAAATCAATGAAAAAAAATCAATCCACCTATTTCTTTGGTGTGAATGAAATCTTTTCTCTCGGTGTACGATCATGACCATGATTTGTATCCAATTTGCTTATGCACCGAGAGAAAAAGTTTCATTGATTCACGGAAATCTTTGCCAATGAAATGAAATATTTGAATTTCAATACTATCTTTTCTTTGAATGATCTCAAACTCAATGAAAAGTAATGACATTGATTCGAAGAAACATTTCTTTAAATCAATGAACCTTTTTCATTGATTTCAAAGATATCGTCTCTGATTCAATGAAACCTTCTTCTTACCAGCTCAAAATTTCGAAACGTATTTTTTCCTGAAGTACGCGGCAGATAAAGCTCAAATTTTGTGAGTATGTAAGAAAGTACGGCAGAAATAGGCTAAGCTTCTGGCTCCTCGAAACTCGAAGCCGTTCGTTCGAGAGAATCGAAAAACAAAAAGTGAGGTTAGCTGCGAGAGAGAGATCAATGAAAACGCCCTAGCAGATCGAACAACCCAAAAAAAACCGTATTTCCAACCCGGTCGAATTGAGCCACAAATCCAACCGATAATTCTTGTCAATCCAACCGAAAAACCAACCGTGCTTGCAAAAGCTCGCAGCTTGCGAATAGGTTGGTCCTCGGGTAGTTGAGACACAAGTCCAACCGGAATACCAACCGTCGCAAGAAGCATCGCTCGGTTGGTCTCAGGGTTATGCAAGGTTTTGCCAACCCGAAAAACCTGCGCAAAAAGCAGCTACCGGTTGTTCCCTGGGTTTGCACAACCCAGGTCCAACCGTATTTGTTAGCAGTTCAAGCCACACTTAGAATTCACGGTCCTGAAATTCATCGTGCCATGATTTCTTTCAGTAATCGTGGGTAAAATCACGATCCTGCTGGGAATTTTCTTGTACCCTAGCGTATATTCTACGCTACGGTATAAACAACAGTAAAAACGACCCACGTCGATAAATGGGTGAACGACGTTTTACGATAGCTTGTACTTATACATGGAACGACGAACAATCACTTGCGAGAAACGTTTCGGGTCATTCGCCATCTAGCGGAGCTAAGCCGGGTTTCCGCGTGAGAAAAGGAAGGGGGTCCACCTCTTCACCATCGCCGACGCACGTGCACCCGAAATTAGACCGCTAGATGGCGAATGAGCCAAAAAGTTTCTCGCAAGTGATTGTTTGCCGTTCCATGTATAAGTACAGGCTATCGTAAATCACCTTACGCCCATATACCGACGTGGATCATTTTTATTGTCGGTTATACCCTAGCCTACAACATACGTTAGGGTATAGAAACACTCCCAGCAGGACCGTGATTTCGACAATGATAATTAAAAGATATCACGCCACGACGAATTTCAGGACCGCGAATTCTAAGTGTGGCTTGAACTGCTAGAATACCAGGTTAGACCTGGGTTTGCACAACCCAGAGACCAACCAGTCGATGCTACTTGTCACAATTGCAATTCGGTGGTCGGTGGTGGTTGCGACAGTTGGAATTCCGGTTGGACCTGAGTTTTCACAACCCAGAGACCAACCGGTCGCTGCTTCTTGCGCCGGTTGGTATTCTGGTTGGCAAAACCCTGCACAACCTTAAGACAAACCGAGTGATGCTTCTTGCGACGGTTGGAATTCCGGTTGGACTTGAGTCTCAACAACCCGTGGACCAACCTATTCACAAGCTGCGAGCTTTTGAAAGCTCGGTTGGTTTTTCGGTTGGATTGACAAGAATTATCGGTTGGTTTTGTGGCTCATTCCGACCGGGTTAGAAACACGGTTTTTTTTGGGTTTTCGCGGTTGTTTTCACGGTTGTTCGATCTGCTAGGGCGTTACTTCGAACCAATGAAAACGTCTCTTTAAAACAATGAAACTGTTTCTTTATTATATGCTCACTAAGTGAATCTTTATTTACAGGCAATGAAATGTTCTCTTTGAAATTCAAATGCACTATCTCATTGAAATCAAAGAAATATTTCGTTGAAATCAATGAAAAAAAAAATCAATCCACCCATTTCTTTGGCGTCAATGAAATCTTTTCTCTCGGTGTTCTAGACAGTTAATTAAATTTTTATTCATTTTCCAAAATTAATGAAACCGGCAAATAATTCCAGATGGAGATGATGGAGATTACAGCATCGAACGAAGTGTGGGACTTCATGTGGAAGACTTTCGAAAACGCTTCGCTCACCTACGATCTTGTCTCTTCACAAAATGTAACCAAGGCGAATCCTGATTACAGTTCTGTCCTCGAAAATCCGGCCAAGCTTGGAATACTCACCGGATTTTTAATTGCCTGTATCGCTGACTTCAGAATCGCGACACCCAAGGTTCCGATACAAATATAATAGTATATTACGATACGAGTGCGATCAAACTTTTTCTGACGAGTGTGAGTTGCAATCACATGAGTTCAGAAAAAGTTTCTCGCACGAGTTTCGTATACAACTTTATGCCACTAGTGCGAGAAGTGTGATTTCTCGCACGCAAAGCGAAGCGCGTGAGAAGTACGCATTTCTCGCACGGAGTGGCATAAATGCCCTTAAGGGGAGGGAGTGAGGTAAAAAAAAATTGATTTTGGAAATTCAACAACATCCAAATCCTATTGCATATAAAAATGCCCAACGCACTATATTGTTGGTACTCGATGAAAGGATTTTTTACTGTAGTCTGACTTGCATATGCTTTTCAATATTATCTTAAGCAAAGCTCTTAGGTTTTCCATTCTGCGCATGATTCAGATCAAACTACTAGGCAGATTGGAATGGTTGACATCTCATTTTCTTCTTCATGAAAAGATACACCGTCTAAATGGAGTAAATGTTAATAAAAGGTGATATTTTTTAAGTGACATAATTATTGATTAATAAATTTTATGCTATTTTCTATATCACTGATTATCTTTGCTTTCAGAAGAAAAAAAAATAGTTTGATCCATTTAGCCTGTGTATCTTTTCATGAAGAAGAAAATGAGATGTCAACCATTCCAATCTGCCTGATAGTTTGATCTGAATCATGCGCAGAATGGAAAACCTAGGAACTTAGCTTAAGATAATATTGAAAAGCATATGCAAATTAGACGACAGTAAAAAATCCTTTCATCGAGCACCAACAATATAGTGCGTTGGGCATTTCTATATGCAATAGGATTTGGATGATATTGAATTTCCAAAATCAATTTTTTTTACCTGATTCCCTCTCCTTAATTATAGCAATCAATTAAATAATATCGTCAATTAGTTTCAGCTGGATTCGTGTCTGGAGGCAAACTTGAGGACAGTGGGGGCCACGCTTTTCAATGTCATCAGTTTTCTTCTCATGGCTCCACTGGTAACGCCGTTTCTGATGATTCTCTTCGCCTACAGAAAAATCGTAGAGTTTGTCATAAAACGTCAACTGCGTGACGATTTTGTTGGACTTCTTGAGGGAACGGATTGCGTTTGGGCATTAGAAAAAACCACAGCCCTATCGGTCATCAATGTGCTTGCAGTGTTGGAAAAAAGTGGTGCATCGATGAACCCAAACTTTATTTTAGACTTCCGGAATATGATTAAGGATCGATTGTTGTCATCGAACTTCGAAAAACTCAACTGGATCAGAGAGAAGAAATATGGATATTTTTATTGGAGAAAAAATGAAGGGATTCGACTTGAGGAACGAGTTCGATGGATTGACGAAAGTGACGGTCATGCGGAATGCGATGGATCATGCGATGATGTTAATGGCAACTATTTGAAAACTATTTTTGCAAAAGCTACAAACAAACCTCTGCCGAGGGAACACTCTACATCTTGGGAAATTTTGATCTGTAGAACTTGTGTCAAATCATCATCGAGACGTCTTCACGAAATGGAGGAAGGAAATTTGGTAGGGCTTAACAATGATATGGTTTGCCATAAAACAACGATACCGTTGCTCTTCAGGGTTCATCATTGTCTAGGAGATGGAGTGGCTCTCTTAAGATTACTGCTGGAATCAATCGCTGACTCTGAATGCCTTAATGTCGATAATTGTAATATAGAAACTGCTTTGACTTCATCAATCAAAATGCCGGAAGCTGTCGAAAATATCACGTCGGAGAACAATCGTCGTAATTTGCGAATACCACTTTTGCGCAAGAGTTCTTCTATGTTGGGAACGTTCAGAGAAGAGAATGAAGTTCTTTACTACGCAAATGATTTGATGAGTGCTTCTATGCCATTTACTACAAGAATCGCACCTTATACGCTTGTAAAATCAATTTTTAGCTACATTGCTGATAGATGGGAAGTCATAAATAATCTTAATGTCGATGATGTGAAAATGAGAGTGGTAGAAATGTTTTGTAATTTACTGACATATCTCAGAGTCAATTATCTCAAAAAAATTCAGGAGAAGATAACGAAGCTTGGAAAGTTCTTGGCTGTGTTGATATCGATACCAAACTGTTTGGTTCAACAAACTCTACGCAGTATGGACAATAGTGCTCTTCATGGACCCAATCTAACTGGTGAAAAAATTCTGTCTTATTGGATTGAAGATGATGTCAGGAGTCCTGGAGATCCTAATCTAATGCTCAAAATAAGAGACATAAAAAACGCAACAGGTACAAGATTCGGTGATGTTATACTCGCAGCCTTGTCCGCCAATCTTCATCGTTACTTCTCGAAGGTATTGAATGCTCTATGTTTCCTATCATACACGGTTAAAGATTTTATAGTATTTTAAATAATTTTTCATGAAACCGTTAGGTTTTACACAAAGTCTTTCATGATATATTTTCGAGTTTATCCATAAATTAGCAAATGATAATCTTCGCGAATTTGACCAATGAGTTTGAATCATCACTAAGTGAAGTTCATGGCTGTATTTACGGTAATTTTTTAGAAAAAAACCAACCTACTTACGGTCATTACATAAGAGATCCCACGATTGGATCGATGGATGGTCTTGTGAAAATCAACAGAGTTTCAAACAGATTCTAGCAGAGACTTTTGTGCTTTGTGGACTCTGATGTATAATGGTTTGATCGCGGCAAATTCTCTTAAAATCAACTACACCGAGAGAAAAAGTTTCATTGATTCACAGAAATCTTCGCCAATGAAATGAAACACTTGAGTTTGAATACTATCTTTTCTTTGAATGATCTCAAGCTCGATGAAAAGTAGTGACATTGAATCAAAGAATCATTTATTTAAGCCAATGAATCTTTTTCATTGACAGCTCAAAATTTCGAAACCTATTTTTTCTTAAAGTACTTGGCGGATTAAGCTTAAATTTTGAGAGAATGTGCAGAAGTACGGCAAAAATAGACTAAGCTGCTGGTTCCTCGAAACTGGAAGCCGTTCGGTCGGAATAACCGGAAAACAAAAAGTGAGGTTAGATGCGAGAGAAACATTCTCTTTGAATTAATGAAATCGTCTCTTAAAAACAATGAAACTGTTTCTTTAATATATGCTCCGTAAGCAAATGTTTCTTTACAGGCAATGAAATGTTGTCTTTGAAATTCAAATGCAGTATTTTATTGAAATCAAAGAAATATTTCGTTGAAATCAATGAAAAAAAATCAATCCACCCATTTCTTTGGCGTCAATGAAATCTTTTCTCTCGGTGTATCTTTCTAATTTTGGACAGTTGCACATCGGTTGATTCTCTTAAAATCGAACGTTCTTCTAACTTTAGATTGTATGGAGATCGGTTGATGTCGTGTTGATGTGTTTTGCACAAGCCAACCTCTTGGTATTGATACTAGGTTATTGAATTATAAATCTAACAAAAATCGACCGTAAATAAATCCTTTTTTCTGATCCTTCTGAAATCCAACCGAAAAGAACCAAAAAAAAAATATATATATATTAGTATTAAACCGCCAGGAAAACGATTTTTTGTCAGACCGACAATTGGATTCGATACTATATAACACAATTATATTTTTCTAAAATGTCGCATTCCGATTTTACAAACTTCTTTTACCGTGAAATTGACAAGTAAACTAAAATAAAAAATTATTTTAAAACCCATCGTATTATTTTTTTTCCAGATTAGCGAATCAGCTCCAAAAAACATAACGGTTGTAATTCCAGCGCGGATGACCGTTCCTAGTCAAAAGTTGAGCTTACAGAACGGATTTTCCGTTGGCCTTCAGAAGCTGTGCATTTCAGAAGTAAATGGTGAATCACTTGGAAATGATTTCCCTGAGAATTTCAGGCTATGGGAACGCCTCGGTGATGTCTCGAGATCATCGGAAAAGTTGCGAAAGGATCCTGATTATTTGATCAATTTCTGGGTGATGAAGTGGTTATCGGCAGCTCTTCCCGAATGTCTTCTCAAACCTGTGCTGGAAAGTCGTAGCACACTAGTTTTCAGTAATTTACCTGGGCCGCAGAAAGTTGCTATTCTTGGATACAACCTGAGGAACGTCACCTTCTGGATTCCACATAGGGGAACAACTGGTATAGGCTGTTCATTCCTGACCTACGGGGGAAAGGTTCACATTTCTTTGGTAGCGGATTCCGCAGTGGTTAGAAGTTCAAAACTTCTAGACGAGATTTTGCGTGGCACAGTAGAACATATCGCCGTTCTCTACGATAATCTTACGTTGTCCTGATGTTCAGCTACGAATCTGAGGGACAGATATCAAGCACCCACGGAAATAGGTAAGTTACGTGGATTTCTTTTTAACAAAATAAATATAGCTTAACGACAAGCCAAAGCTAGGGATAAACTGTATATGAACGAGATAATGTATTCAAAATATTTTACAATTCGAATAATTATGAATATAAGATAACGAAATTATCGATAGTTTTCCTGGCAAGTCGTGCCACCGCAATTTACTCCTAGTTGACTGAAAAACGACGTAAGTCGGTTTGTGAAAAAATTTTACCGCAGATCACTGCAGAACCACCGATCTTATTTCAGTTTTGAAAATTTTTAAAACGAATAAGAAAAAAATCAGTATGAACGGCAGGATCGAAGTAGTCCGGAAGAATTATGACTAGTCCGGATCGCTGATATTTTTGTTGTGATCGAGGAGTTATATACAATATTTTATCACATTGTAATACTCGCAAGTAAGTACATTTTCCCCGAAAGCTTTCAAAATTTTGAAATCTTTTTTTTTCCAACCAGAAAACAGGGTTTTTTAAAAAATTGTCCAGTTCCAGTTTTCCCAGTTCCCAAGTGGGGCTCAAATTTTTAATCCGCGAAATTATGGCTTCACGATACTCAACGCCGTTTTTTCAACAGAGTCGAAAAAAATAAAACTCGGATGCTTTTAATCTTGAACGACGGAATTGCTCCGGTGTATCACTACCTCTTAAGCCGTATGCAATCTTCATCATAATAACAGGGAAAATGGCACAGTCGTTTTTGTACACCTTAATATAAAGACGCGATTTTGGTCAGAATAACAAAGAACAAAGTAGAACTTTGCAAATTGCTTCTTCATTATAGTTGGATTTTTACAAATCTACCTCTATGAGGAAGCATGTTAATCTATGTTGGCTTCTTCATAGAGGAAGCTTTATAAAAATCCAACAATAATGAGGAAGCAATTTGCAAAGTTCTACTTTGCAGCCTTGTTTAAAAAAAATTCAAATGGCATTAGTTTTGAACCCCTTGACAGATTCTCGCCAGATTCAAACTGATGCTTAGTTTACCCACACTCTACTTGTGGACCAAATTTGAGCCCGATATCTTAAAAATTGCGGAAGTTAGAGCACGAACAAAAATTCAAAATGCCATAAATTTTCAATCCCTTAACGGATTGACGTCAAATTCACTCCCAAACTTTATTTAATAACAGTGCACTTGTGGACCAAATTTGAGCCCGATATCTTAAAAATTGCGAAAGTTAGAGCTCGAACAAAAAATGTCAAAAAATTTAAAAATGCCATAAATTGTGAACCCCTTAACAGAATGACACCAAATTTAATCCCAAACACTATTTGGTAACAGTCCACTTCTGGTCCAAGTTTCAGCCGGATGTTATAAAAATTGCGGGAGTTAGAGCCCGAGCTGACATTTTCCAAAAAATTCAAAATGCCATAAGTTTTGAACACCTTGATGGAATAACTCCAAATTCAATCCCATATCTTGTTTAACTACAGTCTACTTGTGGACCAAATTTGAGGCCGATATCTTAAAAATTGCGAAAGTTAGAGCACCAACGAAAAATTTCAAAAAGAAATTCAAAATGCCATAAATTTAGAACCTCTTGACGGATTAACTCCAAATTCAATCCCATACCTTATTTAACTACAGTCTACTTGTGGACCAAATTTGAGGCCGATATCTAAAAAATTGCGAAAGTTAGAGCTCGAACAAAAAATGTCAAAAAATTTAAAAATGCCATAAATTGTGAACCCCTTAACGGATTGACACCAAATTTAATCCCAAACACTATTTGATAACAGTCCACTTCTGGTCCAAGTTTAAGCCGGATGTCATAAAAATTGGGGGAGTTAGAGCCCGAGCTGACATTCTCCAAAAAATTCAAAATGCCATAAATTTTGAACACCTTGATGGATTAACTCCAAATTCAATCCCATATCTTGTTTAACTACAGTCTACTTGTGGACCAAATTTGAGGCCGATATCTTAAAAATTGCGAAAGTTAGAGCACCAACGAAAAATTTCAAAAAGAAATTCAAAATGCCATAAATTTAGAACCTCTTGACGGATTAACTCCAAATTCAATCCCATACCTTATTTAACTACAGTCTACTTGTGGACCAAATTTGAGCCCGATATCTAAAAAATTGCGAAAGTTAGAGCTCGAACAAAAAATGTCAAAAAATTTTAAAATGCCATAAATTGTGAACCCCTTAACGGATTGACACCAAATTTAATCCCAAACACTATTTGATAACAGTCCACTTCTGGTCCAAGTTTAAGCCGGATGTCATAAAAATTGGGGGAGTTAGAGCCCGAGCTGACATTCTCCAAAAAATTCAAAATGCCATAAATTTTGAACACCTTGATGGATTAACTCCAAATTCAATCCCATACCTTGTTTAACGACAGTTTACTCGTGGTTCAAATTTGAGCCCGATATCTTAAAAATTCCGACAGCTATCGTGCTAACAAAAAATTGTGCACATACGCGCACATACACACACATACAGACATTTTTTCTAAACCACTGACATAAAAATCTCCAAAAAAAAAAAATTTTCGCGAAAACAAAGCCTTCCTCTGTAAGGAAGAAATAACGGTGACTATGATTAAATGACGGTCACCATGATTTTTCTGCGATTATGACCAAAATTGCAACGTTATTAAGGTGTACAAAAACGACTGTCATTTTTCCCGTCATTATGGCCGTTAATCATCCTTATCGTGAGTGCTATGGACGACATCTAGTTAGGTTCAATAGATTTGATGTGAGTCAGCTAAATTTGGTCAGCTCCCTTACAGAAGTTTTCTGCTGGTGTTGGAATTTCATAAGAATTGAAATTCAGTTGGTTCGGTTGTACCAATGGTAAAAGCATCACATTATACAAGCCATAAGAGTTTAGTGCACCAATTGTGTTGTTATTTTATAATCGATTATAAGAAAGCCACAAAATTCCACAAGATAGTGAAGCTCAAAGCTAAATCTATTTTTTTATCGGTTTTCAGATCTCGGCGTGCCCTGATCGAATGTACTTTTGAAGCTTCGACCTTCCAATCGACAGACTGATTATTATTTACGACAACAGAGGATCATATTGGAATTGTTATCGCACTTTGTAAATACAAAATCGACAATACTTCGTTCACTCAACTTTGTACAGTAGATCATAAGATGAGACAAATATAAAAAATATATTTTTCAACGTCGGATTGAAGTTTCTGTTTTTCACTAATATCTTTTTCCTTGTATATTTCTTAGACTGAAAAGCGTGTACAGATAGCCACAAAAATCTTTTATCCAAATAAACGATTAATAAAACAGACATTGCTTTTTGCATATTACAAAACGCTGAAGTTCTTGAAGCTATTTCAACGATCAGTCCGCAGGAAGAGAAATGGCCAGAAAACGATGTCGAAAAGAGTGTTGAAGAAGGAAAATCTCAGACGAGGTCTTGTCCTTATTCTTGGAGCTGCATTTGGAAGGTCACTCGGTTTAGTATATGGTAAAACTGCACTCGGAGATTCACTTGGAATTTGTCTTTTTTTCTTTTTGTTCTTCGTTTCATAAATACTGGTATCAGTGGTGGTGGTGTACGATTCGTTAGTACTAAAATCCAGATATCCTCGACTTCTAGAAATCTCAGCAAGACTTCGACTTCTGTTTATGAAAATTAAAGAGAAGAAATAATGTTTGGATATTTATTGAACATTTTTAAGATTAGTGAACGATTGATTCATAAATATATTATAAATCAAAATTTGAATAACATAAAAATTTTGGTACCTTGGGATAACTGAAATTTTTTTTTATTTAATAAAAAATAATGCCAAATGTTATTAATAACTGATCTGTTATTAAAACTTTATTTCGATAAAATAAATTCTGTGCTTTTTTACAAACGTACGATTTTTTTGATAAATTTCTAAGGTTTTTGTGAAGCACTTTTTTAATGCCAAGGAATGGATTAAAACACGTAAAATTCGGGAATAGTTTCGTAGAATCGTTTCACATTATGCATGCAGAATCATTACTCAAACTATTTTATTTTTGAAACATTAAAAAAAAATATGTTATCCAATAATGAGATTTATTTCATAAGCAAAAAAATAAAAAATACATTTGACCAAATTTATTTTCACATAATTGATTAATATCTTTTTCGCATTATCATTTTTTAAAATAAATGTGTAGTATCTTCAATGCTAATGATTTTTTTACGACTAATAGCTCATTTTGTTCATTGAAAGATGCTTCGTCAGTTTATTAAATAAATAAATTTAGATCGAATGAAATATCAATATGAGTTACCCTCTAAAACAGGCAAAAGAATTACTGGAAATTGAAGACAGGATTAAAAAAAATAAACACTTATTTAATTAGTGCGACTCCGTATATTTTTCTTAAAGATTTACTTAGGCTTTCCGCTTCGCCCTGACTCTGAATATCTTCCAGCTTGTGGTGAGCTTCTAGTATTCATCCAGTTATCGGAATTGATTCGGTATTTGGAAACCGCTAGATTATGGTCTTGACAGGGACGACAGCGGCAGCTTAATTTGGTGGCTCGTAGATCAGCGGTTGTAGGATATTCAGCATCGATAAATCCTCTTGGAGAGTCATCGAAGGATGTTGTAAATTCTTGATCGGGATCAAGCTCCACATCAGCTTCAATACCGGAGCATTTTTCTTCGAACAATACATTCCTACAGCTAATCAATCGATTTAGCAACTATTTTATTGACAAATGTATATCATATGAGATCGTCACTGAAACAAATCGTTGTGTTCCTGGCGATTATAATTGCTAGATGATTGCTATGAGTGCGAGAGAGATAGCTAAATCTTTCTGAAGCACATTTCTTCGCTACGGTTCAATCTTCAGATTTAAAAAAAGAGAATCCTCCTCTTTTTCTTACCGACCGAGCAGTAATTCAGCATTTAAGGGGATGCTGGAGTAGATTTCTTTATCGACTTTGGTCGGTAAGTTTCTCGATTATAACACAGATGGCGCCGACGTAGTCTGTTTACTTTTGGCAAAAGATACTGAATCTCCCAAAATTCAATATGGCCGCACACGATATGGCAACAGACCTTTGCTGTTAGATGTAATTATTTCTGGAAATTATATATGTAAAATCAGACCGGACGTCAATTCTGTGATGATTGCTGAATATTCCAAAACCATCAGAATGTCAACTACACAAGCCAAATTCATATATAGTGTATATACGTTCGCGTTGCAAAGGCTCGGAGCTTTTCCAAAAGTAAACAGACTACGTCGGCGCCACCTGTGTCCTAATGGGGAAACTTCATTGATGCTCTTCTCGACCTACTCTGATCGCGAACAAACTGCGTAATAGTACATTGTGCAACAAGGGTTGAAAGTTGGCGATTGCGACGAGCGTGAGGTTTGCCGCCCCAGCGAAGCGAGGGCTGTAATCACACGAGTCGCAAACGCCAATTTTGGCCCGTGTTGCACACCATATTTTTTGTAACAAGTGCATGAATAGTGGTGCTTTGAATGGTAGTTTTGCGGCACGAACAGTGAAAAGTGAGGTTACCAACTTTTCACCCTTGGGTCGAAAGTGAAACAGCAGGGTCGAAAGTGAAGGAATCGCGAACTGCGCATGCGCCAACCTATAGTTTCAACACTGCTATGAAACTAGCCACTTTCGGCCCGCAAAACTGCCATGAAAAGCACCGCTGTTCATGCACGTGTTACAAAAACGTACTTTACAAACGACGTGCGCTTCTTTTGTGCTATCGCCAATCCAACAGTCTTAAAAAATGCGAAGAACCTCATAGAATCGGCGTCCACGCTCTTCTTTTGAATGTGATGTCTAGAAATGTTTATATAGGACGAAATGAGTGGTGTTGACAGTTCGACCGGCCATATTGGTTTTCGGTAGGTTTACAAAATTACGATTTTCTTTATTTTTCAAGTGCTTTCATCCAAAATTCGAGCGGACGCCGATGCGCCTATGTTGATATTTTAATCCTGTGCAACTTGAAACATATTTGTAATATATTAACAACGTACTTTGTAAACTACGAAACCGAAGCTTTTTACCGACCAAAGCCGGTAAAAAAATCTATTCCAGCATCCCCTTAACGTGATGTGCTACACGTTTTTATCGTTATCCCTCTTGCACTCACAGCGACTCAGTCGGTATAGCAGATTACCTTAAGGCAAGGCGAAACCGATTTTGTCGATAATAAAAGGTGTAAATAATAGCGTCCCGATATCGTAGATACTTGAAGACAAAGCAAAGTATCACCTCAAGGTGATGTGCCAGTGCTCAATCGATAACCGACACTCTAAAGCGTTGTTCTTGGCTAAAATTAATCTCACAGGCAAAAGAAGAAAAGTCTTCACTGTGTCTAAGAATTCTGCAATGAACACTTTTCGCCTTTTACCCAAAAAATTAACCGTGACGGAGAACAATTATAAAGAATGAGAAATATTATAAAGTGATATTCTTATTATAGCATCTCAGAGAGCAAACGACATGTAGCACATTATTTTACACGAAAAAAAAGATTAGTCGCCATAACTAAGAAATGAGTTGACACAACCAATCGATATTCTATTTCCCTCACAACTCAAGTGGTAATACCAACGATTCGAATGGTAATACCGACAATTCGAATGGTAATACCGACGATTCGAATGGGAATACCGACGATTCGAATGGTAATACCGACGATTCGAATGGTAATACCGACGATTCGAATGGTAGTTCAAACTATTCGAGTGGTAGTCCCAACGATTGCATTAGTTAACCGTTAGGTTAACTAATCCAATCGATTAAGATCAGTTATTAGTTAAGATTAGTTATAATCTCGCGAGAACTAATCGTGAATAGTTGAGGTTACTATTCGATATAGTTGAGGCAACTAATTTTTTAGACATTGTGTACAGCAAATCGAAAACGTAGTTGCCACAACCAAACGTTTCTTTCCGTGTAAGTGAAAT
This sequence comes from Ephialtes manifestator, assembly GCA_963970395.1. Classification (NCBI taxonomy): domain Eukaryota; kingdom Metazoa; phylum Arthropoda; class Insecta; order Hymenoptera; family Ichneumonidae; genus Ephialtes; species Ephialtes manifestator. The sequence goes on along the minus strand of OZ019974.1, from coordinate 9,371,716 downwards.
TTACTTCTGCATGATATTCTTCTTTTCCTTAAAATAATAATTCTCTGAATAGAGTTATTTGAGAAACAGCAGCCATTTTTAACACACTCATATATGATGTGGTGCATGTTTCGAAACATGTTGAAGGGTGTTGATCAACACCCTTCGAGTTTATGTGCTGAAGTCGTTTGTATCTTTTAGATAATTATAAGTGCGAGGAAGATAACTGAATTTGCCTGAAAAATATTCTTCGCCAGGATTGATTTTTCCCTGATAAAACGCGAGAGGTTAATTGAGAAATATATTTTACTGTTTTGATTACCGATCGAGCAGTAGCACATTATCATTGTGCCGCGAACACCTCGATTTCTTTCATAGGTAACTCGTCTTACTTTGAAGCTACAGATACATCAACGCAAATGCTCTGATCGGATAACTTCCGATCCTTAATCTTGTCTTCCTGCGATGGCATCATCTTAGCAGTTGATACAACTTGTTGAGCTTCACTAGCACTGAACAGACAATTCAATTAGATTTACCTGTAGTTCCTGTAATGCAATTACTCTAACTAACATTGCACTTTTCGATTTTGTTGATGCGAGTTTCGTTGACGCCGATTTTTTCGCTCTGCTCTTCATCGGTAGCTTCGAAAATACTGTGAATTTGGCTCTAGGAATTCTACTGCTCTTCGGACATTTCACGGTGGTCAATTTTCTGCTTACTTTCTTCTCTACCGGCTCACTTTTCGGACACAGCGACTGGACACTTTCCGTATTTCGATCAATCGTCTTTTGTGTTTCTTGGCAATCTTTGAATATCTCATGATCTTCAATCTTGATCCGAAAATCCTCCGGTTCTTCGATTTTAAGATGATCTTCCTGATGATTCTCTTTGTTATTATCCTGTTGTATCGATTTATCTTCAGTCGAGATTTTTTTATCTTCCTTTTTGAAAAAACTAGTGAGATCCGGCTGACTGAGAGCAGCGTCATAGTCGTATGATATCGATTCCAGTTCATCGCTCGACTTTGTCTTGGTTTTTCTAACTTGACCAGCTACGCTTCTCGGAGTTTTACGAAATCCTCCGCGAGCTCCTCTCGTGCTCATCGCATTTCCAGCATCTCGATTTTTCTCCACAACTTTTTTATCTATCAATGGCTCGCTGATCGTTCTTTTGCTGCGAATCTTTAGCTTGCTCCAAATACTTAGTATTGTTTTCGATGTGCGCCGGAGTCGTCGAAGTTTGTCACCATTTACACAATTCTCGTGGGGTTCTTGACGCGCCGAGAGTTTCGCCTCACTTCGGCATCTTCGATCGCATGTTCGCTTTTTTGGATATGCAGCCCTAATGCCGTTATTTATTTTTGGTACGTGATCGAAATGCTCCAAACGGGCAATCGTGATTCGTTATTTAACGAGACTCACGTCGAACGACGGAAGTCAGTCCGGATGGAAAACTTATCCTTTCACTCATTCCTCTATCGACGATATCTTCAAGCGATACTTTGATAGTTCTCATCATTCTTCATTTCTTTTAGTAACTAAGAGTTTCTGGGTGTCATTTCTGACAGATGTAAGAGATAAGTTGTATGGTTCGCATTGATAAAACAAGCCTGCAAAGTAGAACCTTGCAAATTGCTTCCTCATTATTTCTCGCTTTTTACAAAGCTGCCTCTATGAGTAAGTATGTTGATCAATTTTGGCTTCCTCACAGAGGAAGCTTTGTAAAAAGCGAGAAATAATGAGGAAGCAATTTGCAAGGTTCTACTTTGCAGGCTTGTTTATGCTCTAGACGTTTTTTCTAAAAATGCAAAGTGTCGAAGAATTTTAACCGTGCAACCGATTTTTTTCAAATTTGTACTAAAACCTTGTACCATAGTAGTCCATATGTGGGCCAAATTAGAACCCGGTATCTCGGAATTTGCACGAGCCAGTGCGAGAATGAGATTTTTCGAAAAATTCAAAATGCCATAAAATTTGAATGGCTGGACAGATCTGCGTTAAATTTGTACTTAAATATTTTTCGATAATAGTCCATATATGAACAAAATTTAAGATAAATCTGTGCAAAATTTCAAAATTTTTTTTTTTTCGTGCCGGCATTTTTTTTGGTCATATTCACCAAAATCGATGTTTACCGACATATCGATAGTTCCTTTGACTAAATTCATTATTAACAATCAATAATCGTGAAATCATGTCGAAAATTGCAGCCAAATATCTCAGATTTTACAGAGATGAAGTCTTTGAAGACATTTTTTTTAAAATTGAAATTGCAATAACATTGGAACCGCTTTACCGATTTTCTCCAAAGTTGGTACAGATCATGGTTTGATGGTAGTCTATTTACATACAAAATTTCAGCCCGATATCTCTCAATTTATGGAAGTTATAGCGGGAAAACGATTTTTTCAAAATTTTCAAAATGCTGTAAAATCTAAATTTTCGAACCGATTTGCGTCAACTACAATCCCAAACAGTATTCTATGATAGCCCACTCGCGTGCCAAATTTGAAGAATATCCAATGAAAATTACGACAGTTATTATATACATTTTTCACGAAAACAAAGCTTCCTCTATGAGGAAGCAAAATGATGAGGCTTTAATTCTGTTTCGTTTACAATTATCTCACAGCCTTCTACTTAAGCTACTTAATGGGTGATGATGAAGACTAATACGCCATTTATTCGAGATCCGCATTTTGGAAGACATTTAAATTATTAAGAGAACTGGAAAGTATGAAGTTTGTAAAAATGGTCTTGAGTTCATAATAAATGTATTATACTTTTTTTTATGGAAATATGTGCTAATATTATAAGATGAGAAACTCTTGGGAAAGTTATTTGCATATCAATATAATCCAAAGTTGTAGGTTTGGTGGAGCCACTTTATGCAGTTAGTTCCAATTTTTTTTCAGATATAATTGATGACACGATAGAGCGAAAAAATACTCTTAAGAATTTCTATCATTTCATTTCTTCAACTACAATATTAGTACACTGAGAAAAAAAATGTAGAAATTAACTAAATCGGCGTTTGCCCTCATTCAAACGAATTTCTCGTTTTGGACAACCAAATGTTTAGTTTCTTCAATAATTATTTGATTCAGTTGACTAGAATATATTTGCGGTAACCAAAATATTTGTTATACATACTAATAATTCATTTGAACGAGGGTGAACGCTGATTTAGTTAATTCTAACATTTTTTTCTCAGTGTTGAATTGGATTTCAGTTAATTGATATTTTCATGTCGGAATTCACTATTATAACCCGGAAAATCTTGATAAATTTTCTCAGTTCAAATTGTTATAACAAACGTTTTTAAAATATATATTAAAAAAAAAATCTTAGCCTTGTTATGAAGAATGAAACCGTTTAACAAAAAACAGTTTTCAATAATTTGAAACCTAAACAGTTTCGTTTGAAAAAAAAAACCAATTAATTTAACCAGTTCTAAAGGACAAAAAAATGTGCTCTATTTAGATCTACACGCTGAGAGAAAAGATTTCATTGACGCCAAAGAAATGGGTGGATTGATTTTTTTTTTCATTGATTTCAACGAAATATTTCTTTGATTTCAATAAAATAGTCCATTTGAATTTCAAAGACAACATTTCATTGCCTGTAAAGAAACATTTGCTTACGGAGCATATATTAAAGAAACAGTTTCATTGTTTTTAAGAGACGATTTCATTAATTCAAAGAGAATGTCTCTCTCGCACCTAACCTCACTTTTTGTTTTCCGGTTCTTCCGACCGAACGGCTTCCAGTTTCGAGGAACCAGCAGCTTAGCCTATTTTTGCCGTACTTCTGCACATTCTCTCAAAATTTAAGCTTAATCCGCCAAGTACTTTAAGAAAAAATAGGTTTCGAAATTTTGAGCTGTCAAAAGGTTCATTGGCTTAAATAAATGATTCTTTGATTCAATGTCACTACTTTTCATTGAGCTTGAGATCATTCAAAGAAAAGATAGTATTGAAACTCAAGTGTTTCGTTTCATTGGCGAAAATTTCTGTGAATCAATGAAACTTTTTCTCTCGGTGCAGTCTCAGGGATGATCTGATGATGTCCACTATAGGATTTTAACAACTTTATTTATCTTTATAAGAATTTCAGCGGAGATTCGAGAGGATCTACCAGATTTGGTATATTTTATTTCATGGAAAGACACGTTATTCACTGTTGTATAATACTGAAGATGATTTATCGAAGTATTGGCCTGTGCAGTAGTAATCGAAAAACAAAACGAGATATTTTCTCGTAGGCCAAAAACATCAGTGCCGCTGTCAAAACTGTCTGCAGTAGTTTGGCTTCCATTCCTTTATATAGACCAGGTAGTCCTTGTTTTCTATAAATGAATAATTAATTAATTTCCGTACTGCCAGTTTGATTCAGAAGAAATAGGATAAAGTGATATGTTCTTACTTCAATATGTACATGAGGATCTGCACTGTGCCAGCATTCGGTGGAAGATTCGGATATTTATGTCCATGCTGAAAATAGTAAAATTGATATAGTACAGCTAACGTTAAAATTAGCGACGTTATTAACGTGATTATAATACCAAGCATAACGTTCTAGGTGAATAAAGAATCCACCAATTTTTAAATACTTTGTAACTGTACGTTTTAACCGATCAGAACAACGTAAATTACCTTCCTTTATTTTTTCGCATAGAAATTAATTATATACATTTATTAATTCTATATAAAAAATGTAAGAACATGAACTTGATGTTTTTTTTTATAAAATTAAATTATCATTTTTTTTTCTTTGTATATGTACATTATGTGAAAAGAGACTTGTCACAAATATGCCATTTCTTTTCATGTGTTATGACTGCGTTCACTTTTCACTTTAACTTTAATTTCATTCATTCATTTTAACTTTAAATAAATTTATTAGTCAGTCATGAATTTAAGTCTTTATTACGGTCTAAAATAAGCAATTAAAAAGATTATTTTTTTTAGATTTTGTTTTATTTAAACTTTTGAACTATTTTTGAATCACTCTTGACCACATAAATAAAAGTATTACTGATTTGACATATTATACCTCATACGAGTTGCTTGTTTTCAATTAAGGGGAGAGAATCAGGCACAAATTGCTGATATTCAGTGACAAAGATTTTTTTTGGCTGCTGAGGATATTAAACAAAATATATTCTTTAGATTCTTTAAGGTCATTAAATAAAATATATTATTTTGAACCGTAAACCAATAGTATATTACGATACAAGCACGGAATAACTTTTTCTCGAAAGACTTTTTTGTTGCAAAGTTTTTCCAACGAGTATTGTACAAAATTTTACTTCACAAGCTGTGAAAATGGGATTTTATGCACACGAAGCGTGATGATGTATAAAAACAACATACATTTCCTAAAGCTCTTCGCAATAGTTAGATGCTTTTGTCATATAGCGAGAGAAAAGATTTCATTGACGCCAAAGAAATGGGTGGATTGATTTTTTTTTCATTGATTTCAACGAAATATTTCTTTGATTTCAATGAAATATTGCATTTGAATTTCAAAGAGAACATTTCATTGCCTGTAAATAAAGATTTACTTAGTGAGCATATAATAAAGAAACAGTTTCATTGTTTTAAAGAGACGTTTTCATTGGTTCAAAGAAATGTTTTCATTGATCTCTCTCTCGCACCTAACCTCACTTTTTAGTTTTCCGGTTTTCCCGAACGAAAGGCTTCGAGTTTCGAGGAGACAAAAGCTTAGCCTATTTGTGCCGTACTTCTTTACATACTCACAAAATTTGAGCTTTATCTGCCGCGTACTTCAGGAAAAAATAGGTTTCGAAATTTTGAGTTGGTAAGAAGAAGGTTTCATTGAATCAGAGACGATATCTTTGAAATCAATGAAAAAGGTTCATTGGTTTAAAGAAATGTTTCTTCAAATCAATGTCACTATTTTTCATTGAGTTTAAGATCATTCAAAGAAAAGATAGCATCGAAATTCAAGTATTTCATTTCATTGGCAAAGATTTCCGTGAATCAATGAAACTTTTTCTCTCGGTGTAGAGTTAAAAAATCTTTGTTTCAGGGTTTTAAAGAGTATATATGTTTTTTAAATATCATCAGCAGATAATCAAGTAAGATATCTATCAATGAATATTAAAGTTTGATATAAATTAATGAATAAAAAATATTAATATATGAATATTAAAGGTTTTCAGGTTCTTCTTTTGGAGAAGAAACTGGTTCAATTACCCTGAGCTTAGTTTGCACCAGTTGCAACGGATAGGTGAGCGTGGTGGCAATAGTTTTAGCTATGGCGCCGATAGTGAAGAATATCCATGCCGGTGGTTGAGCTCCGGCCAACGAGGTATTAACCCTCCTCTTAATGCTCTCGTAGGTCATGAATTGAATTGCTGGATTAGCAACGAGCATCAGACTGGGTAGTGTGCCTGCCCATAAGTTTTTCAAACCTTCGTACTTCCATATGTGAATAAGTCCATCTGAATAATAAAAAAATTTCACAGAAATTGTAAGAAAATTTCAATTTTACTACTGCATTTTTGTAGAATAAGTTTTGTTTTCATGTAAAATTTTATTTTTGAGATTTTCACGTCTTACTACTCAAAATGGAACAAAATATTGAGAAAAGTGGGTTAGAAAAATTGCCCGAATTTATGTATGTATGTATGTGTGTGATAAAATGTAAAAAATTAATTCTATCATAATTTGTGAACTACTCGACCGCGTTGGCTCAAATTTGAAAGCTACGTAGAATACTGATTAATCTTTACTTGGTATTAATTTTATAAAAATCGCTTGACGCATTCCGTTTTTATGCGATTTTTAAGATTTTGAAAAATGTCCGTCAACGCTCTAACTCGAACAAATTTTAAACTATCATGTCGAAACTTCGTATGAAAATTGAACCAAGTGGTGAGACCTTTGGTATACCTTTGGTATTGAAGTTGGGCAAAATCGGTAAAGCAATTCGGATTTTATGGAGTTTATGAATTTTATCAGTTTAAGGTATCCGTAACTTCGATTGATCATAACATTAATTTTCGTCCATTTCTTCATAATGAAGCTGAAAATAGACTGACATATGACTCATAAGTAGTGCAAGAACCGCCTTAAGTGGTCACTTATCTGAGTTACGGCCGCAAAAAATGGTGGTTTTAATTTTATTACATAGCATATTTAACAGCAATAAAAATCTGTTTACTCAGTACTATACACTCATTTAGTGATTTCTTTATTTAATGTCGCTTCTCGTGCTGACGAGGCGCAAAGATCGTCTCGACCAGCACTCAAACGTAACGTCAAGTGACGGTGACAGAGTTCACGTCTCCTATATTGCGTAAATCAACAACGATAATTGCATCGTACGGATATAAAAATGCAGGACTGCAGGTTGCAAAGTACACGTTCATTAATTAATAATTGCATTTCTACGCTGAAAACTATTGGGATACAATATTTGCCGTCGGCAAATTTAACCAGCTAACGAATTAGTTGACTGTTGGTAAATATGCTAATGGTTATTACACATTTCCTGTATCTGTTTACCAATAAATTATAATATTTAAAAAAAAACCATAAATGATTGAATATACATTGCAGTTATGGAACGACTACATCTATGTCTTTAAGGTAGTACGAGCGGAGTACCTAGTCAATAGAAAGTCCATATTTTGCTTCCTCATAGAGGAAGCCTTGTTTTCATGAAAAAATTTTTTTTCGAGATTTTCATGTCTGTACACTCAGAATGGTCCAAAACGTCGAGAAAAGTGGTTTGTACGAAATGTCTGTATGTATGTGTGTGTGTGTGTATGTGTTCATTTTTTTGTTTACACGATAACTGTCGCAATTTTCGATGAATGCTCTTGAAATTTGGCACGCAAGTGGGCTATCATAGACTACTGTTTGGGATTGTAGTTGACGCGAATCGGTTCATAAATTCCGGTTTCACAGCATTTTGAAAATTTCGAAAAAATCGTTTTCACGCTTTTTCACGCTATAACTTTCGGAAGTTGCGAGATATCGGGCTGCAATTTTGCACATTAATGGACTACCATCAAACCATGATCTGTACCAAATTTGGCGACAATTGGTAAAGCGGTTCTAATGTTATTGCAATTTCAATTTTTTTTCAAATGTCTGTAAGTATTTCAGCTCCTGTAAATTATGAGACATCCCATTGCAATTTCAAACGTGTCATTGCGTTCATTGATTATCCGTGATGAATTTCGTCAAGGAAACGACCATTATGTCAATAAATTTTGACTTTGCGGCATGAGAAACAAAAAAAAAGCCGACATGAAAAGAAAAATGGTAAAATTTTTTTTCCAGAATTATCTCAAATTTGGCTCACATATGGACAACCATGGACCACGTTTTGAGTACAAATTTGACGCTGATCTGTCCATCCGTTCAAATTTTATGGCACTTAGAATATTTTGAAAAATCTCGTTCAAGCGCTGGATCGTGCGAATTACGAGATGCCGGGTTGTAATTTGGTCCACACATTGACTATCGTGAATATTCTTTCAAGCTGAAACAAGCCTGCAAAGTAGAACCTTGCAAATTGCTTCCTCATTATTTTACACCTTTAACGAAGCTTCCTCTACGAGGAAGCCAAAATCGATCAACGTACATCCTCATAGAGGCAGCTTCGTTAAAGGTGTAAAATAATGAAGAAGCAATTTGCAAGGTTCTACTTTGCAGGCTTTTTTATTATGGGGAAAAAGCGAAGTATCACACATTTCGCTATTTTTAAAATCACAATATAAAGAGAGAAAAATTATGAAATGTGTGTATATTTATAAAACGGTAGGAGTTTAAATAAGAGTGTCATTTGACTCAGATTGTCCAGCCGGCCTCCATTTGGCCAATCAAGGAACGCGTGGCTACGCTATAGTCAACTGTTTTCCGGCAGTTTGATGCCGGTTCGCGAAAACTCGTCAATTTAATCGATGATATCTATTCGAAATATTCGGTAACATATATTTTTTAAGGGACGTACGTGTTCGTAGCAGTTTTCTCGGTATTTCGAGCTTTTATTTACGGAGGTGTCTGAATTTGAAGAATGGTTATTTCGATCTCAAAGTGTTATCAGGGCAATTTCCGTATATAACATGTACTAAATTTCCCAATTTTGCACATTAACTATTATTGTAATTGGTCGGTAAAATGGTTTGAAATTTTACAGACAGCATCCTCTGAACCTATTCTATAGCATATTAAAAAATCACTTTTCTCTCTGATCGTGAGGTTTGTGCTCATACTACCTTAAATAAATAATCTAGTTTTAACGTACCTATGAGGTTGTCATAATCGTTATTGTTCCTCTCAGCGACACCACCGATTCCCTTCATCTTTAGTCTTGTATTGACCACCCAGAGAGGCGTCGTCGAGAGAACATTAATAATTCCTGTAAAGAGAAAAAGAAACGGCTGAGATCGTTTTACAAAAAATTCGATGGTGTAATTGTCTATATATGGGGCATTCCAGCTGAATTTTTCATGTTCTGATCCTGACATCCATCAATAATTTTGACAATTTTTTATCAAAAAGTATTTTGAAAAAGAAGAGACACGTATTTTTTTTGTTTAGCGCTACGACCAATATTTCCGACAGACGAATTTTTGTTAAAGTTTGCATTTTTCGGTATTGATATTATTTTTATCATTAATATCTTGGAAATGAACATTCCTATTGAAAAATGTGTAGGATGAAATTCGTTCAGTTTACAAAGGTCTATATAGCGTATATATAAAAATGTTATTGTAGTTTCTCTAAAATTTTGTTATATGACGTTAAATAACAAAGTATCGTTTTGCAAAAAAAGCACCACTTTTACAAATTAAAAAAAAAAACTTCAATTACGTAGAACTTCGCATTAAAAAATCTTGCCATTCCGCATAGGGTCTCAAAAATTTCGTAATTTCAAACAGAATTTTTCCGTGAGTATATAAAAATGATAAAAAGTGGCGGTTTTTTGAAAAACGACATAATGTTGTTTAACGTCATAAAACAACACGTCAGGAAAACATTTTTTATAAACTGAACAAATTTTATCCTGGACATTTTTTGATAGGACTATTAATTTTCAAGATATTAACGAATAAAAAAATACAAATACCGAAAAATTCAGATTTTTATAAAAATTCTGTCGGAAATATCGCTCGTAGCGTCAAACAAAAAAATACGTGTCTATTTTTTTTTCAAAATACTTTCTGATAAAAAATTGTTAAAATTATTGAAGGGGTTCATGGTCGAAGTATGAAAAATTCAGATGGAATGCCCCATAACCATTACTTTTTTCTTACCAGCAATAGAAGCAACTAGTAGGTCATTTCCAGCTGTCTGATTTCTCGAACTTCTCAATAGCTTCAATCCGTGAAATGTGTAAAAGTAAACGAAGTTACTGGCGCAAAGGCTTTGAAGCACCGGCACGATGCCACGATACAGTGTGTAGCTGAAAATATTAACACACGAGTTCGAAAAAAAACATAACGCAAGAATATTCATTGTAAGTGAGAAAAAAAAGAAAAAGTTCTATGGCTGAGATTTTTTATGGTAAATTATTCGTGTAAACTCACGAGCCTTCCTTTGACACGAGCTCTCTAATGGTGGTCAGAGTATTCTTTGATTGTCGACCTTCTTCCACTGTAAACAGACATTTTAAAAAATGTACTAGCGTTATTATCCCGGGAAAAACGGTTCATATATAATCATATATAATTGTATATAATTTCATGTATAGTTGTATATAATTATATATAATTGTATATAACGTAATATATCATTGTATATGAAAACATATATGAGCATATATGAGTTTATATGTACACATACAGTGGTATACATGATCATATATAATACCAAAACCGCCAGCTTGCGATGTCATATATGAACAGATATGATCATATATAGTTATATACAACTATATATCGCCCATTTTTAGCGCATATATGATTGTATGTGGATCCATATACAAATGTATATGAGCGTATATAACTTTATATGTATATATACATTGGCATATATGACCCTATATATGACCATATGTAACACCAAAACTGCCTGTTTACCATGTCATATATAAACAGATATGATCATATAGGATTGTATATGAGATCTATTCTGTGTGTCGACTGTGCAATATATGATCATATACAATCATATATGACTGCGCACAGAGAACTGACAGCTCATGTATGATCGTGCACGTATGATTATATGGTATTCCATAATCTATTGTTATATAATATTCACGAATTATTTCGATGTTCACGTCTTATTTATATACGGATGTAAAATTTGTTATATGGTTATATAACTAAGCATTTAATATCCGTTTTGTAAATGCGTGAATCATCCGGTTTTGTTTGAAGCGCTCAAGTTATAGGTATTTTTGCATATGCGGTTCTTTTCTTTATAATCACATGCTCATTCGCAACGATTAATGAAGATATTTGGCTTTCCTGGGCGGACGTTTCATTAAAACCTTCCACTTGATGAATTGAAACGGTCGCATATTAATAAGAATGATCAAGATTACTATACTAAATAATATCAACATAAAAGGATCGTGATAATCGTTTATTGTAATAGTGCACAGAAATTAACACGAACAGTTCGGGACCTTATACCTTGTACATATAATCGAAATATAACATTAGTAATGATATTTCTTAACCGTATATCGTGATGAAGTTCAACTTCATTGTATTTTTACATTACTTTCTTCAAGAGATTTGGTGTCTTGCAAATATACTCTCCAACTTTCAGAAGATTATATCTATTTAGGCATCGTCTTATATAATCACATATAACTATATATGATTGTATATGCTCAGATACAATTATATATGATCATGCATAGTCATATATGATCATGCACGATCATATAGAGACAAAATTCATATACAATCATATATGAGCAGTTTATATATGATTATATATGATCATGCATGATCATATAGAGACAAAATTCATATACAATCATATATGAGCAGTTTATATATGTATATATATGATTATATATGAATCGTTTTTCCCGGGATGCTATTGATTAGCATAGTAATGAGACGTGTATGGTAGAACAAATATATCTTCTTCAATATTTTAATTTGTTTCTCATCATCGTTGCTCGTTTGCTTCAAATTTCCATTTCATTTCACGTCAGTCTACACCGAGAAAAAAATATAGTACTCATTCCCAGAATCGTATAGTAATCGGGATCCAAAGTGGAAACATGGCATTTTTTTCCAGACATATACAAAGATTTATTAGGCGTCGCCCGCTGTACTATTTACGCTAAATACACGGAGAAAAGGATGTTGTTGTAGGAACCACGGAATTGATAGAAGAATGTAGAATATGGCATTAGCAAGTTATTGTGTGTCACACCGAGAGAAAAGATTTCATTGACGCTAAAGGAATGGGTGGATTGATTTTTTTTTCATTGATTTCAACGAAATATTTCTTTGATTTCAATAAAATAGTGCATTTGAATTTCAAAGACAATATTTCATTGCCTGTAAAGAAACATTTGCTTACGGAGCATATATTAAAGAAACCGTTTCATTGTTTTTAAGAGACGATTTCATTAATTCAAAGAGAATGTCTCTCTCGCACCTAACCTCACTTTTTGTTTTCCGGTTCTTCCGACCGAACGGCTTCCAGTTTCGAGGAACCAGCAGCTTAGCCTATTTTTGCCATACTTCTGCACATTCTCTCAAAATTTAAGCTTAAGCCGCCAAGTACTTTAAGAAAAAATAGGTTTCGAAATTTTGAGCTGTCAATGAAAAAGGTTCATTGGCTTAAATAAATGATTCTTTGATTCAATGTCACTACTTTTCATTGGGCTTGAGATCATTCAAAGAAAAGATAGTATTGAAACTCAAGTGTTTCATTTCATTGGCGAAGATTTCTGTGAATCAATGAAACTTTTTCTCTCGATGCAGAACCAACCGATTTGTAACGCCAAACAACCGATTGGTCCCCAACCAAGCGTTAGTAACGCCGACCAATCGATTGACAATGTCAACCAAACGATTGGTAATGCCACCCTAGCGATCTAAACAACTACCGTTTTACAGTAAAAACGACCGGATGTTGTTTGCGAAAAAAAAAAAACCGAAAATTGGTCGTAACAACCGTGAAAACGACTACCCTAAAAAATTTCATGTGGTCGTTTTTTTTCAGTTTACCATGGAAAACCGAAAAAAACAACCGAAAAACATTGTTAGGGCAGTTGTTTTCGCGGTTGTTACGCCCGAATTCCGGTTTATTTTTTGCAAAAAACCACCCGGTTGTTTGACAGTGGTTTTTACGGTGAATCAGCTGGAAACGACGGTTGTCAAGATTGCTAGGGCAAACAACCGATTGGTAATGCCAACCAAACGACTGGTAACGCCAACCAAACTACATCTAACGCTCCAAGCATTTAAAGGTTAGTTTTCTCAACTAACTTGTTTTCTCCGTGTAAGTTAGCGGGCGACGCCTACACGGAAAGAAATGTTTGCTTGTGGCAACTTCGTTTTCGATTTAGTTAGTTAGTTATTCATTATATACGGGCGTACCCATTTGGTCGATTTTTGCACCGACAATTTTTTCCCCAACCCATACGAGATTAAACGAGAGATTACGAAACAGATTGCGGGCGGCGAAACTCGTAGTTATCGTGCGCTGCGGCTGCGGCTGACTTAAGGTGGATATAGAAACACTCGCATTTGCCGAGGACGCAGGGAAACCAGCAGAAAACCTACGTCAAGTGTAGCCGGCTAGGCCGATTCTCGCTGAACTCAATGTTTACAGTAAACAGCGTGGCGCGTCTTTCACGTTGCGCGCTGCTGCTACCGAAAAACATTTCGCCCAAAGCGGGAATCGAACCCAAGCCTCCCAGTCACTGGGCTAGCACACTACGTACTGAGCCACGGCGCTGGTTTTTGATTTGCTGTCAACAATGTCTAAAAAATTAGTTGCCTCAACCATATCGAATAGTAACCTCAACTATTCACGATTAGTTTTCGATTGGATTAGTTAGGTTAACTAATCCAATCGTTGGGACTACCACTCGTATAGTTGGGACTACCATTCGAATCGTCGGTATTATCATTCGAATCGTCGGTATTACCATTCGAATCGTCGGTATTATCATTCGAATCGTCGGTATTATCATTCGAATCGTCGGTATTATCATTCGAATCGTCGGTATTACCATTCGAATCGTTGGTATTACCATTTGAGTTGCTAGGGAAATAGAATAATCGATTGGTTGTGTCAACTCATTTCTTGGTTATGGCAACTAATCTTTTTTTTTCCGGTGTAGTAAATCTTTGTATATGTCTGGAAAAAAATGTCATGTTTCCATTTTGGATCCTGATTACTATACGAATCTAGGAATGAGTACTATGTTCCTTTTCTCGGTGTATGCTTATACATGCTCGAATATTGAGGCAATATAGGTTGTAAAAGTTGTCAGAAAATGGGAACGAGCATATGAGTCCCGAGAAATATGCAGCTACTATGAAAGACCCATTAGCATACACCATAGTACACTTAGTATACATGAAGTAATGCTTTTGTGCGGTGGCCAGGTACAACGCGAGCCGGCTCGTTTCTTAATGAATAATGAGGTGACGACTATGCCAACAGAAGTGGCTGAATACGCAAGAGACTCGTTTCGCAAACTGCTTGAAACTACGGCAAAACAAAAACGGCTTCGCGATGAGGAAGCTACAGAAACTGCAAATTTGCCGTAATTTGATTCAACAACATTATGTAGAGTTGGAAGTTGAAGAAACGAAGCTATACGCATTATACTATATTGCATTCTTAATGTCGGACTTTTTTCCTCAAACAGGTTGAAGTGACACACTAGTCGAATCAATTGCTACATATGGGACATTCCACCTGAATTTTTTTCATATTTCGACCCTGATCCTCTTCAATAATTTCATAACAATTTTTTATCAGAAAGTATTTTGAAAAAGTAAAGACACGTATTTTTTTGTTTGGCGCTACGAGCGATATTTCCGACAGACGAATTTTTAGAAAAATTTGAATTTTTCGGTGTTTATTTTTTTTATTCGTTAATATCTTGAAAATTAACAGTTCTATAAAAAAATGTCCAGGGTCACATTTGTTCAGTTTATAAAGAGCTACATAATTTATAGAAAAAAATGTTATTTTCGTTTTCCTAACATTTTGTTTTATGACGTTGAACAACAAAATATCGTTTTTAAAAAAACCGCCATTTTTTATCATTTTTATGTACTCATGGAAAAATTCTGTTTGAAATTACGAAATTTTTTAGGCCTTATGCGGAATGGCAAGATTTTTTAATGAGAAGTTCTACGTAATTGAAGTTTTTTTAACATCCTGAATTATTACGAAAAACTTGAATTACGTAGTACTTTTCGAAAAAAATACCTGCCAATCTGCATAGAGTCTCAAAAATTTTGTTATTTTATACAGAATTTTTATATAAGTATATAAAAATTATAAAAAGTGGCGCTTTTTTGCAAAACGATACTTCGTTGTTTAACGTCATATAACAAAATTTTAGAAAAACTACAATAACTTTTTTTATGTACGTTATGTAGCCCTTTGCAAACTGAACGAATTTCATCATAGACATTTTTCGATAGGACTGTTCATATCCAAGATATTAACGATAAAAATAATATCAATACCGAAAAATTCAAACTTTAACAAAAATTCCTCTGTCGAAAATATTGGTCGTAGCGTTAAACAAAAAAATACGTGTCTCTTCTTTTTCAAAATACTTTTTGATAAAAAAATTTCAAAATTATTGATGGAGGTCAGAGAGCCAGAGCATGAAAAATTCTGCATGGAATGCCCCATATTCATTGACAGATATCTCGCTTCTTTATCTGCTGATGTTATTTAAAAATATATATTATTTTGCACCCGGAAACAAAGATTGTCTACTCTATTGTAAAATCGTCTAATGAGCTATAGAAAATTTATGGTTTTTATACATCTTTAAAAATTGCTCAATTGTACATAAGAAAAATTCGTCCGGCATGAATGTAGCGATTTGAGATAAAGATAAAATTAGTAAAATGTCATAGACTCGAGTGATAATTAATAAAAAAATATTTTCATAAAAAATCATAATTTCCCTAATTTTATAAAGAAAAAAAGCTACATTCATGGCCGATGAATTCTTCTTACGTGCAATCCAGCAGTTTTTACAACTTTTTTACTTACAGGTTATCTAATGAAAGTGTGAAGAAGATTTAGAACCCATAAACCTCGTATAGTACTTGCCAAAACATTTAATAAATTTCAAACTTCCAACGTGTGTAAAAATTTGATTACACATCAAAGCTCCATTGTAAAAGTATACTAAAAGCTAATCATAATGACTCAGTCTTTTAAATGATCTGTAATAGAAATGATAAAAAAAAAAATGCAACCCAGAAGTATAAGTAATTCATTACGACAGATCACAATTAATTAAATATGTACATGAGTTTTGTAACTAATCATTGAAACGTTGTTCAAACTATATTTTTCTGAAATTATAATATAGTAATCAGTATGAAAATTATTTTTATTAATGCACAAATCCCCATATTCACACCTTGTGAAATAAAATTTCGTACGATACGATACTATTTAAAATTGTATGAACGTTTTCAATAACTGAAACTGCCAGATTCGTTTACATTCAATAAAGTTCATATAGATGCAATCCAAAATAATATAAAAAATTTAATTCGATCTGAAATTGTAGCTTAAACCTCAACAAAATTTAAAATATTTAATTTACTTGAAAATAACTTCTGTAATAAAAAAGTGGTATCATTAGTGTTTTTTCAATTTATGTTTAAAGAACGGTAGTGTAAATGTGTATAATACTGTATGAAGAATTTTTTTTTCTCAATTCTCATTTCATCCGTCAAGTGTACTTCTTTATAATTTTGCGTGGGTGGTACGTAATAATATTTAATATAATTACATTGTAGCCTGCTGCGTACAGTGTCCAGAGGAAAGAATGTTGCCATGGCGACGACGCTGCCCTGTAAACGTCAAAGCACGTCAAAATACAGCGATTTGATTTTATTGAGGAAAGTCGATACTTTAATTCCGCGCAAAAAAAATCGTATGAAAAGAGTATTAGAAAAGTATTAGAATGAAAGGTAAGAAGTATGTCGTATTGGACGAAATCATACTTCAATTGTTCTCATATTCGAGTATTAAGAGTGAAATGAGTATACGAAAAGATATTCAAGTATCTTTTTTCGAGTATTAAGTATGAGATGATTATACAAAAAGATATTCAAGTATCTTTTTTCGAGTATTAAGTATAAAATGATTATACAAAAAGATATTCAAGTATCTTTTTTCGAGTATTAAGTATAAAATAATTATACAAAAAGATATTCAAGTATCTTTTTTCGAGTATTAAGTATGAAATGAGTATACGAAAAGATATTCAAGTATCTTTTTTCGAGTTTTAAGTATAAAATGATTATACAAAAAGATATTCAAGTATCTTTTTTCGAGTATTAAGTATAAAATGATTATACAAAAAGATATTCAAGTATCTTTTTTCGAGTATTAAGTATGAGATGATTATACAAAAAGATATTCAAGTATCTTTTTTCGAGTATTAAGTATGAAATGATTATACAAAAAGATATTCAAGTATCTTTTTTCGAGTATTAAGTATAAAATGATTATACAAAAAGATATTCAAGTATCTTTTTTCGAGTATTAAGTATGAAATGATTATACAAAAAGATATTCAAGTATCTTTTTTCGAGTATTAAGTATGAGATGATTATACAAAAAGATATTCAAGTATCTTTTTTCGAGTATTAAGTATGAAATGATTATACAAAAAGATATTCAAGTATCTTTTTTCGAGTATTAAGTATAAAATGATTATACAAAAAGATATTCAAGTATCTTTTTTCGAGTATTAAGTATGAGATGATTATACAAAAATATATTCAAGTATCTTTTTTCGAGTATTAAGTATGAAATGATTATACGAAAAGATATTGAAGTATCTTTTTTCGAGTATTAAGTATGAAATGATTATACAAAAAGATATTCAAGTATCTTTTTTCGAGTATTAAGTATGAGATGATTATACAAGAAGATATTCAAGTATCTTTTTTCGAGTATCAAGTATGAAATGATTATACAAAAAGATATTCAAGTATCTTTTTTCGAGTATTAAGTATGAGATGATTATACAAAAAGATATTCAAGTATCTTTTTTCGAGTATTAAGTATGAAATGATTATACAAAAAGATATTCAAGTATCTTTTTTCGAGTATTAAATATGAAATGATTATACAAAAATATATTCAAGTATCTTTTTTCGAGTATTAAGTATGAGATGATTATACAAAAAGATATTCAAGTATCTTTTTTCGAGTATTAAGTACAAAATAATTATACAAAAAGATATTCAAGTATCTTTTTTCGAGTATTAAGTATAAAATGATTATACAAAAAGATATTCAAGTATCTCTTTTTGAGTATTAAGTATAAAATGATTATACAAAAAGATATTCAAGTATCTTTTTTCGAGTATTAAGTATGAAATGATTATACGAAAAGATATTCAAGTATCTTTTTTCGAGTATTAAGTATGAGATGATTATACAAAAAGATATTCAAGTATCTTTTTTCGAGTATTAAGTATGAGATGATTATACAAAAAGATATTCAAGTATCTTTTTTCGAGTATAAAGTATAAAATGATTATACAAAAAGATATTCAAGTATTTTTTTTCGAGTATTAAGTATGAAATGATTATACAAAAAGATATTCAAGTATCATTTTTTCGAGTATTAAGTATGAAATGATTATACAAAAAGATATTCAAGTATCTTTTTTCGAGTATTAAGTATGAGATGATTATACAAAAAGATATTCAAGTATCTTTTTTCGAGTATTAAGTATGAGATGATTATACAAAAAGATATTCAAGTATCTTTTTTCGAGTATTAAGTATGAAATGATTATACAAAAAGATATTCAAGTATCTTTTTTCGAGAATTAAGTATGAAATGATTATAAAAAAAGATATTCAAGTATCTTTTTTCGAGTATTAAGTATGAAATGATTATACAAAAAGATATTCAAGTATCTTTTTTCGAGTATTAAGTATGAAATGATTATACAAAAAGATATTCAAATATCTTTTTTCGAGTATTAAGTATGAAATGATTATACAAAAAGATATTCAAGTATCTTTTTTCGAGTATTAAGTATGAAATGATTATACGAAAAGATATTCAAGTATCTTTTTTCGAGTATTAAGTATGAAATGATTATACAAAACGATATTCAAGTATCTTTTTTCGAGTATTAAGTATGAGATGATTATACAAAAAGATATTCAAATATCTTTTTTCGAGTATTAAGTATGAAATGATTATACAAAAAGATATTCAAGTATCTTTTTTCGAGTATTAAGTATAAAATAATTATACAAAAAGATATTCAAGTATCTTTTTTCGAGTATTAAGTATAAAATGATTATACAAAAAGATATTCAAGTATCTTTTTTCGAGTATTAAGTATGAAATGATTATACGAAAAGATATTCAAGTATCTTTTTTCGAGTATTAAGTATGAAATGATTATACAAAAAGATATTCAAGTATCTTTTTTCGAGTATTAAGTATAAAATGATTATACAAAAAGATATTCAAGTATCCTTTTTCGAGTATTAAGTATGAAATGATTATACAAAAAGATATTCAAGTATCTTTTTTCGAGTATTAAGTATGAGATGATTATACAAAAAGATATTCAAGTATCTTTTCTCGAGTATTAAGTATGAGATGATTATACAAGACGATATTCAAGTATCTTTTTTCGAGTATTAAGTATGAAATGATTATACAAAACGATATTCAAGTATCTTTTTTCGAGTATTAAGTATGAAATGATTATACGAAAAGATATTCAAGTATCTTTTTTCGAGTATTAAGTATGAAATGATTATACAAAAAGATATTCAAGTATCTTTTTTCGAGTATTAAGTATGAAATGATTATACAAAAAGATATTCAAGTATTTTTTTTCGAGTATTAAGTATGAAATGATTATACAAAAAGATATTCAAGTATCTTTTTTCGAGTATTAAATATGAAATGATTATACAAAAAGATATTCAAGTATCTTTTTTCGAGTATTAAGTATAAAATAATTATACAAAAAGATATTCAAGTATCTTTTTTCGAGTATTAAGTATGAAATGATTATACAAAAAGATATTCAAGTATCTTTTTTCGAGTATTAAGTATGAGATGATTATACAAAAAGATATTCAAGTATCTTTTTTCGAGTATTAAGTATGAGATGATTATACAAAAAGATATTCAAGTATCTTTTTTCGAGTATTAAGTATGAAATGATTATACAAAAAGATATTCAAGTATCTTTTTTCGAGTATTAAGTATGAGATGATTATACAAAAAGATATTCAAGTATCTTTTTTCGAGTATTAAGTATGAGATGATTATACAAGACGATATTCAAGTATCTTTTTTCGAGTATTAAGTATGAAATGATTATACAAAACGATATTCAAGTATCTTTTTTCGAGTATTAAGTATGAAATGATTATACGAAAAGATATTCAAGTATCTTTTTTCGAGTATTAAGTATGAAATGATTATACAAAAAGATATTCAAGTATCTTTTTTCGAGTATGAAGTATGAAATGATTATACAAAAAGATATTCAAGTATTTTTTTTCGAGTATTAAGTATGAAATGATTATACAAAAAGATATTCAAGTATCTTTTTTCGAGCATTAAGTATGAGATGATTATACAAAAAGATATTCAAGTATCTTTTTTCGAGTATTAAGTATGAAATGATTATACAAAAAGATATTCAAGTATCTTTTTTCGAGTATTAAATATGAAATGATTATACAAAAAGATATTCAAGTATCTTTTTTCGAGTATTAAATATAAAATGGGTATACAAAAAGATACTTGAATATTTTTCCAGTATTAAGTATAATTGGAGTATGATTTCGTCCAATACGATATACTTCATACTTTCCATTTTAATACCATTCTAATACTCTCTGTATACAATTTTTTTTGCGCAGAATGACTGAACGAAGGATTTACAAAAAAATATATATATTTGTAATTAATTTTCTCACCGCAGCACCGGATATCGCGTGCACCAATGTCTCATAAGTAAATATGCTTCCTTCATTGTGACCTCCGGTCATCTTGATCAATTAGTCATTCACCAAATTTTCGTGCAGTCGTCTGGAACTCCTTAAGTATCCTCAATATCTGTATAGCACGTTGAAGAAATTATTGTTGATGTTCATTATTTTACAAAATGTCGTTTCTTTATTTTCTATTATTTTGACATATTATTATTGCATAAAATCATGAAATTCCGGTAATTTAACTACCGGAAGAATTGACGATTTTTCTTATCGTCCGTTGGACAAAATGATGTATAAGTAGATATGAAAAGACCGAGATACGGTGAGACAGAGCCACCAGTGTGCGTTCGCTTGGCAGTCACGCCAGATACTGACGCGGTAAACGTTTTTCTACCGGCCACATCCTACAGCAGAATACGAGGCCGTTATATAAGTGGTCGAGATGCGAGCGAGCGCACGTATATAAGCCCACGTGGGCCTGGGTAGTACGTTTAAGTATTGGTATGTGTCGGTGGTGTATAGGAGTCATTCCATACCAAGTGGTCCGCCAAAATTTAGCACGTTTGCAAAATGTGTTCATAATTTTTTCAAAATTTGTTTAGAGTATCAGGAACATCCATAAATTATTTCAGAATTTTAGCACCTATGGTTTGCCCAAAATTTGATAACGATTTTTTTAATATAATTTTTTTCCATTCGCTTTATATTAAAAATTACCGATCGTACAAAAAATTTGTTCCTCTATAAAATTTAAGTTTTTGAATGTACTTTTTAATAAAGTTTTTTTCATGGACGCTCGAAAAAAAATTACGCCGTTTTTTGACGAAATAAAGTAATAATAGTTTTTTTTTGTTGCGACAGATTATTCCGATTTTTCCTCAAAATTTCACAGAATTTTTATTATTATGCTTACAAAATATAGGAAAATTGACGTGGTGACAAATGATTGGCCCGCGTGCACCCAGAAAAAAGATCTTGTTAAGGTAGTTCTGTCGTGAAAGCAATCCAAACTCATATGCATGAATTTTTGACATGTTGTAATTTAGCTATTCAATTTTACTTGCACAAAATCTTGAAGGCTATTACCGAGTATTTGAATGAACAATAAAAACTTGAAAATCGATCTTTTTACATGGCGCTCACGGGAGGGCTGGAAAAATTGATCTTTAAATCGAAAATTAACATATTTGAATCAAAGATAGAGAAAAGATAAAAAGTACTACGGATTCGCAAATAATTCAGGTATTGATGCATCATGAAAAAAGGTGAAGTCTCCGGAATAATGTTTAATTGAACCAAGGTCAAAGTGCAAGATACCGGGCCAAATGACGTTTCCTAACCTAATTATCATAAAAATGAAGTCAAATCCGCACTAAACATATCAACTATTTACAAATAATCGTTTTAATTTGATTACGACAATTTCGAAGGATTCTTGATTATTTTTGATATTATTATTGAGGCAGTCAAAGTGATGCGTATGATTATTTTTTAATGTCATATAGACTCTGAAATTTATGACTCCGGCGTACCGACAGAACTACCTTAAGGTAGTTCTGTCGTGAAGGTAATCCAAACTCATATGCATGAATTTTTGACATGTTGTAATTTAGCTATTCAATTTTACTTGCACAAAATCTTGAAGGCTTTTACCGAGTATTTGAATGAACAATTAAAACTTGAAAATCGATCTTTTTACACGGCGCCAACGGGAGGGCTGGAAAAATTGATCTTTAAATCGAAAATTAACATACTTAGATCAAAGATAGAGAAAAAATAAAAAATACTGAGGATTCGCAAATCATTCAGGAATTGATGCATCATGAAAAAAGGTGAAGTCTCCGGAATAATGTTTAATTGAACCAAGGTCAAAGTGCAAGATACCGGGCCAAATGACGTTTCCTAACCTAATTATCATAAAAATGAAGTCAAATCCGCACTAAACATATCAACTATTTACAAATAATCGTTTTAATTTGATTACGACAATTTCGAAGGATTCTCGATTATTTTTGTTATTATTATTGAGGCAGTCAAAGTGATGCGTATGATTATTTTTTAATGTCATATAGACTCTGAGATTTATGACTCCGGCGTACCGACAGAACTACCTTAAGGGGTTAGGCCACTCTAGAATTTTCGAAAAATCGATTTTTTCTTTTCTTGGAAATGGCTCATTAGGGTTTCTAGAATGCTGTCCCAAAAGATTATTGCAGGCAAAAATTTGTAAATGCCCCATTTTTTAATTTTAACCCTTTGATGCACAGCGGGATGTTTAACATCCCACCTAGATTATTATCATTTTTTAAATATTTCTACGTTTTCTTTCTCGATTTTAAATAAAAGTAACTTTTTAGAAATAAAAATGTGTGCATCAAAGGGTTAACGGGAGGCCGCCCAGTTAGCAGAGAACCTCTTTTGTGTGCGCTTCGGTAAAGGTACTGAGAAGGGTCAAAGCAGGTATACGGCAGATAAACGCGTTTATCTCAAAACTGCTCTTTTCAAGTTGGCCGGAAACATAACTCAAAAAGTTTACCACCAATTTATTTGAAATTTTGGATATATCTTCAAAAATACATTATCTACCAAAGTACGTAGGATTTTTTTTTTAAGTTGCATAGTTTTTTTGTTATTGATAATTTCCGAACGATTTTTAAGCCAAATTTTTGAACTTTCACTTTAGATGCTCGCCATTTTGTCAAAAATGCCTGTATCGAAAAAATCCTACGTACTTCTCTAGCTACTGTTATGTATAAGTGAAAACCGTTAAAAAACTCATCATAATTAAAAAATTACTGAAGCTGTGTGTCCGGCAGTGGATTCCAAAAAAAAGGAAATGTCATCACAACAATGCTGTACAGCCGCTATTTTTTAATTAATTACTATGAAAAAATTACTATATACAGTTAATGATAGGTACAATAAATACCCTCTCTCAAAAAATCGATGTTTCTAATAGTTTTTCTGAAAAAAATTCCCAAAAAAAGCCTTTTTTGTGGCCCTCTAGAGTGGCCTAACCCCTTAACCGGACTAGAATCTACGCATCGAAAATAAAATTTCTTATTTGGATGCCGACCTACTAGACTTCCATTCACCTCAAATAAATTTTCTTATTTGTAATTAATATACTTATTGAATAGTAAATACATTCAAATCAAAGAAATATTTATTTGGGTCGGCAGTTATATAAATGTTGATAACAAAAAATAAAAATAAATGTATCGGGATGTTCCTCTTTATCCCTTAGAAGCTCAGAAACTGCTGCGCGCTCAGCAGTTGACGCGCACATCAGTGCGCGGCTAAGCGGTCACCCATCCAAGTTATGACCGTAAAATAATGCTGCTTCACTCTGGGGACCGTCAAAGCCACACACAGACCCCCGATTTAAAGAATATATAAATTTTATATAAATATACGACAAGAATTAAGTCAAATCGATAAATGTTGCATGTTGATAATAATAAACTCCAATGATGAAAGGAAATAAATATATATTGGATTATAAAATAGTTCTAATTGATTTTATTAAAAAATATCTAATACACGTATTTGGTCGTTTCAACTAGATTTTTTCCGGATGAAGAAAGTATTAAGTAGCAATAAATAAAATATTTTTTTATTATCCGCTGCGCAGTGAAACTTGATTAAAATAAATAAATATGTTGGAAATAAAAAAACTGAAAAATTGAATGAAATACATATTTGTTGGAGGGAAAGTAAATTTTCGTTGATTGAAATTATTAAATCTTGAATAGATCATTTTAGTTAATATTACCAAATCTTTTTTCTGGCTGTGGTATGGAATGACCCATAGAATACGAAAGCAACCTACGAGGCCATCTCGAATCGAGACACACAGTGAATACGGCTGAGAGTTGGTATATAAGCTGTCGTTGTTGTGCTGTTCGACTGCATTCTGCGTTTATATTTCAAGCGATCGCTTCACGAAGTGTATAGCAATATAAGTAAGAAGCGAATGCAACTGATGAGATGTAATCGACGAAACCGCAAAAAGTCGTTCGACAAAGAAACATAATTATAAAATAATTATTTTTCAGGAAATAGTATTAAAAAAATATCGTCTAATTGCTTCAAGATGAAAAAATATTAATATAAAATATTTAACAAAAACTATCGCTAAACTACATGATTAAAAACATTGCAATTATCTGTCTTATATTATATTTATACTGCACTGAAAATTAAAAAAAAAAAATTACGATGCCAAGGCGAAGTAGATAGATTAAAATCGAATTGGCTTTAATCTACAATACAAATGAGCCCTGAGTAAATTGAATTACAATTACTGGGAGCTATGAATGTTGTAAAACGAAATTTTTTTTAAAGATAAATAGCTTTTGCGTATACTGGATTACAGATTTTTATATCGAATTAATAATTGTTAGCGGATGTCAGGGGTTGTCAAATTCCCAATCAAAAGCTTTATTGGATTAAAATTTAAGTTCTTCGTCGCGAGAAAAAAGTGTACAAAAAAGTCATCTTTATTAACGATGCCGAAAAGATTGATTTTCAATAATGATAATAATAATAAGACTAACTAATTATTAAGCAATCAGTAAAAAATGGAATTGCTTTACAAACTTTAAAAAATCATTATACATTATACGACTTGGCCGTAACGAGTTGTTCATTCATATTTAAAACTATGGAGATGTGGCTTGATATTTTTTGTCTTAAAGAATATGCAAGAAATAGATCTAGATTATATAAAGATTTATTTTATTTTTCATGAACTTAGTACTCATAAAACGCACGTAGTGCGGCGCGTAGTGCTCCTTAACGCAAATGTATGACGTTTGTCCAAGTTAAAATATTTGTGATTATATTCAGTGCTGCCTCATTGATCTTATAATTTTGTAAAATTTTAAGGAGGGCAGAAAAGACAGACAGAAAAAGGATGCAAAGTAGAATCTTGCATGTTGCTTCCTCATTATTTTTCGCTTTTTACAAAACTACTTCTATGAGTAAGTATGTTAATCAATTTTGGCTTCCTCATAGAGAAAGTTTTGTAAACAGCGAAAAATAACGAGGAAGCATTGTGCATGGTTCTACTTTACATCCTTGTTTAAAATCATGTTAAAAAAAAGATGCAAAGTAGAACCTTGCACATTGCTTCCTCATTATTTTTCGCTTTTTACAAAGCTCCCTCTGTGAGGAAGCAGTATGTTATTCAATTTTGGCTTCCTCATAGAGGAAGCTTTGTAAAAAGCGAAAAATAATGAGGAAGCAATGTGCAAGGTTCTACTTTGCATCTTTTTTTTTTATACCTTGTGTCTCTTTTGCAGAGGTGTTTTATACAGCTATAAATCACCTCTGCAAACACCGTTACATCTAATTTTGATTAGATACAAATTTTTGTCGTACTTTCTCAACTTTTCCGGAAGTTATAGCGAAAATCTACATTTTTTTTAAAATGAAAAATGGTGTAAAATCCGAACGACTTTACCGATCATCACCAAATTTGGTACATGGCATTTCTGAATGTTATTTTTCGTCTGTACAAAATTTCTGTTCATTTGTTGAAATTCGACGTAATTTAGATCAAAATCTATTTTTTTCGAAAAATTCAAAATTCTATAAAATCCGAACCGCTTTACCGATTTCGTCGAAATTCAATACCATACAACATTGAACGTATCTTCAGTTATGAAGAACTATTTAGCCAAATCGGCGAACTTTTACGAAAGTTAGGGCGACCACGCCCTTTTTTCAACAAATTAAAATCAACATAAAATCTTAATGACTTCACATATTTTGGCAAAAATCACAACATTCAAAGAGGGGCAGCTACTCTACTTGCGTGCCAAATTTGAGCCGGATCGCTCGAACGGTTACCAAGTGAGAGGAGATTGAATTTTCGAAGCCCAGCACACACACACACACACACACACACACACACATACATACATACGGACATTTTTTCTAAACCACTTTTCTCGACGTTTTAGGTGATTCTAAGCATACTGACATGAAAATCTCGAAAAAAAAAAATTTCATGAAAACAAAGCTTCCTCTATGAGGAAGCAAAATTGTTGTAAACAAAGAAAAAAAAATGTAGGTTGTTTTGGATTTTCCTACCAAAAGTCGGATCTGCGAATTCTGAAATCAGAATCGACGAAAAGTGACTTTTTAAAAAAACATCGTAAAAAAGCATGTAACTGATACTTTCTGAGGTGCAATATATGGCTCGAGAACAATAGTGAACGCCAAAATTCGATATCTTGAAGAGTAAAATATGGTAATTGATTTTGGTTTCCTTATAGAGGAAGCTTTGTAAAAAACGAAATATAATGAGGAAGCAATGTGCAAGTTTCTTCTTTGCATTCTTGTTTTAAATAAATAAATAAGTGCACACTCCCGCTTTGTGAAAATGTAATAAGGATAAACGGTCTTGAAACTCCCTCGAATACTCTATCTTCTCTTTTTTTTTTTGTAGAACACGATAGAAACCGGTGTTTTCCAAAATTTCATTGGGAAGCAAGGATATGGCTAGTTTATACGACATAAATCGCTACTTTTCGCAATATAGACTGTACAACATCGCTATGAAAATATGGTATCGGTCAATATTTTTTGGCTATATCTGACGTATTTTTCTGTTAATCATGAATCTGGCACTCATTTAACTCCCGGCCCGTTATTTGATACCAAAATTCGCATCGCAGAAAAAAAATCAAAAAATTAAAAAAATCAAAATCTCATAAAATTTTAACGTTTCAACTGATCTTAACCAAATTTGATAGGGATCACCGGTGTATGAAAGCTCACATACATACCAATTTCGAGCTTAATATCTCGAAAATTAAAAGAGTTATCGCGTTAACAGACATTTTTGAAAAAAATTCAAAACCGCGTAAAAATTTAACGATCATGGGAATTTTAACAAAAATCGGTATGAACGATGAGGAGTGACCCCTCTATCTATGGTGTAAATTTCAGCTAATCTTTATTCGAAATAAAGACATTCAAGGTGTGCTGAATGAAAAGCAACAAATACATTTTGTTCACTCTAATAATGATAATTATATTTTTCACAAAACTCATTGAAGGTCGTATTGCACGGATATTGAAAGAGTACGTTAGTATCTTGCAAATAAATATTTGCCATGAAGAGGGTTGGGATCTAAGATATTCTTTGCGAAAAGTCAATATGTGGATAACATTTTTAAAGGTTTGGAACCATTGGTTGGGTCACCCATAGCGAAATGAAAAAGCGAGAGTGAGTTACTGACTCAGGGTCGATGAAGGGCCAGGTGTGACACAAACGAAAGTGGCGCTACGTCGAGAACGAAGAAAAAAAACAGCTAGGAAAAGAACCCCCCTAGAAACTTCCGTATAGAAACGCGCAGCTGAAGTTGAGGCAGTCGGAATCCTTGGGGAACGTTATTTTTCGCGATCGACGGTCGCTGGGAACGCCTGGGACGCTTACCGCAGCATCCACAAGCTCCAACTTGCTTTCATCGAAGAAGATGGAAGCAATTTATTATCCGGAATTTTCTAGTTGTCTGGAAGATGCTGACAGCTGCACGCTATCTGAGAATACGTGAGGCTTGGAAAGAAAAAGATAAAACAAGTAAGGAGCCTAAAGGAACTAACCATTTTTCATGAAATCGTTTGTTTCCTCCATGTTCTTTCAACTACTTCATACATATCTTCGGGTAATTGGAGTCATTCGGATTCCACAGTAATATTAACTCACTCAATATTTTAAAAATATACATTTTCACAAGCGATACACCGAGAGAAAAAGTTTCGTTGATTCACCGAAATCTTTGCCAATGAAATGAAATACTTGAATTTCAATACTATCTTTTCTTTGAATGATCCCAAACTCAATGAAAAGTAGTGACATTGATTCAAAGAAACATTTCTTTAAACCAATGAACCTTTTTCATTTATTTCGAAGATATCGTCTGCGATTCAATGAAACCTTCTTTTTATCAGCTCAAAATTTCGAAACCTATTTTTTCCTGAAGTACGCGGCAGATGAAGCTCAAATTTTGTGAGTATGTAAGGAAGTACGGCAGAAATAGGCTAAGCTTCTGGCTCCTCGAAACTCGAAATCGTTCGTTCGAGAGAACCGGAAAACAATAAAGTGAGGTTAGGTGCGAGAGAGAAATCAATGAAAATGTTTATTTGAACCAATGCAAACGTCTCTTTTAAACAATGACACTGTTTATTTATTATATGCTCACTAACTAAATCTTTACTTACAGTCAATGAAATGTTCTCTATGAAATTCAAATGCACTATTTCGTTGAAATAAATGAAAAAAAATTAATCCACCTATTTCTTTGGTGTCAATGAAATTTTTTCTCTCGGTGTACGATCATGACCATGATTTGTATCCAATTTGCTTATACACCGAGAGAAAAAGTTTCATTGATTCACGGAAATCTTTGCCAATGAAATGAAATACTTGAATTTCAATATTATCTTTTCTTTGAATGATCTCAAACTCAATGAAAAGTAGTGACATTGATTCAAAGAAACATTTCTTTAAACCAATGAACCTTTTTCATTTATTTCGAAGATATCGTCTCTGATTCGATGAAACCTTCTTTTTACCAGCTCAAAATTTCGAAACCTATTTTTTCCTGAAGTATGCGGCAGATAAAGTTCAAATTTTGTGAATATGTAAGGAAGTACGGCAGAAATAGGCTAAGCTTCTGGCTCCTCGAAACTCGAAGCCGTTCGTTCGGAAGAACCGGAAAACAATAAAGTGAGGTTAGGTGCGAGAGAAAAGATCAATGAAAATGTTTCTTTGAACCAATGCAAACGTTTCTTTTAAACAATGACACTGTTTATTTATTATATGCTCACTAAGTAAATCTTTATTTACAGTCAATGAGATGTTCTCCTTGAAATTCAAATGCACTATTTCATTGAAATTAATGAAAAAAAAAATCAATCCACCTATTTCTTTGGTGTCAATGAAATCTTTTCTCTCGGTGTCCGACTCGTGCAGGCACTTTCCAACCTTCGCCGAAAGTCCGTTTTTACGCACTAGTATCGCAAAGTACTATTGATTACAATGAAATAGTGCATTTGAATTTCAAAGAGAACATTTCATTGACGGTAAACAAAGATTTACTTAGTGAGCATATAATAAAGAGACAGTGTCATTGTTTAAAAGAGACGTTTGCATTGGTTCAAAGAAACATTTTCATTGATCTCTCTCTCGCACCTAACCTCACTTTTTTGTTTTCCGGTTCTCCCGAACGAACGGCTTCGAGTTTCGCGGAGCCAAAAGCTTAGCCTATTTCTGCCGTACTTCCTTACATACTCACAAAATTTGAGCTTTATCTGCCACATACTTCAGGAAAAAATAGGTTTCGAAATTTTGAGCTGGTAAAAAGCAGGTTTCATTGAATCAGAGACGATATCTTCGAAATCAATGAAAAAGGTTCATTGGTTTAAAGAAATGTTTCTTTGAATCAATGTCACTACTTTTCATTGAGTTTAAGATCATTCAAAGAAAAGATACTCTTGAAATTCAAGTATTTCATTTCATTGGCAAAGATTTCCGTGAATCAATGAAACTTTTTCTCTCGGTGGATCGAGCGCTACAACGGCACGAGGCGAAGCCGAGTGTTGTTTGTAGCGCGAGAGAAGACGAGTGCGCACACTTTACAACCACCGTCGGGAGTCCGCTTTTACGTACAAGTATCGCATACTACTTTTTATGACGAATGCATGAAAGGTGCCAGATTATGTTGCTGGCCGGGCGCGACAATAAAGGAAAAACGCAAGCGGATGTGCGCATGCGCACAGTATTTTCGATACGGTTCTGAGTATTTTCGATGCGGTTTCAGTATTTTCGATACGCCTTATCGGAAAGCGCCACTTCATGTTACGGCCGGCCCGCACTTTTCATGCATGAGTTACAAAAAGAAATATTTCGTTTAAATCAACGAAAACAAAATCAATCCACCTATTTCTTTGGCGTCAATGAAATCTTTTCTCTCGGTGTACGATCATGACCATGATCTGTATCAAATATGCTTATACTTTGAATATACAATTCTAAGACGTTCTATTTTTACACAATAGAACTAATAAAATGAACTATAATTGATTTTACCGAAGATAGTGATAAAATACGGCAAATTCGGGTCCTGAACAGTAGTTGTCTCGAATTAGAGCCATAATATCAATTTTTCCGAATAATTAAACATTCTATAAAACTCGAACTTTTTCATAGATTACGCTGCAATTTAATACTCATCATCATTTAGCGTTACTTTATTTATAAAGAATTGTTTAACTTGACAACAAAATATTTTCAGCAGCTAGAGAACGCACAGGCTTTTTCCAAAAAATTTGAAATATAATAAAATATAACCAGGGTTTTCAATTTTGCGTAAATTCCTACAATTCAAAGGAGCGTATCTGCTCAACCTCCACGACAAATTTCACTTCGCTTGATAAAGCCGCTCTTGAGATATTGCAGTTTAAATTCTGCAAGACTGCCATATACATGGGTCATTCCATACCAAGTGGGAAATTCAAATTTAGCATGGTCGCAAAAAGTGATTATAATTTTTTCAAAAGTTGTTTAGAGTAACAGGAACATCCATAAATTATTTCAGAATTTTAGCATTTTTTTTCAATTTTTCAATTTTTTTTCAATTGACTGTATATTCAAAATTACCGATCGTACAAAAAAATGTTCCGGTATGAAATTTAAGTTTTTAAATGTAATTTTTAATAAAAAAATTTCCATCGAGGGACAAAAAAAATGTCTACCATTTTTTTTACAAAATAAAGTAATAATATTTTTTTCATTTTTTTTCAAAATTTCACTGAATTTTTGTTATTATGCTTATAAACCACAGACAAATTGGCGTGGTGGCAAATGAATGGCCTGCTTGGCATGGAAGGACCCATATCTAGACAGTTACACACGTACACAGATACATTCATCCAGCATTGTTTTTAAATCCCTTCCCTCGATATTTCAGTCTATTTTAAGTATACTGTCGTGAAAATTACAAGATAAGTGATCATGAAACAAACAAAATTCATGAGAACAAAAACCCAAATTATTATATTTTCATTATAGAGAAACATACAAAACACGTTTCTGGATTATCTAATTTTATCTCGGGACTGTGTATAGTTTCAAGGTATTGGGTTTTGGCATTTATACACTCTAAAATCCTAGCGTGTTGCCAATTGTGGTTTTCTGTATCCTTTAACGTGATGTGCTACACATTTTTGTCGTTCTCTTTCGTTTCACTGTTACCAGCAACGCCACTTTCTCACTCAATGCATTTACAGCGGCTCGGTCGGTATAGGACATCACCTTAAACGCTATTGGAGTACCGCTCGAGGTGCTACGTTGCGCCTTACGTACCGCCTGAAACGGCAGGATGCAACAGCTGGATGCCGAATCGAGGACAAGCAAATTGCTTATGATACAGAGTTGTAAATCTCTAATTCTTCTAGAAATATAGCCGATGATATAATTGGCTTTATGATTACGTTTCCATAAAATGAACATGTGGCGATTATAATATGATGTTTAAACTTTTGAACAGCTGAAAAAAATATTAATTTTCAGTTCAATTTCATGGTAATCTTCTTGAAAAAATGGACAAAAACAGTTGATGCATTGTGAAAATAATGGAAGGTCGTATTCTTCCATTTTTGCCGCATTTTTTCCCAAGGCTTGATTGAAAATGAGATTTCTTTTCAGGTGTACAAAAGTTCACATATAATTTCACAAAAACTGCAGATTATTTTTGCGAAATCATTACTGCAAAATGAATTGTAATTTAAACTTTATTTCTTAAAGTAATGAGGCTTTTCAACACTGTTTTGATAAAAATACCAGTCAATGGAAGTCTTGTAAATCCTCAGCGTTAATGACCTATAATAAATCCAACCCTCTAATTTCTCTGAAACTCGACCCTCCTTAAGATAGTCCTTGCGCATTAACCTTTCTGAACTTTAAGACTTAACATTTTTTTATATAATAGTTGAATCCCTTTGAAATGCGATTGCAAAGTTTCAAGCTGGGTTATCGAATAAATTACCGAGAAAATAAATATTTAAAAAAGAATTCTTATGCACGGGCTCTTATGGGAAACTAACCGATTTCGTACTTCGGAACGAAAATTAACATGTATAAACTGAACTTTTATACAATATCAAATGTGCTATGGATTCCTTAGAGTGTCACGATTCCGTATAAAATATAAAAAAGGGACGTTATCGAAGTATTTGGGTGTAATTCCAACGTCAAACACATCATCGCCACTCAGTAGCTACGGATAACCGGATGTAGCGGACGATGATAGAAATCAACATAACCTCCAGTGTCAACCGGCGCCGTTTCAAACTTGGTTTCAGCGACCCGATTTTTCGTGGTGGTTGTAGTCGCGGCGCAAAAATTAGATTTTCTATCTACTTTTTTTTTGTTTTGTGTTACAAATTTACCTTTAAAACGACCAAATTTAGCTCTGACCGCGTGATGATACAATACCACTACGCGTTCAAGCGAGACTCTGATGAGATATTTTAGTTAATACAATTTATGTTTTTTAAGTTTACGAAGCATCTACAAATACGTTCTTATTCTCACTGTGATTAATTAAATGTGTAGATATATAAAAATGTTAGCATTTACAGAATTTTCGGAACAGTGCGTCAATTGACTAGTATGGGTCGCAAGGACTACCTTAAGGTAGTTCTGTCGGTACGCCGGAGTCATAAATCTCCGAGTCTATATGACATTAAAAAATAATCATACGCATCACTTTGACTGCCTCAATAATAATATAAAAAATAATCGAGAATCCTTCGAAATTGTCGTAATCAAATTAAAACGATTATTTGTAAATAGTCGATATGTTTAGTGCGGATTTGACTTCATTTTTACGATAATTAGGTTAGGAAACGTCATTTGGCCCGGTATCGTGCACTTTGACCTTGGTTCAATTAAACATTATTCCGGAGACTTCACCTTTTTTCATGATCCATCAATTCCTGAATGATTTGCGAATCTGTAGTACTATTTATTTTTTCTCCATCTTTGATCTAAGTATGTTAATTTTCGATTTAAAGATCAATTTTTCCAGCCCTCCCATTGGCGCCGTATAAAAAGATCGATTTTCAAGTTTTAATTGTTCATTCAAATACTCGGTAAAAGCCTTCAAGATTTTGTGCAAGTTAAATTGAATAGCTAAATTACAACATGTCAAAAATTCATGCATATGAGTTTGGATTGTCTTCACGACAGAACTACCTTAACGTGCTTATTTTTAATGCGTATGATTTCATTGTTTTTTCAAGCTTTGGATTTTAGTGTCTTAGCATGTTCAGTTCTGCTATACCTACTGAGAGAAATCGCGGTAGTTTAGGCAACTATTAAGCCATAACTGTAGATATTTAGTCCATGCAAAAATTAAAATAGTTATTTTAACCGATTTATTCGTTAAATTGACTACGTTATATTTACTGTAACTAATTCTATAGTAGGCTTAACATAATTTTCCTAGTTACTTTAAAAGTGAACATATAGTGAAATACAACCTTAGCTATTTTCTTATAGTTAGTGCAACTTTATTATTGTAGTTCCAATAACCATTTCAAAATTGTTAAATAATTTCTCAAAGAATACTATGCTTGTGATTATGTTTTCTATGAATAGCATGTCGCATCTATCGCTAAATTTTCAAAACAATATACTTTTTGTTATTATAACTATTATTATCTGTTGTATTGACTATAAATAATTAGTACAGATAACTTTTTTTAGATAGCTGAGGTTGTATTTCACTATAAATTTATAGTTACCAGTATCTTTTTTTTAGTAAAATTAATATACAAAAGTGATAAACTCAGATTCATAGAACGGTTTATTTAATTTACGATACAAGTGCTGATATTAAAGTGCTTGCAGATAGTAAGCAGAACTTTTTTTTATCGTTGTTAATATACCGCTAATTACAATTGCATCATATTTTCATATAAAATGTAATGTACCAGTATATGCATCCGTGCTTTGCGAACAAGAATATTAATTATCCCAACGGAAATTTGTACAGTGTTCAGTGTCACCTTGCTTTATAAATATGTTTCCAAATCCATTGTATTCAGGTTGCTGTCTATAGATTCGCCCAGTCGAGTGTTTATGTGTCTAGTTTTGGTGTGATAGAGTCGATGTGTGTCGAATTGAGTCTGTATACAGCAGGTTTATGACCACCTCATTAATTTCGAATGACTGACTCTATCCGCTTATTCATCTCATAAATAATCGGATAGTAATTATTAATTATTTAATATTCTATACTATGTCGGCCTAAAAATTCATAAACATTTTCTTGTATAAAAACAATAAAAGGTTCTCGATAAAAATAACTAATAAAAATACCACGGAAATTAAGTTGGTAGAGAACTTACTCATTACCCGTTTTTTTTTTTTAATAATTTTTATGGCATGTTGAAATTAATTAAGCTAAAAAATATATATCTTTTTCACCCTTCCGAGTCGAAAAATGCATTCATTGCAAGCTTTCGCTTGCGATAAATGATATCCCACTGAAACGATTCGTTCAACACGTGAGAGAAAATCGTTTTTTTTTGTCCACAGTATTGAAATTTATTTTTAATAGGATGGTAACTTTTTTTTCAATTCGCATTCTGCAGGCATTAAGCCTATTACAGGGTTGGCCCGGTTTAACCAATTTTTTAATCAAAACTCTTTTATCAGTATTTTTTATATCATATATGCTTAATTTGTTTTGAAAAAAATATATGTTTCATCAGGAGCGGATTAACCTTTTTGCCGCCCTAGGGCTCAGGAAGATTAGCGCCCCCTTTTGTCGGAAAAGCAAATGACAGATATTTTTTGTTACATGTAAAAAGATTTTCAAATGAAAAAAAGAGTAAAAACGCTGAAAAGAAAATGTTTTTACCGGTGATGGTCTGCAATTAATTTTTTTATAAAAATAAATTTTCGTAATGAAGATTAACTTTGAAAAAAAGGGGTAAAGACATAGTGGAATGTAGCTGGCAAACAATTTACTATAATAGTAAAAAAAGTAATACTAAACTAAACTACAATTTTCACTTTTTTAATGCTCCAAGCATATCGTCTTCGCAACATTGGAAAGACAACATTCACAGGGAGAAAAAAAAATTGGTTGACCCAACTATTCGCGTGGCTAAATACGTCCCAAGCAACAAAGTTGGCAAGGTTGACCAATTTTTTTGGTTGAACCGACCAACTAGTTTGTTGTGACATTCAATTCGCTAGTTGCCAACCAATTAATTTGCTGACTCAACCAACTGATTTGTCGCCCCCAACTAACTGATTTGTTAGTGTTTCTCTAACCAACGAGTTTATTGTCCCAAACATTTTTTTCCCTTATTATTTCTTTCCGTGCAGCTGATGTTGTTCGAGTGAAGAAACGTACAAAAATATTGTTTCGTGGTCAAAGTTGCGGACAAGAGCGGCGCTTTACTATTTCTTCCATGATGAGTATTGAAAAAAAACTCGAAAATTTGCCGCCCCCCAAATTCGCCGCCCTAGGCCCGGGCCTACCGGGCCTAATGGTAAATCCGCCCCTGTGTATCATATATGCTTAATATATGGTAGCAAAAAGTTCTATATACACCGAGAGAAAAAGTTTCATTGATTCACAGAAATCTTCGCCAATGAAATGAAACACTTGAGTTTCAATACTATCTTTTCTTTGAATGATCTCAAGCTCAATGAAAAGT
Organism: Ephialtes manifestator; assembly: GCA_963970395.1. Taxonomy (NCBI): domain Eukaryota; kingdom Metazoa; phylum Arthropoda; class Insecta; order Hymenoptera; family Ichneumonidae; genus Ephialtes; species Ephialtes manifestator. The sequence continues at coordinate 9,334,806 of OZ019974.1, read as the reverse complement.
AGTGACATTGAATCAAAGAAACATTTATTTAAGCCAATGAACCTTTTTCATTGACACCTCAAAATTTCGAAACCTATTTTTTCTTAAAGTACTTGGCGGATTAAGCTTAAATTTTGAGAGAATGTGCAGAAGTACGGCAAAAATAGGCTAAGCTTCTGGCTCCTCGAAACTGGAAGCCGTTCGGTCGGAAGAACCGGAAAACAAAAAGTGAGGTTAGGTGCGAGGAGACATTCTCTTTGAATTAATGAAATCGTCTCTTAAAAACAATGAAACTGTTTATTTAATATATGCTCCGTAAGCAAATGTTTCTTTACAGGCAATGAAATGTTGTCTTTGAAATTCAAATGCACTATTTTATTGAAATCAAAGAAATATTTCGTTGAAATCAATGAAAAAAAATCAATCCACCCATTTCTTTGGCGTTAATGAAATCTTTTCTCTCGGTGTACTGCATATATTTCACATACCAAGTGGGCCATTTTCTATCACGCCAATTTTTCTGTAGTTTGTAAGCATAATAACTATAATAACTGAACTGGTACAGTGGCCACAAACGGTACATCTACCCTATTGTTTTTCGCACAGAATGTAAACACTGGACTCCAGGTATACATGAATAAACACTGAAACTACATCGGGGCCGAATATTTTTATTTTCTGCAAAACGAGAGCAGCCTGTTTTGAACCCTTGCCCTTACCGATAGCTCCGGTTTACATACAAGCATATTAGCTGCCACAATACCAGGTTTCGAAATATTTTATCATCAGTAATCGAACTTTTTAATAAAGTAATATGAAATTATTTCATATTACTTTACTGTAATATGAAATTATTTCATATTACTTTACGGTTAAACTATTAGTTTAACCGTTCCAACCAAGTCACTTGGTTAGCTGGGTGGGGGTCAAAATAGCCAATCGCTAAAATAGCGAACTTCAAAATAAGGAACGTCTAAATATAGAATCGCCATCATTATGAAATTAGCTATTTTAGCTATTCGTTATTTTGACCATTCGCTATTTGTATTGCGTTTAATAAGATTGGGGGTCAAAATAGCGAATGATGAAAATGGCGAATGGCTGAAATAGCGAATTTCATAATGATGGCCATTCTAGATTCAGACGTTCCTTATTATGAAATTCGCTATTTTAAACATTCGCTATTTTGGTTATTCGATATTTTGATTCCCGGTTAGCTTACCAAGTCACTTGGTTGATCTAACCAAGTGACTTGGTTAGTCAAACCAAGAAATTGGTAGCCTAACAAATTACTTAGTTGGTCTAACCAATTAATCGTCTAGCGCATATATAACCATACCACTTGTTTGTTTCAACCAAGTCTTTTTTTCCGTGCGGGATGTATAATTATATGTAATAGCGAGAAGTCCGTAAACGCTGATATACTATCAGGTTTTGTCGATGCGAGCTACTCAATATTCCTTTAGTAGAATTCTATCAAAGTCAATTCAAACAATTCTTGAATACTCACTTATCCACACAAACTCGGAATAATACTGCTGTAGAATTTGACCACCAATTATAATTTATGCATTTAATCAATACAATCTTCCCAGTTTTAAAAAACGTATAGCTTACATAAAATCATTTCAAAGGTTTCTCTACGAAGAAGCGGGATAAGGAAAATCATAGAAGTATACAGCTTAGGTAATTTGTATCCCATTTGGTATATACCTAACAACTAAAAAGACTTATAAATGTTTCATCGACAAAATACAAATCTGAAAACTTCGCACACACCACGTATACAAAAAGCAATACATTTGTTTAACGTTTATATAATAATAAATAATTCTTTATTTTCATTAGTGACATACATAGCAGCACTGCAGCGATATATTCGAGAGTCCTGCTCGAATCGTAAGAGGGTCGAGGTCAACGAACTTCACCAATGAATTTTGCGGAGAAGAGAGGCGCAGGGCGAGGACGAGCGATGACTTTACAAATTTGTTGTATCGGACGCACAAGTCAACTCCGTAAACTTGCGACAATCGCTAAGTTGCTAGTGGCTTCGTCGTTTAGAAAACCGGACGTTATCGCGACGCGGCAGCACTTTTATCGTTTCCGAGGAACGTCGACGACAAAGACGACGAGGATAAGCATGGCGACGTTCACGGCGTCGATACAGCGCAAGTTCCGAGGTGTCACGACGCCTGCGCGGCCATCATCTTGTGGCTATATATTGACTGCAGTTGGAAACGCGTCACCCCTCGTAATTGTGGAAAGCTCAGGCCGGTTAGTGCATACTTCACCTTTGGGTTCCTTGCACATGCGTAATATGCATGTTACGATGGAATTTTAAGAATGCACGCAAAGAAATGTTTGATTGTGATAACTATGTTTCCAATTTGCTGAATCCAAACTCTCAAAAATTGGTTGAGCCAACCATATCGAATAGTAACCTCAACTACCCTGATTAGAAAATCCTATTTAGACCAATAGGATGGACGAAAAACCCAATTCATACCGATAAAAACCGATACGGCTTCAATAGGACTTTATGAGTTTAAACAGGTTTCAATGGAGTTTTCTAAACAGGGTAATCACGATTAGTTCTCGCGAGATTACTAAGCGTAACCATTCGAATCGTTGACACTGCGATTTGGGTTGCAAGGGAAATAGAATAATGAAGCTAATCTTTTCTTGATTTTTTCTGAAATATGGCAACTAATTTTTTTTTTCCGTGTGTAAATCAGATAGCAAAAAGGATTTTATCGCTGATTGAGAGATCGCAGAGCGATATGTCCGGATATACGTTCAGAAGACAATGGGAATGGTATATTGATGATGGCCAATTAAAGCAGTGAAAAACATTCCCTGACTTTTACCTGACGAAATTATAATTTCTTTTTACCGACTAATTAATATAGTTTAATGTCAAGATATAACTTGTACATTGTGCTGGTGAGAAAGAATTATCTGAAAAATATAAACAAAGTTTCAATGGGTCTCCTGCCATGTAGGTTTTGCCGATAAAGCTGAAATGTATGGCGATAAATGTAAAACGATAATGCTGAAATTTATCGACTTCGCAACGTTAGGCCAATGCTCGGACGAATATTGACATGTCAATCGTTGGTTTGGGGATTAAAGGCCAATGCTCGGCCAAGTATAGACTCACCAATTGTTGGTTTGTCAATTTTAGGCCAATACTTCGTCGAGTACTGTCTTACCATTTGTTGGTTTACCGATTTAAGGTCAATGCTCGAACGAATATCGACATGTCAATCGTTGGTTTGCCGATTTAAGGCCAATGCTCGAACGAATATCGACATGTCCATCGTTGGTTTGGGCATTAAAGGCCAATGCTCGGCCAAGAATAGACTTGCCGATTGTTGATTTACCGATTTGAGGCCAATGCTCGGCCAAGTATTAACTCATCAATGGTTGGTTTGCCGATTTAAGGCCAATGCTCGGCCAAGTATAGTCTCACCAATTGTTGGTTTGCCAATTTTAGGCCAATGCTTCGTCGAGTACTGTCTCACCATTTGTTGGTTTACCGATTTAAGGCCAATGCTCGGACGAATATTGACATGTCAATCGTTGGCTTACCGATTCAAGACCAATGCTCGGACGAATATCGACATGTCAATCGTTGGTTTGCCGATTTTAGGCCAATGCTCGGACAAATATTGATATGTCAATCGTTGGTTTGCCGATTTAAGGCCAATGCTTGCTCGAGTATTGTCTCACCATTTGTTGGTTTACTGATCTAAGGCCAATGCTCGGTCGAGTATTGACTCGCCAATTGTGGGTTTGCCGATTTAAGGCCACTGCTTGGTCGAGTACTATCTCACCATTTGTTGGTTTACCGATTTAAGGGCAATGCTCGGCCCTTACAGAAAAAAACTATTAGGATTATTGAACTATTAAACTATAAACCAATGCTAAATTGGCGGACTATTGGGAGAAAATATTGAACTACACTATTGAGATAAAAGTACACTACTAGAAGGAACTGTTGCGTCTAGAATTACACAATAGTTTACTATTGAAGAACTACTAAATAGTTATACAGTTCTGTAAGTCTGTTGTTCTACAGTACCTTCATTTATACTATAAAAACCTGTAGTCCTGTAGAGACCCACCAGACAGCCGATGTTTTTACTTAGAATACGTACAATGAATTCATACAAATACACATATTTATATTGTCAGATGGTAATTTCTTTACATTATTTTCATAACGTGAAAAATACATAGATAATTTGCTCTTTAAATTACTTTATACTAAGAATGGTGAAATTCAGTAGCTCTCAAGAGTACTCAAATTATATTCATAATAACATTTTATTTATTTATGAATCCTATTTTTATTAGCAACCGGTATCTTGTACACCTTGCTGCTTACATCTAATTGATTTCGGAATAAATATTGTACGTTTGCTAGTTGTAGAACTATTAAAGTTCAGAAATTATATCACTCAATAATAACTGAGTTACTGCCCAAATAATTACTATTCGTGAGGAATAGTATCTACTATTGAACATATACATTAAATTTCCAAAAAGTAACTACCCTAATGGTTACTAATCACTTCTATCTTGTCTATGACTACCAATAGTCGATACTATTGGTAGTCAAATGAATAATAACTATTCGAATGACAATAGTACTAACTATTGGCACTCAACAGTAATTATTTTGAATAATAACTATTCAAATAGTTACTATCGATTTTCAATAGTCAGCAATATTGACAGTTAATAGTTACTTTTGAATCCGAATAGTAACTATTAAGGTAGTTATAACGCGAAGGCAAACACGTTAGATACATCCGAATTCTTTATATCTTGTAGTCTGAGTATTCATCTTTTATTTGTGAGGAATTACGAGATACGTTACCGGATATTTAATTAAGTAAATAACTTTTTAAAACATAGTTTTATACATGGCGTTATATGGAGAAATATAAAAAATTGACTTTTGAACAGAGAAAAAAGCATCTCAAAAATGAAATATAAAACATCTAAACAGCTCTACGTTTTCGTTAGATCTTAAAGTAACCGATGCGACCATAAAAAGTAGTAGTCACCGGACATTTTAGCGAGTTATTGTAAGTTAATTGCAAGAAATTGCGTTGTGCAAAAACAATCTCTACCAACTGTTCAAGATGGCGCCGAAGTTTGGCAACGTTGCACATCAGCTATATACGCGACAGTTACCATCGATCAGTATATACTCGTAGTGTTCTGCAATGAAAATGGATGAAAATGATCGCTCGCATCCTAAATTCGACGTAATTAACTGAAATCGAACTTTTTAACCTATCGATACTCTTGAATTTTTCATTTGTTGATCAAATTTGATTTGCGTCGATTCTTCACTGTATCTGGCTTTTTTGTTGCTTGAATGTTGTCGAACCACGTTTTTCTTTTACGCCTAATGAATTGGCCGTTTTTTTCCGCGATCCGCTCTAACGTCGTGTCTTTCTTTTGGAGAATTCGACATGACAGAGCAGATTCGCCAAACAAACTTCGCAAACCTAACCTCGTTTCATGTCGGTAACGTACGATGCCGGTCGAACAGTCGGTCGATATTGCGGTGTTGCCACGATGTGTCGTGTGCTTACAGAGCTAATGGCGGACGAGTCAAGACATAAGTCAAATTAGTTTTAATAACATTATTAAATTAATTACGCACGTGAAAATAATTTCGTAATATGATTGAATGAAACTTTTATATTTTAGAATTTAATTGTGGAATATGCAGAAAGAATGAATAATTTTATTCTTCGATGACGATAGTTGCTAGTATCTATGACTCCGGCGTACTGACATAGCTACCTTAAGTGCTCAATAGTTTATTTCCGTAAGTGATGTCACCAATCATTGGTTTGCCGATTTGGGGCCAATGGTCGAACGACAAGCGGAGGCTCTGGTAACCGGATTTAATTCATTTTAGCGCACAATCCTCAAGCGTTCTTATTTATCAATTTTATATGTAATGAATCCATCCGAACTCCATCCTGGACTATCTTTTTCTGCACAGGCCACTCATTGTCCCTAACCAATTGGGAAGTTTCCTGATTTTTCAATGGTTTCTCTGACTATTGTTTAATTTAAGTGGCCATCAAATACTCTATATTGTTAGAGAAGATCAAAAGTTTTTATGGATAAACTCTTTAATTAAATTTAATGTATAATTGTCGTATAAAGTTGATGTACGTTTACATTAAAATTGAAGTACATCATAAAAACTAGCATACCACACATTAACCTCATATTGCACATAAAAACTTTCAGAACTTGCACGTTAAATTTCAAGTAGATTCTTTTACAGTGTGTGTTTAGAGCGACAATCGAGAAACATTCATGCATAGTGAGGTATGCGAGATATCTGCATTCTTTGATGCATCGATTAAACAAACTTACCTGTAAATAAAAAAAACTTTTTTGCTAGTACCCTGCCGCCATGAAAACTCTTTTATTATATCCTTTATTTTTTTACAAAAAACTTCCGTAACGATCCCAGAATAATCTCTTGTTAAATGTAAATATAAATTCGTTTAATCGATTAATTGTTTCGAGTTTGTTCCCAGAGATAAAATAAGTAGATGCTTAAAATACATATGTCACATTTGGGTGTCCGCATGACACGTAAGGATCAAATTATATCTTGCACTGAAGGTTTTTGATTTTGGTTGATATTTCGCTGTCCGTTTCGAAGAGGTAAGCTAAATGCAAATTACGTCAATGTCTGTGATAATGAATATTTACTTTTTCCCGACAGCAATGCGAATCGAAAATTATTTCACTAATCTTTGCTGTTGGAAATTGAAAAATTAAAACTAAACCGCTTATAGTTACGAAAATAGTCAGATCTAAAAATTTTAACAATTAATTTAATCAATTAATCCATTCGTTTACATCATCCTATTTGTCCGATTCATGGAGCTGTCATGCGCTTGCTGGTCGAGCTGCAACATTACGACCACGTAAGTGGTGACCGAGCCGAATATCTGTGGTATCAAAGTTAAGTAGAATTATTTGATATATTCATGAGAACTCATAAGCGTGCAAAAATTTAGATGGGCATGCAAAGTAAAGTAAAGGTCTAGTATAGGCTTACTCGTGGAATTCATGATAAGGGAGTAAAACCTGGGACTTACTCGGCCCAACAAAAGGCGTACATAACAAAATGTATGGGCATTCTGATGAAAGCCACACTAGGCTCAATAAAGGCAATCACAACAAAAAATATATAGTTTAAAACGAAACGCTAGGATTAATTAGCCGTAATTAACTTAAGGTGACCACCCCAGAGTTTGAATTATGAATAATTCGGGCGAAATCCTCTTCTACAAAGTTGCTGGCTCGAGATATCTCAAAGACAATAAATAAAAACATAAAATAAAAATATAAATCTTCTGCGATGTTAATGGCCAAGTGGGCTAAGGCGCAGCACCTAACCGTCATCCAATAAACCGAATTCACTGAGCGCAAATAATCATTTTGTAATTTACTTTCAAGCTTTTGGGAAGACTAGACCAGCCCGGCAAACCTGACTAAATTTCTGCTCGACTAAAGAGGAGCAGTGGCAAAATAGAGTGTCGGCTCGCATGCAGTGGGTTCGATCTCGGCCAACAGTAGTGGACATTTTCAGTGTTTGTTTTTCTGCGCGCTCTCTCTCTCTCTCTGGTAGTTCGGACTCAACCGTAATAAATAGTAGATAGAAAAAAAAAGGTTTCCGGGTTTAATTGCCGGTGCTGAATAGCGTGACTGTCGGAAAACTCACGTGTAATGTCGATGCTCCACATAATACTTTGCCTGGCGCCTAACGCTAGAAATCTCCGAACTGAGCCAGGTAGAAGGAGTGCGGCTTAAGGGGCTCGTAACCCTGAGGGGATCAAGGTGCAAAAACGTATAAGTATTGTCACTCATGAAGCACAGCTTACCGTGACAAGAAGAGCTGAATTCATTTGCAAACCGTGGATTTCGACTTGCAACGGTTGCTGTAATAGTTTTAGCGATATGGTGACCTGAGAAACATAATCAATAAATTGTCCTCTTATAACTTACCCTTTTGACTTTTGTATTACAAAAATTTATTACAACTGTATATATATAAAGCACGAAATAATAACGGTACCTGCTGTATGTAATCTTCAGAGGGATCCGAGATAAATACTTTATGCAAGATTTGTGCAGATCGATTAGCCTGTCAAGCATAAAAAGCAATTTTAAGCATTACAGAATACTTATTCCGAAAACAAAGACGATATTTTTATTTAAGTATATTAGATAAATACAAATATGGTTTTAGTTACACCATTTTTGATAGTATTATATGCAAATAAGGTGAGTGAATCAGTTAAGGGGAGACAGATAAAAATTGCTGATTTTGTGGTAAGATATGTTTATTGTTTATCGACTGATGTTCTTCAAAAATAGTACTTAACGATACTAGTGCGATAAAACTTTTTCTGACGAGTCTCATGCGAGGCAGTGGCGTAGGCAGGGGTTGGGCCGCAGGGCACCCCCCCCCGAAATCTCCGAAGATGGTGCGTTCATATATATATATTTCGTTGGGGCTCGCGCGCTGCGCGCGCTCGCAATCGCCCCCCACCCAAGGGTGCCCCCTGCAAGAGTACCCCCAAGGGTGGGGGGCACCCTTCGGGGAGGTATGTTTTTGGAAAGGAACTTAGAAAAATACGGACTTGGGGTCTCACAGACCCCCCTGAAATCGAGGGAGCTAGAATAATTCGGGCTCGGGGCTAGCCCCAGCCCCTGGGGCTAGCCCCAAGCCTTTAGCCCGACCCCTTCCGCCAAGCCCCCAGTCCGAATTATTCTAAGTCCTTCGATTCGTGACACGGCGGCGGCGGCGGCAAGATCTTTTTATAATATAGAGAGACTAGGATTTTATTATGGCTAGCGCGTTGCGCGCGCTCGCAATCTCCCCTAAATTTGGGCTTGGGGGTCCGTTGGGGGACTTAGAATAATCCGAGCCCCTGCCCCCCTCCCCCCTCCTAGCCCCACATCTAAGGGTGTCCCCCACCCTTGGGGGGCCTATGTTTTTTGAAAAGGACTTAGAAAAATATGGGCTTGGGGTCTCATAGACCCCCCTGATTTTTTCTAAGTCCTTTGATTCTTGACACGACGGCGGCGAGATCTTTTGAAAATATAGAGAGATTTGTCGACTATGACTCTCTTTAAGGTTTACCCCCCCCCCCCCCCCCTCCCGAAATAAAATCCTGGCTACGCCACTGATACGAGTTAAGAAAACGTTTATCACACGAGTAATGTATGAAATAAACTACCATTTTTATTTTTTTTAAATTATTTACTCTCGGAATACCGAAGAATTCACCATAACCTACGCCTATTTGCACAATTTCCAGTCAATTGTCATCACAGAGCATTTTACATATAAAACATGACACTGATCTCCATGTTTTTCATATGACATTTTATGCTTCTTCAACCTGCACGCTATACGATGTTATCTCATAACTGTCAACAGCTTTCTAGTATAACAGTACAAATGCAATAAACAATTCCAAAGTGTCAAATGACAGTTCGCCGGCAAACGTCCATTGTTGAGTATAAAGTATATAGGTCACTACGTGGTGAGACATAGATGTTGCCTCGTGCTTGGTATCTTCTCCGTCAGATGGTTCTCATAACTATAGCTAGGGGCGCACGCAAATCGATCAGAAAGCGCGCGGAATCAAACTTGCAGGCACATTTTTTCAAATAGGCCGATTCGCTCTCGGCCTGTGTTCCGGTCGTCCATGTGCATGAAAATATATAAATGCAGCCTAGTAATATATCCAGTTCTTTTCGTTCAAGAATTGAATATTTTTTCTACCATTTTGAGAAAAAGAAAAAAATATTACATTTTTCCCTTGTAATAGTTTTTAGGCAAGTACAACGGATTAAAAAAATAATTCATTATTTTTATTCCGAAAATTGGCAATTCGCAATACATTTTGTTTAATGACAAAAATAACTCGTTGGACAAATTGGCTATTTTTGTGAATTTCGAGAAATGGTTTTACTAAAACACAGATTTCATGAATCTTTATTTCCCTGTCGACAAAAAAATTATTCTTTTCAATATTTTGATCTGTCTCCCCATAAGATTTAATCAGATTCGCAAATTCAACAAACCTCGTTAGTTAAGGTATCGCAGACGTCGATAGTAATGAGACATTCGATGATATGCACCAAAAGCCAACTGAGCCATGTAATGAAAAATTCAGTATTCTCCCAAGTTACGGAATGTTGATTGAGAATAAAGACGCAGAATATGTAGAGCGATGAGGAAATTTGGACATAGTTTATGACCAAATTTAACATTATCGGTAGTGACAATAAGTCAGTCGACATTTTAACCAGAGTTTTGAGGTAATTGTGGATTTCGCCAATTTTACGTAAGTCGATCTTCATGTTGAATTTTGTTAATATAGCTCGGTTGCCGTTCGAGCGACTCGTACTTTGTGTGCGTAGCAAACCGCGTTCAATACTTGCATTTATTGCAAAAAAATGTTCCCTCACAAATCTCATGGCATAGAAAAAGACCAATACAACATTGTGCGTTACCATTCGTGGGAGACTAGCTGGTGCCCCGACGGTAAGATTGTAACATGCGTATTGTGAGGACTTCCACTGAGAAAGAATAAAAATACAGAACCACATAAAGTTTACGAAAAACACACAAAACTTGATATGCCGTAAAGTCCGGTTCGCATCTTGTAATGGTATTTCAAGATCTTTCCCAAGTGCTCGAAACTTCTCAAAAGTTTCCGCAATGTGGCGCAGAACATTTTGTCTTAATCCGATATTGAGCCAAGCACTAAAAATCATTCCATATTCGAGGCAAGTGCAAAGTTTTCCGAAGGTATCGGACACCATAGTTTGACCAGGACGGAGACATGGCAATGTGGTCGAATTTTTTTGAATAACCAATATGATGGATGTCAAAGTCAAGAGAAGCGCGTAACATGTGCTACCTTTTGAGTAACCAAACGTTCCATCGAAATTCAAACCAATAGGACAAACACCCAGGATTTTCCAGTAAATGCATAAGATTTTGTAGCTACTTAGATGTTTAGTCATTTTGTTGTCGATACTGTTGCACTTTGTTAGTGAGTGAAATAATAGAGAAGGAAATTTATTTACGTTATTTTAATTTAGACACATTTGGACTATCTATGAAGCACGGAAGTCTGGTGTTGACTAGGTTAGAGGGATCAAGTCAAGTATATTAAGCATGGTACAAATTTTCACGCAGAATTCAAATGGGCTTTCACTGCATGTAGTTGATTAATTGGTGCACTTTGCTGTATAAACATGTTTATATGTCATTGTCAACCTAATGTCGTTTAGTATCGAGGAACGGAGGGTCTCGGGCGATAAATAGTCACTTCGGGTTAAAAGTATAGTGGCGATATATTCAAAGGTACAGTCAGAAAAAAAATTATTGGTGTCGCCAAAATATTATTTCGACCAAATAGTTACTGTTAGTTGTTTATAGTTCTCACTATTAAAAATTAAAAGCAATTATTTGGTCCCAATAATATTTTGAAAAACTATTGGAGTCGCCAAAATATTATTGGGACCAAATAGTTACCGTTAATTTTTTATAGTTTTCACTATTAAAAAGTAAAAGTAACTATTTGGTCCCAATAATTTTTTTTGTAGTTTCAATAAATTTTTTTCTAATTCTCTATATTAAAAATTAAAAATGACTATTTGGTCCCAATAATATTTTGGCAACTCCAATAGTTTTTTCTGCAAGGAGTTGGAGCAAGTGTGGCGAAACTCGAGCGCGTGCGTCAGGATCTCGAGTTGATAGATCGACGGTTGATCGATCGAGTTGATAGATCGACGGCGCGCCCCGCGAAGCAGCACACAACATGCCATATTTATAATTATGAAATAACTTCGCAACTATCCTAATCGTCAATCTAGAATGAAAACATATTTTCCATTAAGGATGCCTAGCGTATAAATTATAACCAGAAGTATGATTCAATTAGAATTCAATGCTTCGTGAAACATAAAATGCTCATGGAAAAATTCACGAGTAAAAAACATAGAAAACACATCTGAAAATAATTTAATAATTTCTGGAAAATTTGCAATGTAGTTTTTTAAAAATTATTTTATTATTTTATTATTTTGTTATTTAGTAAATCCGATAGTAGTTGTATCTTCTTAAGAGTTGTATTTATTGGTAACTGATAAATTCCAACATAATTTTATTTCACAATCCAAAATAAGAGTTATCTACCATTCACAATCAATCTGCATTCCACGTATGTCCTGTTGAAAATTGAATAAGGATGACCAAGTACGTTGTTATGTTTGAGATCATCTGATAAAAGAATGAAAGCATGTTAAGCGTATAGATTATTGAATTATTTAATTATTGAAATACTGTACGGTTTGTAAAAGCGTTGAGTTCAATGGGAAGAAACCTCCGGCCGTAAATTCAAGTTTTTGATGATGTAACTGCAGCGAGAATGATTTCACAGTTTCGTATAGTTTGGAATCAGTTTTCTCCACGCGTATCTCGTGAATTAACCTTGCGGCATGGATGCTCTATCAACGGCATTATTATTCAGTGTATTTTTCAATTTCTATATAGTACGAGCTCACCTGGTGAGATGTCCAATTACAAATCATAACGATTACGATTATTGGGATACTGTGAAAGAATTCCCAATGAACGTACGAACCAACGAGAATATAATTCGTAGGCCTCGGTCGTTGGACTTCAAGAAAAGTAGTATGAAGCGTCGAGAGCAAGATTATAAATGCGACGATGACGTTAATGATCTGGTAAAAAGAAATTGAGCCAGCGAATAGTTTCCAGAATCTTTATATGCAATTTAATCGCTCACCACATTACAATTGAAGAAACTGTTCACTCGTTTGCCAATTGCACAGATATTGTAATGGGTCTTTGCTACTAGTCGCAAATTTTCAGCGCAGACGTCCGATGTTATAACGACCTGCAAAAAGAAGTTTTCAAGATTTCCAGAAGACCAGTTGAACAAAATAATTACCTTCGGCGATAATGCATTCACACGTATAATGACAGTTTTTATTTTCTCATTAAGCGCTTGAAATTTAGAACCGAGAAATCCCACCAGCGACACAAATATCGTTAGATCCAGGATTTGCGCTACTAAGGGAATAATCCAAACTAGCCATTGTAGCTTGAATCTAAAAGCAGAAAATACACAAGTCTGACGAAAATTCGTTTAGATTACTTCTGTTGATAAATAATTCGAACGACAGACTTGTGACCACCCTGAATTGAAGAGTAATAATCATAAGTCGTCAACAGCACAGCGATTATAACAGATGTCCAAAGATATATTTCGAGCATTTTGGCCTTTCCTGTGTAATTTAACCGGCAACCCATTTTTTCGAGCAACACTTCTTGTGCTGCGATTCTATCGATCAATTCGGAGAGCTGCGAATGATGATAACAAGATGCGTTTCTTTGATTGAATTCCAAATTGATTTCATTCCAATCCCAGATAGACAAACGTACTTTTTTTTGGGCATGCCGGTACCGTGCCGTCATGTACGACCGAATATGACGGCACGGTGACGGCATGGTGACGGCATGGCGTGCCATATCGAAAAATTTTGAACGCACGGCATGACAGCACGGTGACGGCCGTTGTAGTTTTATTTATTTTTTAAGATCCGAAATTCCGAGTTGAGGAAAAAAGACAGACAGCGGCATTATGCCAAACGCTGATGCGCCGTCACTTGTATCGTGTATCGGTGTTTCGCATAATGCCGCTAGATGGCAAATGGCTAAGGCGTTTCTCGCAAGCGATTTGCAGCCAAAGTGTTTATAAAACTGCGAAGATTTTTAGCATCCGACTGCACTTGAGGGAGCAATCATCTGAAGGTGATGCTCCTTGGTATTGATTTTTGTATTTCTTTGGTGAAAACAGACGATGGCAGTCTGTCTTTTTTCCTCAACACAAAATTTTTCGATATGGCACGCCATGCATGGTGACGGCATGCACGCCGTGATTGCACGGTGACGACACGGTGACAGCACGGTGACGGCATGGCGTACCATATCGAAAAATTTTGAACGCACCGCGTGATTGCACGGTGACGACACGGTGACGGCACGGTGACGGCATGGCGTGCCATATCGAAAAATTTTGAACGCACAGCGTGACTGTACGGTGACGACACGGTGACGGCATGGTGACGGCACGGTGACGGCATGGTGACTGCACGGCGTGGCAGCACGGCATGCCGTCACGGTGCCGTCACATTCGGTCGTACATGAAGGCACGGTAACGGCATGCCGTGACGGCACGTGACGGCACGGTGACGACACGGTGCAGGCATGTGTCTATCTGGGATAGTGAATAATCAACATATAAGCGAATATAATCACAGCGAGAATATTATTGATTGATCAACTGTAGACATTTTTTTCCCGAATGATCATTTAAACCACTTACCTCCTTATTACGATAAATTCGAACCACACTGGATACGACCATACATAATATGCACGCCATCGTTCGTATTACTATACATGAGTATGCCCTAGCGACTTTCTCTGGCCTTAATGTAAAAATTACGTCTTCGAATTAACAATAATAGGCCGGTTTTATTTTTTAGAATTAATAGACAAATACCTTTGATAATCCACCATAAACCAATGTGTTATTCCGAAAATCAAATTTCCGAAACACAGAGAGAAAATGAAAACACTGTAAACAGCGTAGAAACGATTAATTCTATAGTTTTTCGTGCCCCTCGATCTTGTCATAGTGAATGGAAAAATGCCCAGCAGCCGCCAGACCCATGCCACTTTTTCCAGAACGCCATAGCAGTCACATATTCTCGGTTTTCCGCCTATCATTTGAGTTAACGATTTGTTTATATGTAATTTTGCACGTAAAAATCAAATAATTTATCTTTTTCGTCTCACTAACGTGTTGTCCAAGAATGTCTTGATTGTAGAGGAGCTACCATGCTCCTCTTGTTTCGTCCACTTTCCTTGCCCATTATGCTGATAGTTTCACAATTGTCGTATTATTTTTCAAGTGAACCCCGATGTTAGCCAACTTTTTCTTTGACCCTACTGCCTTGCCATTAAAAGTCAATTATTGAGAGTGCATTGCACTAGAATTGTTCTTGGTCATTCCATACTTTCTGTTCTTACTCCACAATGAGCACATGTTTCATAGCTCAATGTTTCATAGTCGCAAATGAAAACAATTCTTTGTTTTTTCATGGGATACTTATTTTATTAACTGCACGGCAAAAAAAACGTGTTGTTCTATGACAATGGTATAAATGAAGATGATTGAGTTGTCCAAGCTTTTCGTATTCTCGCAGAAACGTATTCGTTGCCGGAGGATTTATCGTTGAAACCGCTTTTTTTTGTTGATCATACTTTTTGAGAATCATTATTATCCAGTTGTTCTCTATATTTCACACCTGTGAAAAGATAATAAAAATATGCTATGGTGTAGAGTACTCATTATTAAAATGTATTTAAGTAAATCCGCTTTTTGAGTACACGGAAAAAAGGATCTAGTAAAAATTACCAATTAATATTGTAAAAAGCCACCGGCGATATGCGAAAATTTCACAGGCGCTACAGAAATGTTTACTCGACCATTCTGGAAATTTGGCGTCCTTATAAAGGCAGTTTTGTTTTCGTGAAAAAAATTTCTCGCGATATTCGTGCCATAAAACTTAAAACGGTGTAAAACGACCTGAAAAATGATTCGGGCAAAATGTCTGGATTTGAGAAATTAATTTAAAAAAAAAAAAATGAAACGCTGAATGACCGCTAATATAACGGTATAACCTCCAAGTCACTGTACGATTGTACTGCGTCGTTTTGTATACACGCGAAAGGTTAGGAGGTCAGCACTTGTCATCTAATTGTCGAAGCTTCAACAATTCTTATTATAGTTGTTATTTTCATTCTAATAATATAATATAGATATGAATACTTACGCTCATGGATATATTTGTCTCACGTAGTAGTTATATCGAAAAAACGGCACGTGTCAAACATCCAAACATCAGCACAGAAAATTTTTGAGTCGATGCACGATAGCGACACCGATTACTGCAATTTCTGGTAAAAATTACCAATCTTCCAGCAAAAACTGTTTTACCATCTAGCTAAAATTATCACATCATAAATTACCAGCAGTTCTAGTAGAACTTATCGAGTTTTACGATAATATTCGCTAAAGTGGCGTGGTAAAGTGACGTGGGGGCGTAAAGTGACGTAATCAACCGGTACTAGAATTTTCTGGCAGTTTCCACCGGATATATCGTAGTTTTTACTAGATCCTTCTCTCCGTGTAGATAGCATTAATGTCGACCAGCCCCCTAACACTGCACCGAGAGAAAAAGTTTCACTGATTCACAGAAATCTTTGCCAATGAAATGAAATACATGAATTTCAATACTACATTTTCTTTGAATGATCTTCAATTCAATGAAAAGTAGTGACATTGATTCGAAGAAACATTTCTTTAAACCAATGAACCTTTTTCATTGGTTTCCAAGATATCGTCTCTGATTGAATGAAACCTTCTTCTTACCAGCTCAAAATTTCGAAACCTAGTTTTTCCTGAAGTACGCGGCAGGGTAAAGCTCAAATTTTGTGAGTATGTAAGGAAGTACGGCAGAAATAGGCTAAGCTTCTGGCTCCTCTAAACGCGAAGCCGTTCGGTCGGGAGAACCGGGAAACAAAAAAAGTGAGGTTAGGTGTGAGAGAAAGATCAATGAAAACGTTTCTTTAAAGCAATGAAAACGTCTCTTTAAAACAATAAAACTGTTTATTTATTATATGCTCACTAAATCTTTATTTACAGGCAATGAAATGTTCTCTTTGAAATTCAAATGCACTATTTCACTGAAATCAAAGAAATATTTCGTTGAAATCAATGAAAAGAAAATCAATCCACCCATTTCTTTGGCGTCAATGAAATCTTTTCTCTCGGTGTGAGGCTCATTTTGTAAGAATTTTTCGGCCCCGATTTGTCGAAGTTAGCTCACTAGGGGAGCTGGCGGTCACCTGCTCAATCACTGTGTATTGTTTACGTTTGGCGCTCGCGAATTTCTAACCTAAGATGAACGATTATAGCGATAAAATTCTTATAATAAAGTTTCCAACAACGCGGTAAAAGTTATTCTGAAATTGAAGAATGAAAAAATAGAACTTCGAGGTTGTTTCGTGATTCGTGCAATATTTTTATACAAAAATTGTATTTGTTCGGATTTATCGTAGATGATTCGTAGTTTGAGATTCAATCATTTGGCATTAAAATGATGCCAAAATACATGGAAAGAAATGTTTGGTTGTGGCAACTACGCTTTCGATTTGCTGTACACAATGTCTAAAAAATTAGTTGCCTCAACCATATCGAATAGTAACCCCAACTATTCACGATTAGTTCTCGCGAGATTAGTTAGGTTAACTAATCCAATCTTCTTCTTCTTCTTCTTCTTCTTCTTAAGGGTTTGGGCCTGGCTCCGGTTGGCTGCACTACAGCGGCGTTAACCTTATGGCCATTTGGTAACTAATCCAATCGTTGGGACTACCACTCGAATAGTTGGGACTACCATTCGAATCGTCGGTATTACCATTCGAATTGTCGGTATTAACATTCGAATCGTCGGTATTACCATTTGAGTTGTAAGGGAAATAGAATAATCGATTGGTGGTGTCAACTCAATTCTTGGTTATGGCAACTAATATTTTTTTCCTTGTATATTCGGCAAATTTTTCGGCGAAGAAAATAACGAGCGTATCAGGTGGCTGACGTCGACTGTTAGGAAGAATGAATTATGCATACCACCTGTTGATGAAATTGATAAGTGCATGTATCAAAAACTGTTCGTTATTCCGATTAGGAATAGCTGTCCAACTGCATCATGACGGTTACGTATACGGTGATCACACCCACAATCTAATAAACAAAAAAAGTATCAAGAATTTTTAATTCCGATATTAATCAACCAATTATGATTGTGCCTTGATTATATTTACCCTGTGAACGATGACGAGCTTTAGTGGAAATAAACCAAATACTTCGATTTTTAATCGCACTTGTAGTAATCGCAATGATAATGCTTTTGTCTATAAAATTATAAAGAATAATTTGATTCTGAACATTTAAGTGAAATACTCGTTTACGTGAAAATAACCTTACCAAGTTTGCGTATTTATCCATCTGTCTAGTGATCATCATCGTGTGCAAAGCATTTCCAGTATTGTCAGCCTAAAATTAAAATAAACAAAATAATCTAATCTTTCAAATAAATGAACGTCGATGATATCGGTAATATAAACTGAAACCTCATTAATAGTGGAGTCGCAAGCGCAGGCCATGACGACCATCTCCCCAAAATGGATGGTCAACCACACGGTCCATGCGAAACCCCATCGGCTTAACGTTCCGTCCGTCATGATAAGACACATGGTGTAGAGGCTTGAAGCCGTTTGGATGCATTGAAATATTATTGTCAGTAATATTGACAGAGAAAAATACTGTGCAACAATAGTTGTCAGGTCAATAAGATCGGCGTACATCTGACCACAAGCTTGAATCGGAACGAACATTTCGGGCAATCGAAATCTGAAATGTGGTATTACTGGCTGAACTCAGACGTTTGAATGGTCAAACAATATTTGAATAAGTCATTCTTTCCAGTTGGTTAACCCTAACAATCACGACAACTGTCAAAGTGACCAAAAAAAATCACGTTGGTAGAAGTTGTTTTTTTATAACGCATGCATGAAAAAGTTCCTTGTTCAGGGCTGCGAAGCGTGCATAATCGTGCACTTTTTTGCCGTTTCGTCGCCATTTCCTTTATAAACAGGCCACCTATGCGCACAACGTTCTGCGCACATTTTGTTAAGCACGCCGTGCGAACAAGAATCTTGTTTGCACGCTACATGTGCGCAGAACGTTGTGCGCATACGAGACGTCAAAAAAATACACGAATATGCACAGCTCCGCGCCCCGAACAAAGAAACCTTTTCATGCATTTGTTATAAATAGTATATTACGCCACTAGGGAGGGAAAGTAGACTATGTCCAACCGCGTGTAAGGTTACCACCCGACCCGAAGGCGAGGGTAGTAAACACGCGGTTGGGGATAGTCTACTTCACTCCCCAGTGGAGTATACTATTTTTCACCATATCTGCAGCGGAAACTTCGAATTACGTAAAGCCCGTAGGGCGGGAAGTCGAACTTTCCGCGCAGGGATGGTGAAAAAATAGTGTTCGATACGAGTGCGAAATGATGCATTGTTGGCTTGTGCGACTTTTTCAGCACTCACCTACGCCTCGGCTCCGGTTCGTGCTGAAAAAGTCGCGCGTGCCAACAACGCATCCCATTTCGCACTTGTATCGAAAAGTACTAATTCTGCACAGAAAAAACTTTCGGTAATGGTAAAAATGACTTTCGAAATAACCAAACGAAAAAATGTGAAAGTTGTTTTTTCCATCGCTGGAACCAATGAGAGACCGTTAAAACAACCTTCCCGCTAACTCCGCGAAAGTTGTTTCGACTTGATGGTCACCATAAAAACAACCGATGAAGATTTCGAAAAAACAAAAAAAATTAAATTTAACCGGCTATTTTGTTCTTTTACTGCTTATTCGACTTTGTTCAACAATTCGATACGTATTTGAACATAGAATGTAAATTTTTTTCACTGGTAGGATTCGATCCTGGGACCTTGTGATTGTTGCCATACGCCTTAGACCACTCCGCTATTTACACTTTTAGAAATATATGTTTCGATTGTCTATTTGTAATACAAAAAAAGTCTAATCATGTTGTGAGTTTTTACAATTGTGTAATTGTGCCTAAAACTACATAAAAATGGCCCCGAGTAAAACATTATTAATCCATACAAATAATGAACAATTAAAAGAGCAAGATAACCCGTTAAGTTAAACGCAAAAACAATTTTATTCTTCAAAATTTACATGGGTTGTTTTGACAGTGACCACCGAGTTAAAATAACTTTCCCGGAGTTAGCAGGAAGGTTGTTTTGACTCTTTGATTCCGGCGACGGAGAATCAACTTTCAGATTTATTTTTGTTTGGTTGTTTCAAAAGTCATTTAGACAATTTCTGAAACTTTTTTCCGTGCAAAAAACAACTTCTATTCAGCGTTATTTTTTTCGTTATTTTGACAGTTGGTTTTGGCAAAAAATGAAAGTTGTCGTGATTGCTACTGAATCTGTAATTTACGTACTCGTTAATGTCTGAACTGTCCTTTCTACTCTTCTGGCGAATAGTAATCCTCGTAGGACCTTCATTCGAAAGATTCAGAATCTTTTGATTCAATAAATGAAATCGTTGTTTAAATAATTTCATTATATTGACAAATATAAAGGCAATATTATGATTGACTATTCGGGGAAAAATAAGTGGCATCCAAATAGACAGCTTATGAGGTTCGAAGTAGTAAAGAAGCATGCAGCAGTAGACACTGAACAAATACCAAAAAACATTGAAGACAGTCATGTGAATTATGATTTCTCTGAAGAATTTTTTGTCGTCAGAAAACATGCCATTTTTCTTGAAGGACTCGTTAATGATTTTAAATCGAACCAATATTCCTTGCAGTTGTTGTGGACGAACACCGAAATATAGCCAAGCTGTCATAAGTGTTCCAACTTCGATCGACAATCCCGCGAGATTCGATATTTGCGTAATCGGTGTTTGTCGCGGAAGAACAAAACTCATGTCTCTTGTAACAGCTCGAACATAACAGAAAACATAACTCACTACCAGAATCGCTGAATAAATAATACCACTGTAGGATAGATTAACACATTCATCTTTTCCTAAATAAAAAGGACATATACCGAGAATTTTCGAATAAAGGTATAAGATTTTTAATGGTGTCATATTATTACGTAATTATTACGCCTTATAGTAGGTAAAAGGTCCATTTATCTTATCAACAATTTCTTCATTCACTTTGTTTTATTTTTTTTATAATACTTTGTTCAATTTTAGAAAATGCTTTTCACACTACGATGACTTAACAGGAATGAGAAAGAAGGGCACATGTGCTTTCGTTATACTATCGTAACTATTGCGGAGGGAATGGATGAGGCCTTCAAAAAAAGCCATCACGATGATTGCCTCTTTGTTGTCGTAAGAGTTAATGCGCGATGCATATATTCTAAGCTATTGACTTCTTCGAGTTTCTTGGTCATCCAGCTGAACCATGACCGTTATGTACGTTGCTACCATCCCCATAACCTGTAGACCAAATATATAAATAATTCAACATGACATAAATCATGCAGTTGCTTGTGTCATTTTACCTGATGAATCATTGAAAGTCTCATCGAAAGTAAGCCAAATAGATCAACCGACACTTGACGCTGTAGTAGTCGAAGAGACAGTATTTTTGCCTACAAAATTATTAAAACATTTTTGATCTGATACTTAAGATGAACAAGATGTAGGAACGACTTTACCGAGTCGATGTGTTGATCCGCACGAATATCAAGTATCATTTTGTGCAATGAATTTCCCGCTTGATTTGCCTGTCAAGAAGGATTAAATATACTGTTTATTGTTATGCATGTAATTGTTCTTATTTATTTATTTATTTGAATTCGCGATATTCGTTTAAAAGTATTAAATAATTAATTCGTACCGCTTTGGTCGTTGATTCCGAAACAGAAAACAAAATGGCCATTTCGCTGAAATGGAGGACGAACCAAGAACACAATATTAGGGAGGATCCTATTACTTGCCAAGGCCAAAACGCGCGGTCCTTCATGAGTAGACATAGAGTGTAGAGACCCGATGACATTTGAATGAAGTGAGTCAACATTACGAACAAAATTGAGAGAGAATAAAACTCTACTACTATTTTTGTGAGATCAACGAGATCTGAGTGGATCTGACCGTAGGCTTCCAGTGAACCAGGAGATACGAAGGACTTCGACCTAAACAGCATGACATATCTATATATTTTTTACTTATGTGAATATACATACTATTCGTAGTTCCTGAGCTAGAAAATTAGCGTTTTTTTGGACCTAAGGTAAACGTCCCAGTGATCGACACGTTAACCAAATTGCCCGACTTTATAAAAACGTAACTTTCACATTAAGATACAAAAAACGATCATTCTAGGTAATAATGAATCAGAATAGTCGTATGAAAAAATAACAACCTCAAAAATTTTCGTAACTTATCTTATTGTAGAGAAAACTTATTCTTAAGCTTCAGAAGTGCAAATGTACCCGTCATCGACATACTAAAGTTATAGTTGGTCCAGTAATCGACCGTTATATGTCCTAGTAATCGACACGTTAAGAAAAGTCACAAATTAAGACGTCAATAACTGTCATTGTAGGTTATAAAGAATCAGTATAATCTTGTCAACAAATAGAACGCTTAACTTTTGGTCTACCTTATCTTCTTGTAATAAAAAATTAACATAAAACTTGAGGTGTGCAAATGTCCCAGTCATGGACATACTAAAGTCACGGTTTGCCCAGTAATCGACCCATGACATGACATGACCCAGTCATGGACATATGCATGGCCCAGTTATCGACATGATTTATTTTGCTGTTTAATTATTTATAGAGAACCCAATACCCCTCTCCATAACTACTCCTCGTACAGTTCGATCGATGAATGAATTGTTATATTATTTTTTATCATCTAATTCATAAAAACAATACGCGATTTACACTAATTTTCTATCCACAATTTTGTCCTAGTGATCGACAGTAGGTCGATTACCCGGACATTTATGTGTTTTTCTGAACCAGTTATCGACCTCCGCGATTTTTTGCACAAATAACAATTTTACGATAAAATCATATTCATTTAGTAATACCAGATTCTTCATATGTAATATCAAATTAAACTTACTCAGCCAAAGTCTTCGTGTATCGCAGAATTTAACTAAATCTCACGAGACGCACCTTAACCTCCATATCAAGGATTTCGACGAAATCACGCTCGGCTCGGTCACTGCCAGTTTACGATTTTCTTATTATCACTGTTGTGATTTTACAAGCCTCAAATTTTCATATAATATTGTACATAAATCGGAGGAAGTGTTGTTAATTTATTTAAGCGTCGAAAAGCACTCACAGTCTTATTTATCGCTCTTTTACCACAGACTGGTCAATTACTGGGACATTTACCTTATTCATATAATAATAGAGTCACAATGTACTGTGTATTTAGACGTTGATAGATTGAACTTACCGATTATTATTGGAGTCTTTTCGGATTTTTTGATTTTGAGATCTACGACTCCAAACGATGACTTTTGTCGAGACTTCGTTAGGAAATGCTTGTATCTTTTTATTTAACAAATTAAAACGTTGTTCAATAGCTCTCATGGTATTGATAAACATCACCATTATATTGTGGCTGACAACACGTGGCAAATTAAATGGTAACCAAACAGTCAGATTGAAGTCTCCATAATTGACAACAAGAAGATGGTCGGTGACACACAGGAAATACCACACGAAATTAATAACAATTGTATGAATTATTATGTCCTTAAAGAGTTTTACGTTTTCCAGTTTGCGAACCCCAAGATTTCCAAAACTTTGATGAATTCTCTGAAAGAATAACAGTATTTTTTTCACTTGTTCTTGTCGAAATCCGAGACATAGCCAAGATGATATAATTAGGATGAATTCGATGGAGAGTCCACCGAAATCGGCGATTATTGACATCGGTGTTTCTCGCGAAAGTCTAAACGTTGTTCGATTTGCAACTGCACGCATATAACAAATAGTGTACATCACTGTTAGAGCCATTGCGTAAATCAAACCACCGACGGAGACGCGAATTGCGTCATCGTTGGCGAAGTCGAAAGGACATAAACCAAGAACTTTCCAATAGACATAGGTGAACCTTAGATTCACCATTTTATCGTAGGTTGTGATATTTTTTACTCGACGCGTTCTTCAGCACCTCACGCATAGTGATGAGTCAATTTAGGTCGAGTGACTGTTTGATTAGTGATATTATTTTAAGAAATGAGTGGCCGCCGTTTGTTGGATACTTGAGTAATTGCATTTTTGTTTATTTATTACATACTGCTGATGGTTTGGAGTTGATGCATTATTTGAGTGATATGGTGGAGATAATTAGATGCTGATATGATCGACGTAATTCTTCAGTCCATTTTTACATACTTATTCCATTTCATTATGGAGTTCACGCCTTTGTCGTTCTTGCTCATCCAGTTGCATCATTATGATGACGTACGTGCCAAACAAGCTCACAATCTAGTACAAACATAATATTCAAATAACAAAATGTACTTTTTCTCCCGACTCCGCTAAAAAAACCCCATTTCGTGTCCGCAACGCGGGCTGAAAATCGCTCATTTGTTACTTATGACGTACGCATGCGCAGTCCGCTTTTATTACCTCCCTCGGGATGTAATCAGCTCATTCCTGCCCACGCGAGAGTAACAAAAACGCCGTACTTACGCATGCGTATCGTCACTTGTTAAAAAAGGATGCAAAGTAAAATCTTGCACATTGCTTCCTCATTCTTTTTTGCTTTTTACAAAGCCGCCTCTATGAGAAAGTTTCTTTATTTTATTTTTGGCTTCCCCATAGAGGAAGCTTTGCGAAAGATGAATATTATTGACGAAGCTGATGATTTCTGACATTTTACGAAATCCACACGGAGAAAAAAAGTAGTTGGACAAACCAATAAATGGGTTCCGACAACCACTCGAAAGAGTTGAAATAGCGTTACTACTCAGTGGGTTATGACAACTACTCAGTGGGTTATGACAACTACTCAGTGGGTTATGACAACTACTCAGTGGGTTATGACAACTACTCAGTGGGTTATGACAACTACTCAGTGGGTTATGACAACTACTCAGTGGGTTATGACAACTACTCAGTGGGATATGACAACTACTCAGTGGGTTATGACAACTACTCAGTGGGTTATGACAACTACTCAGTGGGTTATGACAACTACTCAGTGGGTTATGACAACTACTCAGTGGGTTATGACAACTACTCAGTGGGTTATGACAACTACTCAGTGGGTTATGATAATTACTCAGTGGGTTATGACAATTACTCAGTGGGTTATGACAACTACTCGTTGGTTATACGAACCGCTGTGGTTGGTTATAGGAACTCGCTGTTGGTTGCGCCACCTATTGTATTGGTGAAAACAGCACGGCGATTGGTTACAGGAGCGAGTTAGTTGCTGCAACTATTCAGCGGTACAGCATATGCTGGCGATGGTTCTCCCAACTACTTTTTTCTTTCAGTGCAGAACGACACCAATAAATTTTTAAAAAATTAAAAATCCCGTAAAATCCGAACCGCTTTACCGATTATCACCAAATTTGGTATGTAGCAGGGCTAAATGTTATTTTTCCTGTGTAGAAAATTTCAGTCGATGAGTTGAAATTTTACCTGAATTAAAGCAAAACGAAAATTTTTCGAAAAATTCAAAATCTCATAAAAACCGAACCGCTTTTCCGATATGGCCCAAATTCAATACTAAAGATCGTAAAACTTTGTTCAATTTTAATACGAAGTTTCAGCCCGACAGCTAAAAATTTGTTCGAGCTAGAGCATTTACGTACTTTTTTCAAAATTTCAAAATTCTTATAAAAATGAAATGCGTTAAGCGATTTTTGTAAAATTTATACCAATTGAAGATTAGTCAGTACTGTACAGGTTGTTTAAATTTTAGCTGATTCGGTCGACTACTTTATAAGTTACAGTTATATTAATTTTTGGCCTTTCATCATACACACACACACATACATACATCCGGACAATTTTTCTAAATCACTTTTCTCGACGTTTTAGACCATTTTAACCGTTTTAACATGAAAATCTCGAAAAAAATTTTTTTTCATAAAAACAAAGCTTCCTCTATGAGGAAGCAAAATGAGCTTATTCTCCGTCCTTGTTGCACACACGAAATCTGGTTATTTTTTAGCGAAATCGGGAGAAAAGTATAGTACGTTACATGGGAGGGGTGCAACTTTTCATCTCGTGTGAATTTCTGGCCTCGCTTCGCTCGGGTATTAAACTTTACTCTCGATGAAAAGTTGCATTTCCCTCCCTTGTAATGTAATGTACTATTTTAGCAATGGTCTTGGACTAACCTTGTGCACCACTGAGAACTTCATTGGGAGTGCGCCAAAAAGCTTGATCGTCAATGGTCTTTCCAGCAACCGAAATGATAGTATTTTTGCCTTTAAAACATAACAATAATTTACAACTTGCAAAATTCTAACAATAATATTGCTCTATGTAAGAGCGTTATTACCGATTCCGGATGCAAATGCGTAGGGATTAAAACTAAATTTTCATGAAGAATATTTCCAGTTACGTTAGCCTATGGGAATTAACGGATTAACCTCATTGGCAAACATTCTATCTCGACTTCATATCATATATGAAAAATGAAAAAAAAAAAAACCTCGATGGTCGTTGATTCAGCGGCATTAATCATTGCTAACATCCCGACTATATGAAAAGCAAACCATAAATTCAAAGCTAAGAAGTATCCATTATCTTCCAGTGGCGAAGCTTTTTGATATTTCACATTGAGACATATGTCGTAAAAATTTGCTGCGAGTTGCAACAAATGTATCATCATGGTTAGGTAGAGCGATGGCGACCAGAGGTCTACAATAGACGCTGTGAGATCAATCAATTCCGAGTGAATTTGAATGAATGCACTTAAAGGGTCGGATTCACCAAGAAACTCCATACTAAAACGAGAATGATCAAACTATTTGATATCGTAGAATCAAATTGACGAAAAATATATTTTCACTTGCCCACGTGATTTCCAGCGTTTTCGACGTCTGATTTCACACACCATATTCCTCGATGACATATCTTCACTGAGATTACGAATCTTGTCATTTAATAATCGAAATCGACCCCGAATAGCTTTCATCACGGCAATAAAAATTATTGTGAAGTTTGGATAGACTATTCTGCCAAGTTTGAAGGGTGTCCAAATAACAGTATTAAATGCTGTTGTGTTACTTTGCGCTAAATGACCACTAGTGTAGACGATTAAACACAACAAATTTAGGAGAGCTGCTTGAATGTGCATGTTTTTGATGACCTTCTTGTGAAGTTCTCGATCATCAAGAATTTTACAAGATTTGACGATCTTCTTGTAGAATTTCTGTATTCGTCGCAATTCTTTTTGACGAAATGCAAAACATATCCAGGTTGTGATTATCATTGAGAACTGCGAAGTTTTTGCAACAATGTCCCCTATAATAGACATAGCAGTCTCATGAGGTTTTTTGAAACTTGTGCGACTGCTAATGGCACTCAGATAACACATAGTATAGAATAATATTAATATTATCGAATAAAAAGCACCAGCATATGAAATTTTTATCTTCTGACTATTGGTTAAAGTAAAAGGACACAATCCAATGATTTTCCAAAAAATGTACAAAATTTTCGACATTTTCACTGACCCAAGTTTTTCCATACAAATATGATTACACTTCCGGCGATAGATTTTGCGGATAAAATTTGATGCACTTTGTCTTGCATCGACAAGACAACTGCAGTTGCCACGCAGTACAATGACAAACGATGTTAGTCTATTATATAAGTGGATGATGTTAATATCTTATATGAGTAAAGTGTATACTCCAAATGTGCACCACTGCAGGTCAATTTATCAATTAATGGTTGGATCATCTTCATCAGTGCTATAACTTTGACGTTAATTCGTCTAGCTGTAGCATTACCGTAATGTATGTAGTGACTATACTGCAAATCTAGTAAATAAATTATTTTTTAGGACACAAATATGAACGCGTTACAGTTAAGAAAATTGTACTATAAAAACGACATATCACACGGTGTCGCAGCCTTGGACTAACAGTGCAATTAATAAACAAAAAAAAAAAAGAAAGTTTTGCCAATATGTACTTTTTCATTGAAGTTACCTTGTGCATCAGTGATAATTCTATTGAAAGCATTCCAAATAATTGGATGTCCAGTTGTCTTTGAATCAACCGAAGAGACAGTACGTCTACCTGCAAGATATTAATATATTCAAGTGCAAGCAGAGTTGTAAATTTCTAATACTTGTAGAAATAAAGATGATGATATAATCAGCTCTATAATTATGATTTCATAATAATAACATGTAGCGATTATAAAACCATGACTAAACTTTCGAATAGCTGCAAAAATTATTATTTTGGAATAAAATTGCATAATAATTTTTTTGAAAAATTGAAGAAAAATAATTAATGCATTAAGAAAGTAATGCATTAATTATCTCTTCCATTTTCCCCTCCATTTCTTATAATATTTAAGCGAAAATTAGTATTTTTTGCAGTTATTAAAATGTTTTCACTCTATTTTATAATCACTACATATTATTATTACGAAATCATAATTACAAAACAAACTGTACTGTAAACCAGAGTTGGGCAAAATTGTAATGGAAAATTACAAAATACAAATTACTGGAAGTAATTGTATTTCATTTGAAATCCAATACAATTACAAAATGTAATTGTATTTCATTTGAAATCCAATACAATTACAAAATGTAATTGTATTTATTTTGAAATCCAATACAATTACAAAATGTAATTGTATTTATTTTGAAATCCAATACAATTACAAAATGTAATTGTATTTAATTTGAAATCCAATACAATTACAAAATGTAATTGTATTTAATTTGAAATCCAATACAATTACAAAATGTAATTCTGTTTATTTTGAAATCCAATACAATTACAAAATGTAATTGTATTTAATTTGAAATCCAATACAATTACAAAATGTAATTGTATTTAATTTGAAATCCAATACAATTACGAAATGTAATTGTATTTAAATTGAAATCCAATACAATTACAAAATGTAATTGTAATTAATTTGAAATCCAATATAATTACAAAATGTAATTGTAATTAATTTGAAATCCAATACAATTACAAAATGTAATTGTAATTGTAATTAATTTAAAATCCAATACAATTACTGGAAGTTTACCCACTGATTTTTTTAAGAGCGACTGGAGTTAAGCAGACACGGGCGCCTCAGCGTGTATATGAGAGAAGGGGAATAAAGTTCGTCATTCCGCATATGTAATTGGTCCTTCAAATACTTATGTACACCGGCAATTTTAAAGAGTTACGTGAGAAACCGGAGTATTATATCAATTATTTGTTCGTGTAATCTGAAATATTTTCATCCGTCGATTAATAAATATCTAGTATCGACCACAGAAATCCCTGTTATACGCTATCAAGAGACGCAGTAGCATTTTGACGCTCAGTTGACGGACCCCTGTTACGCGACGCTCGCGCCTCAGAACCCTAATTTCCATTTGTCAAACGGTCTTGAAATATTAGTTTAACGTGATGTGTTACACGATTTTGTCTTTCTTTCTCGCTCCACTGCGACCACCATTGCGCTTTCTCACTCGCACTCATGGTAACTCGGTGTACCTTTACAATCTGTATTCTGAGGAAAAATGCTATAATTTATCGCAGTTATTACAATCAAATTGGACAAAATTACTTTCAGTAATTTTAATGAACTAAAAAAATTATAATTACTGAAAGTAATTTTATTTAATAAAAAAAAATACAATTATTGAAAGTAATTTTATTTGATTTGAAAACCAATATAATTACAGAAAGTAATTGTATTTAATATGAAATCCAATACAATTACAAAATGCAATTGTATTTGATTTGAAAACCAATACAATTACAGAAAGTAATTGTATTTGATTTGAAAACCAATACAATTACTGAAAGTAATTGTATTTAATTTGAAATCCAATACAATTACTGAAAGTAATTGTATTTAATTTGAAATCCAATACAATTACTGAAAGTAATTGTATTTAATTTGACATCCAATACAATTACTGAAAGTAATTGTATTTAATTTGAAATCCAATACAATTACTGAAAGTAATTGTATTTAATTTGAAATCCAATACAATTACTGAAAGTAATTGTATTTAATTTGAAATCCAATACAATTACTGAAAGTAATTTGACATCCAATACAATTACTGAAAGTAATTGTATTTACATTAAATACAATTACTGAAAGTAATTGTAATTAAAGCAGTAATTTCTGACCTAAGTAATTTGTGCTGCCCAACTCTGCTGTAAACTAGATTTCATGAATTAATGGGGTTTTACAACTCTGAGTGTAAAACATCGACTTGGTAGATTGTATGAATGTTGTTACCGAATCAAGACTCGTGTTCGAAGGCTTCAAATTCATCATCTCATGAAGAATACTTCCAGTTCGATTAGCCTGTCAAGCATATAAAACAAAATATTGAAATCCCAATTATTGAATGTCGGATTATAAATGTAAAAAAATCCCTATTATTTATTAAATAATGAGCGAAATCCGAAGACAAACCTGGTAGGTCGTTGAATCGGAAACGGCGATCATTGCAAATAATCCCGCAAGGTGATAGATGAACCAAATATCGTCGGCCACAAAAAATATGATTTCTTGAGTTGAACGAAATCTCTTATATTTCATGCTGAGACATATTTCGTAAAAACATGATCCCAGCTCAAGTACATGGATCATAATTATGAGGTAGAGTGACGGTGACAACAATTTTACAACAGATGACGTGAGGTCCATCAGTTGTGAGTGGACATGAACGTACGCACTAAGATTATCGGACGCAGCATAGAACTCAGTGCTGTGACATAATCGGACAATTTGGTTATTTACTAAGATCTGAACGAAGAAATTTTCGTTATTACTTACCAACGAGTTTTCGTTCGTTGTTGCCGTTTCCGTTCACGAATTGTAATCCTTTTTGGGCTTGCTTCAGATAGTTTCCAAATCTTTTCATTCACTGAACGAAATTTATCACGAATAACACTCATAGTTGCAATAAACTGTATTGTAAAATTGGGATAAACAATTCTGACGAAATTGAACGGTAATCTGTAAGTGAATGCGAAAGGTGATGTGACAATAAACAAAATCGTGAACAACAAGTTGATAAACAATGTCTGATTTGTGGCGTTTTTTATGATATCGCTGTGACTTTCACGAATATCCAGAACTTCGCAAAACTTGGTAATCTTGTTGAAAAATATCTGTATCCTTCGTAATGCATTTTGTCGCAATCCAAAGCACAACCAAGTCACTATCATCATCAAAAATTGTGAAGTTTTTGCAATGACATCAGCTATCGAAGACATGGGAGTCTCGCTTTCGTTGTGCAAACTATTACGGTTATTCATAACGACCGTGTAAAAGATAGTATATAATAACGACAGGATCATCGAATATAAAGCACCACCATATGAGAATCTGATCATGCCATCCGTCATCATATTGAAAGGACACAGACCGATAATTTTCCAGTAAATATACAAAATCTTTGATGTTTTCATTGTATCCGATGTTGAAATGACGAACTTGTTAATTCTTCAACTTGTTACTTTACGTAATATTAATCTTGGAAGAGATTCTAGACGCGTTTTAAATTCAACAAGCTACGCAATTTAGAAAAATGACAAAGCGACGTAGGAAAAGACAATCCATTACACACGGAACACGTGGTTCAATTTTTAAATAAGTACTTCATCCTTGCATGTGATGCAGTCCATCGATCATGGTATACATAATTATATGAAAAAATGCAATAGATTAAAAAGGTGAAGTAGTAAAAACATGGTTGATACTTGATAAGATTATCATAGCATAACGTTGATTAATGTGGACCGTACGTTATTGTATTAGCCTATAACAAAATTACTTTCTTATACGAAGAACTGTTTCTTAATATTATGATAAGTAGCATTTTTAGAGGTCGTAAATTCTATGAGTAACTCATGCTGAGCGGGAGACAATTGTTCTGAGATTCTGATGTATTCCCTCACAGGAGAAACTCAGTAACAATAAAGCCGTCTGTATTCGTTATATTTTCAGCAGCTTCTTTGTGCGCTTCGTGGAAATGCGATTCAGTAATTCATTAGGAAAGCGTGACTGCGTGTATCCCTAGCGGATCCGAGCAACCGTCAATTTGTGGTTGCTTTACGGTAACATACAAGCAACTGTCATTATGATGTTCATTCCCAGTTGCTTTATCGTAACACAACCATAATGTAACTGCCAAAGCGACCGTTGGTTTGGAACAAAAAAGGACCGGATTGCAACTACAAAGTGATTAATGTTGTAACGAAAAACACAACTTCAAAGTACAGCAGAATTAACCGACTGTTTGTTAAAAGTTGTTTTTTGGTTATTTGAAAGTTCTTCAAATAACCGAATGGTAAACCGAAACCCTGACACGCTCGTTATTTTCTTGGCCGCAAAATGATGCCGCCACTACGTGGCGCTGTAGGTCGCCTGCTCGATTGCCGATAGCATGGAGCCTGGAGGTAAGGAGTACGAACTCGTTTGGAAATCGCGGTTGAGAATCGTTCGCCAAACCGTGGAAAATTCTTTTGGCGGGAACCGAAGTGAAGTGAGCGACAAATTGGCGGGAACCGAAGTGAAGTAAGCGACAATTTGGCGGAGACCGAAGTGAAGTGGTCATGTTGTTGAACGCAGCCCGGCGGTTTTTGACGACAACGCGTTGTTCCCGCTCAATAACGCCTATTTTGCGAGTAACCTGTATCAGAGATTGTTGTAATTGCGTCGTGCGTCAATTTTTGTTAATTTTCCGCCATTCATATCATCGCCAATATGGCGTCACTTTGGGGTGCGTTCGCTTCATTTTTATCGGGGGCTAACTTCATCTCGGTTCCCGTTGATATTCAGTGGTGCTCAGTCCGCTAAAATTTTACACAGTTTGGCGAACGTTTTTTAAGCCTGACCCTAGCAAGTCGTGCCACCGATAAACAACCGCAAAAACGACTGACGTCGTTTTGTGCAAAAATGTTACGGCAAATCACTGCAAAACGACCGATATTATTTCATACTCGATCGGTTGTTTTCCGGCTAGTTAACGAAAAAACGACTGCAAAACGACCGACCTTATTTCACGTTCGATCAGTCGTTTTACGTTTAACGACTGTAAAACGACCGATCTTTTTTCAATTTTCAAAAAAAAAAAAAAAAAAAAAAAAAATTGCTTCGCTGGTAGGTCTCGAACTTGCAACCTTCGGTTTACCAGTCGAGTACTCTGCCTACTCGGCTACTCAGTTCGTTGAAGTATGTTCAACACACGTTCCTCATAAGTTACCATACGTTTTGGCGAATAACTTATATGGAACATGAGTTTAACATGTATTAACGAACTGAGTGGCCGAGCAGGCAGAGCACTCGGCTAGTAATCCGAAGGTTGCGGGTTCGAGACCTATAGATGTGACTAATTTTTTTTTCTCCAAATGCGATATTTCAGGAGTACGCACATATTTTCTTGGTCCGCGCATTTATTAATTTAATAATATTTAATTAATATTAAAAAATGAAAAAAGATCGGTCGTTTTGCAGTCGTTTTTCGGTCATTAAACGTAAAACGACTGATCAAGCATGAAATAAGGTCGGTCGTTTTGCAGTCGTTTTTTCGTCAACTAGCCGGAAAACGACCGATCGAGTATGAAATAATATCGGTCGTTTTGCAGTGATTTGCCGTAACATTTTTGCACAAAACGACGTCAGTCGTTTTTTGGTGAACTAGGGGTTAATTGCGGTAAAATTGCGGTGACACGACTTGCTAGGGGAGTTCGTACTCCTTACCTCTAGGCTCCATGCAGACACCGATCGAGCAGGTGACCGCCAGCGCCCCTAGTGAGCTAGTTTCGACGGCGACAAATCGCGGTCGAAAAATTCTTACAGAATGCACGGAAAAGATTAGTTGCCATAACCAAGAAATGAGTTGACACAAACAATCGATTATTCTATTTCCCTTACAACTCAAATGGTAATACCAACGATTCGAATGGTAATACCGACGATTCGAATGGTAATACCGACGATTCAAATATGGTAGTCCCAACCATTCGAGTGGTGGTCCCAACGATTGGATTGGTTAACCTAACTAATCTCGTGAGAACTAATCGTGAATAGTTGAGGTTACTATTCGATATGGTTGAGGCAACTAACTTATTAGACATTGTGTACAGCAAATCGAAAACGTAGTTGCCACAACCAAATATTTCTTTCCGTGTGAGCCTCAGTGTCAGGGGGCTGATTTCGGTTCACTTTACAGTTATCCGACGGTCACTAGGTTGTGTTTGCCTTATTTTCTAATTATTTTTCATTCCATAACGACCGGTCACTCTTCGGTTATTTTGCGGTTCTTCAGATCTGTTAGGGATGACATTTGTGGGGTGTCTAGAAAGAAACAAGGAATAAAATGAAGAGTCCAGTAGGCGCACTGAGGACAATACTTGCACAATACTTCCGTATTCTTGCTTCTTTCTTACTTTAGTGATTTCTAGCTGACTCAGACCTTTCAGAAATAAAAAAACTGGGAAAACATTAGACCTAACAACTAATGTGGAAAAATGTTGTATCCCGCCTAGTTGAAATAACGTCATTCCTTATATGCAACCCGAGAGTGACGTGGCTGATTTTTAACCAATGACGAATACGCATGCGCGGTTCGCCACGCATGCGCAGTACAGTATTATTACTCACAGAGGGAGTAATAGAGCTTTTGGAGGGAGAAATAACGGGATCGAAGCTTAGCGTGTGTAAAATTTCAACAAAGTTGGAAAAAAAAGTATTCTAGAAGGGAGGGACGCAATTTTCATCTCGTGTGAGTGCTATCCTCGCTTCGCTCGCGCAGTCACACTCGGTGCAAATCTCGCACTTCCCTCCCTAGTACCATAATGTACTATTCTCCATTTTTTAAAGAAGATTACCATGAAATTGAACTGAAAATTAATATTTTTGCAGCTATTTAAATGTTTAAACATCATATTATAATCGCCACATGTTAATTTTATGGAAACGTAATCATAAAGCGAATTATACCATCGACTATATTTCTAGAAGAATTATAGATTTACAACTCTGCTTCTGTGAGAAACCAAAAATGACTGTTCCATTGTTCTCTTGTAGTTGAAGTACAGTTTTATTCGATTATTACCGAGCACCGTTTTTAATATTGGACCAATATTGACGGTGGATCATCCCGTAGGAATATCGACAAGGATTATGATCAACTACACATACTGGTAAAATATTATACATGTCACTTACTTGAAATGTTTTAGTATATGCGTTGTCTTGGTCATGTTTTAATCTGTGCCCGATGTGTTTGATTCTAACATCACATTTAGCATCTGTCGCTGTTGTCGGCCCTGAATATCAAGCTGCATCATGATTGTCATATATGTTAACATCATAGCGATTATCTAATTTTTAAAAAGTGTTCTTGAGCTTCCGCGACTATTATGTCAATTACAGTTACACCAAATGATTACCTTTTCTATATTACCTTGTGCACAAGTGAGAGTCTCATCTGAAAAATTCCGTAGAAATTGATGTTCAGATAGCTTTGCAGCAACCGAAAGGAAAGTATCTGCGCCTAGAAATGAAGTAATTGTTGTAAAAAAATAGAATTTTGAGAGAAAATTGATATAATCAGTATGTACGATTAAAGTTACCGAGCCGACATATTTGTCGGTATGATCTGTTATCAGCATTGTATGTAGAACTAGTGCAGTACGATTGGCCTGTTGGAATAAAAAATGCTTTGTGCAAAACAGCTCATTTGTATGACATAAATAGATGTGATCATGAACCTCGTTAGCAGTGGAATCAGACATGGCTATCAAAGTTATGGTCTCTGCAATATGTAAACACCACCAGCAGCTTTGATCGACGAATGCTGCTTTTTGTCTCCAGGTCATAAACGTTTGGTCCCTCAGTATTAAGGATAATATGTAGAGATCAGAGGTCAATAAAATTAAGTGTATCATCAACACGAGTATCATCGATAGAGAAAATAACTCAACGATCATTTTTGTAAGAGTAATAAGATCTGCGTGTAACTGGCCGTAATCTTCCAATGGACTTTGCCTTTCGAAATAGAACAATACTGATTTAATTGAGATTCAGCATTTACAGTGCAGGTACGATAAAATGTCAAAATTGAATAAACTCACCTTCCGTTTTTAAATGATCCCTTATTTTCCTTAGGAATTACCTGTCTAACGATAGTTTTCCTTGAAAGATTTTGAATCTTAGCATTCAACGAGCAAAAGAACTTTTTGATGATCCACAAACCGTCAACAAAAATTAGAATAACATTATGGCTTACGACTCGTGGCAAATTGAAAGGCAACCAAATGTCAAGCCTGAAGTTTTTTTTTTCGTAAAGAAATACATGGTCACCAATGTAAAGCATGAGCCATATGATATTTATGATTATGACGTGAATCTTAATGGTCTTGAAAATTGTTCGAAAATCTTGACCCATGTCGAATATTTTCGAAGTTTCTTGAATTTTTTTTAACATATTCAGTATTTTCTCAAGACGATCATGACGAAGTGTAGTAAATAGCCAGGCTGAGACGACTAAGAGAAACTCGATCGAAAGTCCAAGAAAATCTGCTATAACGATCATAGGTGTTTCTTGAGTCATAATATAGTTCACTCGATTTATCACGGCTCGATAATAAAATATGATATACGCAAGTGAAATAATTGTTGTATAAATAATGTCCCTATATGAAGATCGTTTTATGGTGTCTTCCGAAAGAACAAAGGGGCACAGCCCGAGAATCTTCCAATACATGCAAACACTCTTTAATATTGAAAAACAATTGTCATTTGCTTGTGAAGCCATTTGATCTTAATACGCGAATACTTCCAGTGATGAGTTTCTGAAGTGCGATTAGATACAACAATAAGAATCGAAAAAAAGCACGGTGTTTTCATTGAATACAATTATTTTTACAAATTGTCGATTAGCTAACAAGATTTGCTCTCCCTAATCCAACCGCCGCGTATTCACACTCTTCAGCTACAAGTGAACGTCATAACTTTCAATTTGCTGCACAACCCTAATGGTACTGACATATGTGCCAAGTATGCATTTATCACAAACTGTGCAAGAAAATTAATCCATTAAGGACATTCGCGCCAATGATGCAGGACGGAAACGGAAGGGGGTTGCACTGAACTTGTGGGACTCTGAATGTGCGAAACGTCAACTGCGTGACTGATCTTAAAACCGTTATACGTCGAACTTTTTTTTTTCAACATATTTCGAAGGCTGAAACATTACGAAATTTGAAAAAGTGTAATAATTTAAATATAGTTTATGTTATCACAACCTGGGCTGATGAGACACTGGACAATCATATATTTGTTGGGAGTTCTTTTTGGATTGCGGGTTGAAACACAAATTTCGAATTATTACACGCATATATTATTTATTGAATGAATTAAAGTCAATACTTATTGAAAATTGCTGATTCTCATTCTGAGATATCACACTTGTTTATGTACTGAGGTTATTTAACAAAATATATTTGTTTGACCCCTGAATCAAAGATTATTTTTGCTCCACGGAAAATACTTCAGACTATTGCAAATGAGCTATAAGAAATTGATGGTTTTTTGCAAATTTAGTGGATACCTATACGGAAAGAAAGGATTGGTTGAAACAACCAAGTGCTATGGTTATATATGCGCCAGACAATTAATTGGTTAGACCGACCAATTTCTTGGTTAGGCTACCAATTTCTTGGTTAGGCTACCAATTTCTTGGTTAGGCTACCAATTTCTTGGTTAGGCTACCAATTTCTTGATTAGGCTACCAATTTCTTGGTTAGGCTACCAATTTCTTGGTTAGGCTACCAATTTCTTGGTTAGGTTACCAATTTCTTGGTGAGGCTACCAATTTCTTAGTTAGGCTACCAATTTCTTGGTTAGGCTACCAATTTCTTGGTTAGGCTACCAATTTCTTGGTTAGGCTACCAATTTCTTGGTTAGGCTAACCAAGTGACTTGGTTAGGCTACCAATTTCTTGCTGATCTGGTCTAACTAAGTCACTTGGTTAGACCAACCAAGAAATTGGTAGCCTAACAAATTACTTGGTTGGTCTAACCAATTAATTGTCTGGCGCATATATAACCATAGCACTTGGTAGTTCCATCCAAACCTTTTTTTCCGTGCAAGAGAACCAGTCATCCAAATATTCAGGAAATATTTTCAATTTAGCCTATAAATATCCATGAGATTCCCATAGTCCTTCAAATTTGAGTCCGCCATATTGGATCCGTCATCTTGAATTTAGGAAATTTGACCACGAATTCGTACTCAGCGAGCCCGAAAAGCCTTAGATATGGATTTTCATGAGATTTCCGTCGTTTTTCAAATTTCAGTCCACCATCTTGAATATTGGGAATCTGGCCACGGATTCGTAATCAACGACCTCGAAAACCCTCAAGGAGGAACATTGGCGTTGTGAGTAACGTGGTGTGTGAAACGCCCCGGTATAGATTTTTTGGATATTGCAAAATCTTTATATGCAATGATCTCATGATGGACTGTCAGTTTATTCGGTGTTGCAAAAAGTCTACCTTAATTTTATTCTAGCTTGGATCGGAGTTATAGACTCTGGAGATCAATAAATATAATTCGAATGATGAAATTCTGTTAGAATACAGGTATTATCAAGAGGCACAATAGGCAAATATCGAGGGCTTATATGTCAAACTAAAGATAATCGATGACGTCAATTTCAGCTGCAGTTGCAACTAGCAGATGCGTTTTCCCATTCACCGGCTGGTATACCGATCATCCCACGGGAATCATCGGTACAGTACACCCTCCGATAAGTTAACGTCGCGGGAACTAAAGCCGATTAGGCCATTCCGATAAGTTAAGGTCCCCACTACTTGCGCAGGCCCTTCCCGGGCGCCCTTCCAGCCGACAAATATTCCTTTCTTCAACTCGTCGCACGTCGAAACTGGGGGTACGGTTAGGGGTAAAAATGACCGTAACTCCAGATCTCGACCCAACGATGAGAGGGGAAAAAAGTGCAGTGGCGGTTTTTCCATTGTCTCACACGAAACTAATTGCCGCGTTACCTCTCTGTCATTCTTTCAAGTGGAAAGGGGTAATTCGCTTCCCCGCCAGCAGGGAGAAAAAGCTCAGAAAAGGGTCAATCTTAACTTAGCAGAGCATTAATCCTTAACTTGTTAGAGTGCCTTAACTATTCGGAACTTAACTTATCGGAGAGTCTACTGTATGGCAATTCTCGGTAGAACGGATACTTTATGGTGGCTCACCGCGCGATTTACCTTTCCCTCTTTCTCCATCGCGCTCTAGCTGCTTCTATTTTGCTTTCACATTCCCTATCCATCGGAAATCCCGAGGGAACTGACACGACTTCGAATCCACGTATCGATATCCCCTGTATCCGAGAACTTTCGAGCTGGTAGTACTGACCTATAGTACTATTCATGTATCCTTCACTTATCCATATATATATATATATTTTTTTATGTTGCATTTCCCCCCGTCTGCAGACATTGCGCCTATTACAGGATCGGCCCGGATCAGCAGCCAGTCCCCTCTGGGGGTCTGGTCAGGAACAGCAACCAGGCCCCCATGCGACCGCATCCGACTTCCCCCTGTATATCACATTCGTCATAGCATTTCTGCTATGGGCATAGGAAAACTGCGGAAGACCTATGCCGATATAGCCAGTCTCGAGTTCGCCTCCCGGCACCGGAGTTACGTCATGTTTCGTCGAGAACGTAAACACGGACTACAGCTGTATACATGTGACCCCTACAGGTAGAAATACATGTGTCGGTCTCATGTATACATCTGGAGCTTCATCGCATCCGTATTTATATTTTCGACGAAAATCGACGGCACGGGGAATCGAACCCGCGACCTACCGATGCTCTGGACTAGAAGCCAGTACCCTAACCACTAGACCATCGCACCGGTTATCCACTTACCCATATAGGAAGGATTATACTAGTATTTTTTGTTTGTCTGTTTGTTGCTCACGTACTGTTTTCCCGCTCGAAGATCTTTTTAACATATTTATAAATTAACAGAATATTTTTGTATTTGAATTTCCGCCCATCGATCGCGTCATCGAACATCCCTTTCTGGCCACGCAGGAAACGGCGCGCGGCCATGTTGCCCCCATGCAAACTTCTCGAGTATAACACACGGTCTTACATACAGGTCTGGAATTCCAGTGGTGGAGGTAGGTCGCTTGAAGAAGATGATTTTAGTTCCTATCACAGCCACTATTTGTCGCTGCCACTTAAAATCCGAATAAACATTGGCGAACATAACCCAAAAAGTATAGACGAGACCATAAGTGGGACACAGACAGACCCGCAGATGTAACCGTCGCCTTCAGCGCCCCTCGCCGCCAAGTGCTTTTCGAAGACAGTGACGCAAGCGGCCACTGCAGGAGTTAAAGCTGTCATCACTAAGCGATCTATCCCCTCCACTGAAGTTTCCAGACTTGTATGTAAGACCGTGGTATAAAAGCAGGCGCCTCAGAGCTCCTCGCTCCAGATGTTTTTGTGCCTATCTGGCGCACGGTACTCGTGCTTTTATGAAAGCACACATTTTTTTATGTCCGTCATTCCACCCCCTTTTGCTTCGTCATAGAGGAGGAAGCTTTGTTTTCGTGAAATTTTTTTTTCAGATTTTAATGTCAGGACACTCAGAATGGTCCAAACCGTCGAGAAAAGTGGTTTATATAAAATTCCTGTATGTATGTGTATGTGTGTGCATGTGCATGTGCAGATTTCCTTATAAGCACGATAACTATCGTAATTATACGATGTATCTTCGTCAAATTTGGCACGCAAGTGGGCTGTCATACACAAAAAGAAATATTTAGTTGTGACAACTACGTTTCCAATTTGCTATACACAGTGTCTCAAAAATTAGTTGCCTCAACCATATCGAATAGTAACCTCAACTATTCACGATTAGTTCTCGCGAGATTAGTGAGGTTAACCAATCCAATCGTTGGGATTCGAATCGTTGGCACTACCATCCCTAGCGGATCCGAGCAACCGTCATTTTGTGGTTGCTTTACGGTCACATACAAGTAACCGTCATTATGAGGTTCATTTCCAGTTGTTTTACCGTAAAACAACTGTAATGTAACCGACAAAGCGACCGTTATTTTGGAATAAAAAAGAACCCGATTGCAACTGCAAAGCGACCAATGTTTTAACCAAAAACAAACTTTAAAGTAACGCAGAAGTAACCGACAGTTTGTTAAAAGTTGTTTTTCGGTTATTTGAAAGATCTTCATATAACCGAATAGTAACCCGAAACGGAACATTGAGTTCATTACGGGTCACTTTACGGTTCACTTTACGGTTACCCGCCGGTCACTAGGTTCCTTCTCGGTTATTCTGGAGTGATTTTTTGTTCCATAACGACCGGTCACTCTTCGGTTATTTTGCGGTTCTTCAGATCCGCTAGGGATGTGAGTTGTAAGGGAAATAGAATAATCGATTGGTTAGGTCAACTCATTTTTTGGTTATGGCAACTAATCTTTTCTTTCCGTTTACACCAACATTTGGGATTGTAGTTGACGCAAATCGGCTGGAAAATTCAAATTTTACAGCATTTTGAAAATTTTGAAAATATCGTTTTCACGCTATGACTTTCGCAAATTAAGAGATATCGGGCTGAAATGTTGTACGTAAATGGACTACCATGATATATACCAAATTTGGCGAGAATCGCTATTGTAAATATAGCGTTTTTAAAAACGGATATGTGGCGACAAGAATGTGTACAATCGATTTGTGTTGGAAAGAAATGTCTCTTTAAGGATGTAGGAGCGCGATGGGGTGCTCAACTTCCTGAAAAGTAAGAATTCAGAGAGAAATTCGAACACTTCTCGATGGAATAAAAATCTGAAAAAAATCAAGCATCCAAAAGGTGCGGAAAAGATTAATTTTGCATATTAATAATTGCAAAATGTTATTAACAAATAGGTGAAAAAAAAAATTGTTCAACAAATTATCCGTCAACCTAACTTTTTTTTCGAATGAAAAAGATTCGTTAATTTTTCTGAATACGTATGAATTTTTTCAGAATTTTTTCTAATCATCGAAATTTCGTTTTTTTGGAATTCATTTTTTTTTTTTTGTTAATGCAGGTTAAGTCGCGAATTTTTTATATGTGCTTGTCACAAAACCACTCATTAAACCCAAAAAGTTTCGAAACGATTGATCAAATAGATTTGCAAATACACCTCGAATAAGAAAAAAAAACCGCAATTTTCAAACATTAGACAAAATTCAGAAAAAATTCATACATATTCAGAAAATTTAACGAATCATTTTCATTCGAAGAAAAGGTTAGGTTGACGGATAATTTGTTGACCAATTTTTTTTCACCTATTTGTTAATAACATTTTGTAATTATTAATATGCAAAATTAATCTTTTCCGTTTATGATCGAAACGTGGTGGAAAGACAACGTGAACGTTTGAAAAATAGGTACTGCTATCATTATTATAGTTATTATTTTTTTAAATTCGGTTATATTAATCCGTATGCATAGAAGCGATTCTTATTTTTACTAAGTTTCTACTGTATGAAAATACATTAGAAGCTCTTACTTATGTATAGGAGTACGATAAT
This sequence comes from Ephialtes manifestator, assembly GCA_963970395.1. NCBI lineage: Eukaryota > Metazoa > Arthropoda > Insecta > Hymenoptera > Ichneumonidae > Ephialtes > Ephialtes manifestator. The sequence goes on along the minus strand of OZ019974.1, from coordinate 9,292,188 downwards.
AAAAAATAAATTACTATCTTTTTGTATTTAATCTGAAAGATGGTTTTTTCAGTACATGAATCAATTGGAGGAGATCGATGTAGATTGATTTCGAAAAACAATTCTTTTCGATAGATCGTGCATTCCTAGTTTCATCTGCTCTTACGCCTCGCAGCTCTTGGAAATTAGTATATGAATAATACTGCTGAGATAGAACCTTTCCTAGAACCGTATGCTAATTGTAGTTTCAGAAGTAACGTATGTTTTCATACTCATTTGTTCTATGGTATGATTTCAATCGTCTCTAACCGCCCTTCCCATTCATTACCAAGTTTACTTCTCCTAATTCTCATTTTCTCTAAAGAGCGAGAGAGAGAGAATTATCCGCACCTACAATTTCTGGTGCACTATCGCATTTGTATAAATATGCAGGGGAACTGCGAAAAATATGACCAGCACAAGTGGCTTTTTTTCATATTTTTGCTTAGACACTCAGAAAAATATAATGTCCATCTACATTAAATGAAAAATTACAAGTGGCAATGCAAATATTTGGCTGAAATAAAGGATTACTGAATTGAGTGTTTCATTGATCTTGTCAATTCTGTCGTTCAACCAATCTAATATTTTGATCACCAGACCAATCTCTGATTTACTACATTTTGGTAAATTTCTTTCCCAGCAGATGTCTGATGTTTTCTATCAGCAGTGACATAATTTCACATTAAAATCACGACAAACACCTCCTTTATGCCGATGCCGAAAATTAATAAAAAATAGTCAGTTTTTCAATCAATGTTTTCACTTTGCGAGTCTAAAGTCAGTCTTGTATCGAAACAAGTCCTATTCTATTAGAGAATTTTGAACGTGATATTCCAGTTGATTCTATCAATTCGAGTCGCTAATTCCCTTGATAGAGCGGGGAGTAACGTTAGGGGAGGAGAGTATTCCATCAATTTTTATTGCTTTGGCCGAGAGCGACCAATTTTATTCGCATCCATTGCCTCTCTTTCTCTTGCCCTCTCGGTTCTGCAAGCACATACAACAGCAGCGTGCGAAGCACGAGGAAGAAATTCTTTCACGACAATTCAATCCGTCGCTCGGTGTGCTGGAAAGTCGTTTTCACCTCCAGTCACCACCAACGCTGAGCGAATGGGCGATTTCAATTGAAATTTATTTAAATCGATTCTACGCTTTCACACTCTACGGTTTCGCCGAAGTTCACGCCTGTGTACTATACCATATAAATAAAATCTAACCATACTATAAAAAATGTCCCTTCCGTCTGACGTTTCCGCGGGGTGAGATTTTAGTAGGTTTGACGGAGGCAGGTTCAGAGGTCGATGCTTCGTGGGGATCCATCGAAATAGTTTCGGAGAATATGATTTTTTTATAGTATGTGATATACATAAAAAAAGTATGTTGTCTGAACTGACAATAATCACAGGGTTGTCGGGGGCAGATTGCAACCTCGAATTTTTCTAACTCTCCCACTATATATATAAGCATATAAATATATATCTCTCTATATTATAAAAAGATCTCTCCGCCGCCACCGCCATGTCAAGAAACACAAAACCCTGACTAAAAACAAATTTTCATTCAAGACCTCAGGTCCCCGAGTTTGACATCCGCAACTGGCGCGCGCGGAATCTCTTGTAGTACCATCGCTGCCGATAGATGGCCCGTGCGATGAGAGCTTTCTCGCAAACGAACTGCTCGCTCAGTTGCGTATATGATAAGCAGAAAATTCAGTAAGTTTTGTTCCGATTTTCTACATTCGATCGCGAACCGTTGAACGGTGAGGCTCGAATTAGCCTAACTAGTGAAATTAGAAGTGGAATCGTGTGGATTAGAAAACAAAGTGAGTGACCAGGCAATAGCCGAGGTAGAAGAATTCCTCACGACGTTCCCGTCAATCGTGCGGAAAAATAAGAAGAAATTTCCAACGGGCAACGCTGCAGGGAACTAGAGAAACAATATCTAAGTGCCCACATCCAAAAATGATGGTGTTCCAGTCAGCAACAGATACGACGCGCTATCGGAAGACAATTCGCTTGATCCTAACTGCGAGTCAGAAATATCGGTGGAGAACTCTCAACTCAAGAAATCTGACGCGGTAGTGCCTATCGTCACTGACGGTGAACAATTAACAGCAAAGGACAAGGCAAGGATCCATCTGCAAGTAATGAAAAATCACAACCCTACCCTAAGCATCACGCTAACTTTCAAAATAATAAACGCGCTAAATTTCGAAATAATCGTGAAATGCCTGAGTTGTTTTTGACCCCTTTAGTGAATCTCGGAATTTGTCAGAATAACCGTAGAAATGACCGTCGGGCCTTACCAATTTGTCGACGGTCATTTCTACGGTTATTCTGAAAAATTCTGAGAGTCACGAAAAGGGTCAAAAACAGCTCAGTCATTTCACGGTTATTTGAATAACTTTTCAGTCACCTGCCAGTTATTCTGAAAGTTGTCGTGATTATCAGGAAAGGGGACAACACCCAATTTCTCGGCCGTGGCAGTGACAATCTATCCTAAAACTAAAGAACATTACGACATCACGGTTAAGCTCTTAGACGGGTGGAAACGCAACTTCCACATCTACGCTACTGCGAGTCAGAAGCAAAAGAAGTTTGTGATCAAAGGACTACCCCTTATCGACGAAAAGGACATAGCTGAGGACTTAGTGAACCGTGGCTTCACTCCACTTAAGACCAAGAAAATGAGGGCTGAATCAAAATTTAAAAAATTTAAAAAATCATGCTGTGCTATAGGTGCCAATGGTTTAATCATGGCTGCTCATTCTATCACGAATCGAATCGAATAAAATATCCGAAAAAAAATGAATACCAATTTGACATTTATTCAGTATTTTTTTGGTATTCCAATACCAAAAGTATTCTAGTAAGCGTCAAGTACTTATAGAAATTTCGTCGGTTTTAAAAATTGCAATAAATCTTTCTATACCTTACCAAATTTACTCGAGTCCTTATTGGCAACACTAGCATAAGAGTATGTATTAAAAATGATCGTTACTAAATTTTGGGATGAAGAAGTAGTTCTAAAAACAGCAATAAATTATAATGTACAATGAGAATGTGGAATTACATTTTGGCTAGGTTCTCTCTGATGCTCTTTCACACCAGTTGAAGTGCTAACGGAGAATCGTAACTTTGGGAACTCAATAGTCACAGGACTTTGGTCGTAGGAGATGTGTGTGTGTATGTGTGCAAACCGCACACTGACGGTTGCTCGTATATTCGTCGTCGTCATCGCCCTTTACTCTACCGCTTTCGTGTAGGCTTTAGCTGCTGCTTCACCAGAAACTGCCGACGGCAACGTACTACGATCCAGGCGTTAATCTGTTTGCCTCTGCCGAGGTGAACAGAGAGTAAAACTGAAGGGCGGGGGTGGTTTAAGCGCGAGCTTCTCTCGTATAGCGATAGCAGTTGCGGTTGTCTGGAAGTCGGGCGTCCCGGGACGACGCACTCCCGCGAGCTCATGTCTATATATCTCTTTCCGGAAAGGACCCTCGGTACCTCGGTACCTCCTACCTATGCTCTTATACCCGCTGAACCTCGAAACTCGGAAATACTCTACTCCTAACTCGGAGAATGTCTAATTAAACCCGGGTGCTCGAGAGAAACAAGAGCATCTCGAAAGGCAGATCTAGCTGTAAGTGTTGCGCTGTGAATGTCTTTTACTCACGCACAGCACATTAATTTGTACTAGCATCAGTTCTCACAGCTAGGATTTATTTGTTAACAATATTGTGTTGGAAATAAAATGTTATGAGCTCGTTACAGCTTTACTGAAATGTGAATTTAATAGCAGTGATATTCATTGATGAATCTTGTTTGCTGCCGATATTACATATTAAGGGGGATTTTCTTTTTTTTTCGCTAAATTTATCGCTTTTTTCTAATTTTCTGATGAAGAAACTGTACAACGGATCAACGCGAAATTTGGCATGTGGATTTATATATTTTTTAATTTTATTTATTAAAAATCATTTCCTTCCAAAAATACGCCTCCCACCCTCTCGATTCGTGATGATACCCAGTTGGTAATCCCGTGAAGAAATCTTATCAGGGTTCTTCCAAGGCCCCGATTAATACTCCCTAATTCTCTTAGGGGCCTTATGTGGAAGCCTCATAGGGTTTCGCAAATGATGGTCACGCTTTTTTCTTCGAGACCTTTAAAGGCAAAATGTTAGGGGCCTTTAAAGGCAAAATAATGAGGACCTTTTAAGGCTGCCCTAATAAGTCCTTACTAAAATAATAAAGAAATTTAATTAAAAAATATATATTTGTTATTATTCAGTTGAGTAATGCTGTACTTTTAATTAGATATTTCGTCTTTCTCTACACGATTATACATAGATTAATATGTACACGATTGTACATATTAATCGCTGAAAAAACATATTACATTTTTTTTTACATTGACGGGAATCGAACCTAGAACCCTCCGGATGGTGTAGTTGCGCTGCGCCTTAGCTCTCTTGGCCATTCAAATCATATGAATATGCAATTTTTTTTGTTTATTTGAATGACTGTAATATGAAATATGAAATAAAAGTAATGTAATATAGTCAGAACTTGATAGATTTACATGACTGCGTCTGATGTGTAAAAATAAAAGCACATTCAGTTATTTTTTTACAGAAATTGGTTATATCGCATAGGGTACATTGTATCGTTGTTGTCATCTATAATTATATTCCACAAAATTGCTTGTTTTATCGTTTGCGCGAATTAGTTTGTTTGTATTTAGGTGCGTGACTGTCTGACTGACCTGAGGGCCAGTATTAGAATGGGTGACCACCTGGCTGACTTTGACGGTCGTTAGTTGGATAGGTGACCACCAATTTTGCCATGGAAACCTCGGATTGCCATATAAGATCCTCATCTGGCAAATGTATTATTGATTTGTTTACTTTATGCCATGGTTAAGCCTGACTGGGCCTTTAATTAATTAACTTATCAAGGCCTTATTAAACTTCACCATGGCCTTGTGAGGTCCTTATTTGACAAAATTATGATTAATTAGTTTACTTGGTATCTTGATGAAGCCTGACTGGGCCCTTAAGTGATTACCCTATCAAGCCATTATTAAACTTCGTCGTGGCAACGTATAATTGCCTTATGAGGCCCTCATAAAATTATTATTGATTTATTTACTTGGTACCATGATTAAGCCTGATTGGGCCCTTAATTAATTGACCTAATATAGCCCCATTAAATATCGGCATGAAACCCTACAGTTTCCTTAGTAGGTCCCTAATTGGGAGTGATATGGAACTCGCTCTTATGGTGGCCACGTTAAAGCCCGATAGGGCCCTAAGTTATCTTAGGACAACCCTAATATTTTTCTTCACGGGATATGTGCACGATTTGAATCTTCCCATTAATGCTGCAACAAAAATCAAAGAACATCAAGAGTCATGGTAGCGACTCGACCCCAAGTTAAAAAAGAAGATTAATATCGTCTCCATTTTACTTTACTGCCCATATGCAGCTATCGTTTGACGAAGCGAAAACAAAAAAAATGAGGCTCTGGTAATGATTTGAACTCAAAATATCGATTGATCCATAAAAATAGAATGATCATTTTATTTTAAAAAGTAATACTCGTTAAGATAAATCTTTTATTAAGTTTTACCGCAATATTCTTCCTTGAAAAATATGTACGTAGTATTTCATATTTACATTTTATTGTTTTTACCTCTGGTAAACAGTGACTTATTTATTCTAATTGAATTAATTCATATTCACGACTCTCAAGTGGTTAGAGTGGTGGGCTGATAGAAATGATTTAACGAACTAATCAACTAATTAAATTTCGTTTGAGCAGTGAACCCATAGTAGCGAGAAATTCGAGACTGTCAAGAATTTTCATCGCTCTCTAGTTAATTAGTACCTGTGGGAGGATCAACCCTTGGGGTGGTGGAGGCGTTTGAAAAATTCCCATCCGCCCTCGCAACACTTTTACCAAGAGGTGAAGCGCCGGGCAAATTCACAACACAGAGTAATATCGTTGAGCGGCGCAAGGGCCGTCTCATTTTTCTTCTCTTCGTTAAACCTTCATTAAAATTCTGTAATAGGGGACGGAACGGGCACCACTTTGTAACGAGAGCAACGATAAAAAAAGGTAACAGGTTATTTGTCGACACTTTAACGAGATATCGAAGCATATTGAATTTATAAACGCTTATCGATTGATAATTAATTACAGCTTTATCCCGATTCTCCATCGACATTTTTTTTTTTTCAACTAAAAAATTGTTTCTCTTCCTTGTAAAGCTAGAGATAAATGATAAATGATAAAAGAAAATAGATCTGGCCGTTTTAGAGATAAGAATTATTAGTTATACATTACGTGTTCGTGTACCTTGATTTGATATAAAAAATCCTCGTTTATTTGGCGACGAGGGTTCGTTGGTTGGACGGGGAGTGATATCACTACCGCCTATCGCATTTTTCGTTACATGACCCTCGGTGAGAATCTTATACTTGCTTTCAGCCTTGTCAGCGAAGGGATGAGAGGGTGTCGAGAAAAAAAGCTCGGACCCTTCTCTTTTAACCAGCAAAAAAGTAATGGAAGCATTTCACATAATTGTTCGTTGGAGAATGACGATCTGTTTCCTTTTTCTTTCTTTTGCGACGAATTTGCAGCCAGAGAAAACGGATTAAGAAAATGGCTTTGGTGCTAAAGGTTAAAAATATATAAAATGGCTGTTGATGTCTTTGTATTTAAAGATAATACTGATAGAACTGGACTACAATGAGCGGACTTCACATCATTCGAACGAAAGCCATTCTGATATACTTATTCTTGCAAAACAATGGTGAATAACGTTTTTATAATCGGAATAATAGTTTGGATTTTCCGACCAAAAGTCGGATCTGAGAATTCTGAAAGCAGAACCGACCAAAAGTGACTTTTTCAAAAATCATCGTAAAAAGGCACGTAAACGGTATTTTCTGAGGTACAATATGCGACTTGAGAACGATAGTGAAGGCCAAAATTTGATATCTTGAAGAAAAAAAAATTTAGGTTCTTTAGGTTGGATTTTCCGACCAAATGTCGGATCTGAGAATTCTGAAAGCAGAACCGACCAAAAGTGACTTTTTCAAAAATCATCGTAAAAAGGCATGTAACCGGTACTTTCTGAGGTACAATATGCGACTTGAGAACGATAGTGAAGGGCAAAATTTGATATCTTGTAGAAAAAAAAATTTAGGTTCTTTAGGTTGGATTTTCCGACCAAAAGTCGGATCTGAGAATTCTGAAAGCAGAACCGACCAAAAGTGACTTTTTCAAAAATCATCGTAAAAAGTCATGTAACCGGTACTTTCTGAGGTACAATATGCGACTTGAGAACGATAGTGAAGGGCAAAATTTGATATCTTGAAGAAAAAAAAAATTAGGTTCTTTAGGTTGGATTTTCCGACCAAAAGTCGGATCTGAGAATTCTGAAAGCAGAACCGACCAAAAGTGACTTTTTCAAAAATCATCGTAAAAAGGCGTGTAACCGGTACTTTCTGAGGTACAATATGCGACTTGAGAACGATAGTGGAGGGCAAAATTTGATATCTTGTAGAAAAAAAAATTTAGGTTCTTTAGGTTGGATTTTCCGACCAAAAGTCGGATCTGAGAATTCTGAAAGCAGAACCGACCAAAAGTGACTTTTTCCAAAATCATCGTAAAATGGCATGTAACCGGTACTTTCTGGGGTACAATATGCGACTTGAAAACGATAGTGAAGGGCAAAATTTAATATCTTGAAGAAAAAAAAATTTAGGTTCTTTAGGTTGGATTTTCCGACCAAAAGTCGGATCTGAGAATTCTGAAAGCAGAACCGACCAAAAGTGACTTTTTCAAAAATCATCGTAAAAAGGCATGTAACCGGTACTTTCTGAGGTACAATATGCGACTTGAGAACGATAGTGAAGGGCAAAATTTGATATCTTGAAGAAAAAAAAATTTAGGTTCTTTAGGTTGGATTTTCCGACCAAAAGTCGGATCTCAGAATTCTGAAAGCAGAACCGACCAAAAGTGACTTTTTCAAAAATCATCGTAAAAAGGCATGTAACCGGTACTTTCTGAGGTACAATATGCGACTTGAGAACGATAGTGAAGGGCAAAATTTGATATCTTGTAGAAAAAAAAATTTAGGTTCTTTAGGTTGGATTTTCCGACCAAAAGTCGGATCTGAGAATTCTGAAAGCAGAACCGACCAAAAGTGACTTTTTCAAAAATCATCGTAAAAAGGCATGTAACCGGTACTTTCTGAGGTACAATATGCGACTTGAGAACGATAGTGAAGGGCAAAATTTGATATCTTGAAGAAAAAAAAATTTAGGTTCTTTAGGTTGGATTTTCCGACCAAAAGTCGGATCTGAGAATTCTGAAAGCAGAACCGACCAAAAGTGACTTTTTCAAAAATCATCGTAAAAAGGCATGTAACCGGTACTTTCTGAGGTACAATATGCGACTTGAGAACGATAGTGAAGGGCAAAATTTCATATCTTGAAGAAAAAAAAATTTAGGTTCTTTAGGTTGGATTTTCCGACCAAAAGTCGGATCTGAGAATTCTGAAAGCAGAACAGACCAAAAGTGACTTTTTCAAAAATCATCGTAAAATGGCATGTAACCGGTACTTTCTGGGGTACAATATGCGACTTGAAAACGATAGTGAAGGTCAAAATTTGATATCTTGAAGAAAAAAAAAATTAGGTTCTTTAGGTTGGATTTTCCGACCAAAAGTCGGATCTGAGAATTCTGAAAGCAGAACCGACCAAAAGTGACTTTTTCCAAAATCATCGTAAAATGGCATGTAACCGGTACTTTCTGGGGTACAATATGCGACTTGAAAACGATAGTGAAGGGCAAAATTTAATATCTTGAAGAAAAAAAAATGTAGGTTCTTTAGGTTGGATTTTCCGACCAAAAGTCGGATCTGAGAATTCTGAAAGCAGAACCGACCAAAAGTGACTTTTTCAAAAATCATCGTAAAAAGGCATGTAACCGGTACTTTCTGAGGTACAATATGCGACTTGAGAACGATAGTGAAGGGCAAAATTTGATATCTTGTAGAAAAAAAAATTTAGGTTCTTTAGGTTGGATTTTCCGACCAAAAGTCGGATCTGAGAATTCTGAAAGCAGAACCGACCAAAAGTGACTTTTTCAAAAATCATCGTAAAAAGGCATGTAACCGGTACTTTCTGAGGTACAATATGTGACTTGAGAACGATAGTGAAGGGCAAAATTTGATATCTTGAAGAAAAACAAATTTAGGTTCTTTAGGTTGGATTTTCCGACCAAAAGTCGGATCTGAGAATTCTGAAAGCAGAACCGACCAAAAGTGACTTTTTCAAAAATCATCGTAAAAAGGCATGTAACCGGTACTTTCTGAGGTACAATATGCGACTTGAGAATGATAGTGAAGGGCAAAATTTCATATCTTGAAGAAAAAAAATTTAGGTTCTTTAGGTTGGATTTTCCGACCAAAAGTCGGATCTGAGAATTCTGAAAGCAGAACCGACCAAAAGTGACTTTTTCAAAAATCATCGTAAAATGGCATGTAACCGGTACTTTCTGGGGTACAATATGCGAGTTGAAAACGATAGTGAAGGGCAAAATTTAATATCTTGAAGAAAAAAAAATTTAGGTTCTTTAGGTTGGATTTTCCGACCAAAAGTCGGATCTGAGAATTCTGAAAGCAGAACCGACCAAAAGTGACTTTTTCAAAAATCATCGTAAAAAGGCATGTAACCGGTACTTTCTGGGGTACAATATGCGACTTGAAAACGATAGTGAAGGTCAAAATTTGATATCTTGAAGAAAAAAAAAATTAGGTTCTTTAGGTTGGATTTTCCGACCAAAAGTCGGATCTGAGCAGAACCGAAATTCTGAAAGCAGAACCGACCAAAAGTGACTTTTTCAAAAATCATCGTAAAAAGGCATGTAACCGGTACTTTCTGAGGTACAATATGCGACTTGAGAACGATAGTGAAGGCCAAAATTCGATATCTTGAAGAAAAAAATGTACGTTCTTTACACCGCACAATGTGACTTCTTGTTGTTTCTCTACCATTCGCTTGCCTCACGTAACAATGGACTCCAAGATAGATGTTTAACCTCTCCATTCAATTTTGGAGTTTCCAATATCGTAAAATTCTCAGGCACTTGACAATTCTTGAATATCTCTTCCTGTTCTTCTTTAGGAAGTCCTTTAAGGATACCTTTCCATCTAATGACATGTTTGTTGGGTACTGACAGATCTCTTTCCTAATCTAACCATTTTCCAATTGCTTCCTGTAATTTTTCATGGCGTATTGGATCCTTATTACTCTCTGTTGCCGCTGGTCCTTGGCTTCTATTGATGGGTCGGCAGTTCTTCCCGTATCCTTATTGGGTAATGTCAGTGCAACTCGTGCTGACATTGGGAAGAACTGTATCGCTTCTTTTGCCTGTGACATTTCTTTCTCGAGATTTATGTTCATCACATAATTGGTTCGACTAGTAATCAGCTGTCCCAACGATATCAGTGGGGTCCTTGCACAACTGCTCTTTGAAGAATCAGATTCGTTTGACGCAGAACTTTTACCTATAAAATTCATACCCGATGTCATTGCATTGCTTCAATGCTGTATATAACAATGAAATTGTGAGTTGACGCGTTAACTATGTTTTTGTCCCGACTTCGCTAAAATAACCCCATTTCGTGTCCGCAACGCGGGCGGGAAATCGCATATTTGTTACGAATGACGTACACATGCGCAGTCCGCTTTCATTACCTCTCGAGGAAGGTAATCATCGTACTACGCATGCGCAGTCCGCTTTCATTACCTCCCGAGGGAGGTAATCATCGTACTACGCATGCGCAGTCCGCTTTCATTACCTCCCGAGGGAGGTAATCATCGTACTACGCATGCGCAGTCCCCTTTCATTACCTCCCGAGAGAGGTAATCATCGTACTACGCATACGCAGTCCGCTTTCATTACCTCCCTAGGGAGATAATCATCGTACTACGCATGCGCAGTCCACTTTCATTACCTCCCGAGGAAGGTAATCGTACTGCGCATGCGTGTCGCCATTTGTTAAAAATGGGCTTATTCTCCGCTCTTGTTGCACACACGAAATGTGGTTATTTTTTAGCGAAATCGGGAGAAAAGTATAGTACGTTACATGGGACGGGTGCGACTTTTCACCTCATGTGAATTTCTTCACTCTCTCAAAAACGGACACGTACCCGTTTTTCGGCTTTCTCCTAAAAGCGGCAGTTCCAAAACTTACTAGGGTAATCTATTTTCGCAATGAAATATTGAATACTGAGTCACGTGAGAAGGATAGAGAGGCACACAATTTATTACAAATGCAATATAATGGAAAAAATTTCAATATCATTATTTATTGCTTGAGGTTCATTAAGAAATGTTTCTCATAACTGTTGAATGGCATTGAGTCGGGTTGTGCGTTGCTAAACCTAGGTTCAAAGTTTATTATCATTAATTGTATCATTAACTCGCGTCAACGAAATTTGATCAAATTACGCAAAATTTTTATTCCCGCAAACATCGAAATTAAATAATATATGTCTGGTCGCACTTATTTCTCCATTTTTCAGGTAGTTTTCATAATTTATATCTACATTCGTAATTAGTATTTACACGTATACGGTAATTGGTTCAATCATGGCGACGACGACGACGACTCACGAAAACAGCGAAAGTAGACGGGTAAATCTTCTCGATCCTAGTGAACTATATGCGCTGAATTAGCAGCACTAAAAAAATCATTTGCCCGAATGAACCCTCGAGTTCTCGCCTTAACCTAATTACTGCGTCGTCACGTTTTTATAATATTTCGTTCCATTATAATAACGTGAATATGTATGCACACACTCGAGCCCGCTGCACGATTCTTCTAAAATGATATTGGCCTAAGGACGACAGACGAAAAATTAAAAAAAGAAATTATATGACTTTGATATTCCGGCAACATTTTACAAACTCGTTTGTTCAAGACTCAAGCACTTGCTAATTTCCGTCGTGGTATCGAGAAGATCCAAATCGGGGCCTCCGTTTTTCACGCACGTTTTTATTCAACACAGTGTCGATTCTACACATTGGTTTCTGCACTAAGTATATCCTGCAAACGACATTTTCTACAGATTTTTTAACATCACACGAGTTTTAGAATACATTTCGGTTCTACGCATTTCATTTCTACACATGTATTTCTATACAATCCCTTCGAACACACTCAGTTTACCGCGCAAATTAATCCACCACACCGAGTGAAAAAGTTTCATTGATTCACGGAAATCTTTGCCGATGAAATGAAATATTTGAATTTCAATACTATCTTTTCTTTGAATGATCTCAAACTCAATGAAAAGTAGTGACATTGATTCAAAAAAACATTTCTTTAAACCGATGAATCTTTTTCATTGATTTCGAAGATATAGTCTCTGATTCAATGAAACCTTGTTCTTACCAGCTCAAAATTTCGAAAACTATTTTTTTCTAAAGTACGCGGCAGATAAAGCTCAAATTTTGTGAGTATGTAAGGAAGTACGGCAGAAATAGGCTAAGCTTCTGGCTCCTCGAAACTCGAAGCCGTTCGGTCGGGAGAACCGGAAAACAAAAAAGTGAGGTTAGGCGCGAGAGAGAGATCAATGAAAATGTTTCTTTGAACCAATGCAAACGTTTGTTTTAAACAATGACACTGTTTCTTTATTACATGCTCACTAAGTAAATCTTTATTTACAGTCAATGAAATGTTCTCTTTGAAATTCAAATGCACTATTTCGTTGGAATCAATGAAAAAAAAATCAGTCCACCTATTTCTTTGGCGTCAATGAAATCTTTTCTCTCAGTGCACATTCTCAAAACAGCACAGCCGTTTCTGCACAAATCTGATTGCGAACCTGAAGAGAATAATTACCGACGGGAGATATTCTCATGAATAGATACCGACATACAAATGTGTAGTATTGAAATGTGTAGGAAGAAATCGTGCCGGATAATTTGTGAAGAATTAAAATACGTAGGACGCGATATGTGCCGTAAAGAGCGTGTGCAGCAATTTATGCGTGTGGAACGGGATGTGTGGGATAAATTCCTGTTGAAAATAAAAGTCTCGTTTGGCCATGGTTTATATTAAAATTGTGCAGTAATCGCCGCGTGGTTAAGGGGATGCTGGATTAAATTTTGATACCGACTTTGGTCGGTAAGTTTCCCGATTAGGAAACAGGTGGCGCCGAGTAGTCTGCTTACTTTTGGCAAAAGATACCGAAAGCAAAATGGCCGCACATCATATGTCAACAGACCTTCGCTGTAAGATATAATTGTTTCTGGAAATTAGATATATAAAATCAGACCGGACGTCAGCTCTTTGATGATTTCTAAATATTCCAAAACCATGAGAATGTTAACTACACAAGCCAAATCCATATATAGTGTATACTACGGTCGCATTGCAGAGGCTCGGAGCTTTTGCCAAAAGTAAACAGCGCCACCTGTCTCCTAATGACGGAACTTTATTCATGCTCTTTACCAGCTCTGCGCCTGTGCGAAAAGCAAACAGTCTTTGCAATCGTAGTATACACTATTCGTGGATTTGGTTTGTGTAATCGACATTCCGACGGTTTTGAAAGCTTCAGGAATAATCAAAGAATGGGTGTCCGGTCTGATTTAACACATCTGAGTTCCAGAAACGTTTATATCTTACCTCAAAGGACCTGTTGACATTTCGAGCGGCCATATTGGTTTTTGAGAGGTTCAGTAATATACATTTCTTACATGTCTTGTATGTTTTTAACAGTAATTCGACCGGACACCCAAGCATGAATGTTTTTAATACATCCCTGCAAAATTTGACGTATATTTGTAGCATATTTTCGATGAATAGTGTATACTACGAAATCGCCTATTTTTTACCGATCAAAGTCGGTAAAAAAATCTACTCCAGCATCCCCTTAATAATGTTTGTGTTGAAATCAATATGTAGTATTGAACTGTGTAGTATCAAAATGTCATGTAAAACAACAGGTATTAGGTTTATGCTGTTTTGAGAATATGGTGGATTGCTTTGCGCGGTAAACTGAGTGTGTTCGAACGTATTGTATAGGAATAAATGTGTAGAATCAAAATGCGTAGAACCGAAATGTATTGTAAAACTCGTGTGATGTTAAAAAATGTGTAGAAAACGTCGTTTGCAGGATATACTTAGTGCAGAAACCAATGTGTAGAATCGACACTGTGTTGAATAAAAACGTGCGGGAAAAAAGGGCTGCCCAAATCGGCAACATTCGCTACTTTCGTTTCGATCGATTTTCATTTCCATTTTATAATCTTCTCATTTATATTTATAGATCTGTGTGGATGAGGTGTGTATTGTTTCCTCTTTAAATATCACTGAATCGAGCACGACTTTCCAGGTTCGGAGGATCGGAGGGTGATTCTCGAGCCTGGCGTGTTGTTCTCGTTGCCAGCTGCCAGGGAACACGTCTTGGTCCTCATGATCATCAGGTCTGTCCTTATACTAGGACGACGAACGTTCGGTGCTACTACCCCACAAGCGTCGCTCAAACGCCGCTTTATACTCAGAGTTGCTTTGTGCTTTGGCTGCAAATTTAAAAATTCAAAGAAAATCGTTACTTTCCATTAAAGGTGAGAGATTAATCACACAAGATTGATTATATCTGTGACAAAATTTACAATACATAAATTCGTAGATGTAATGACTATGATTATGAGTTCAATATATCAGTTGTAAAATCAATGATAATTCTATTAATTTATCAATGAATCAATTACATTTGAATTTTTTTACTATAACCCAATACACATGATTCTAATAGAGCCTGGATTTGATTCAAATTTTTAATTTATCAAGCCCTGTATGATCAAAATTAAATCCAATTAGATCAGTATTTCACACACAGAAGAACTAAATTTTGTTACTAGCTGGCGTAAGATTTTATAACTCAAATAAATTTTAATTGATGTTAACAAAACTTCAGTTTTCTTGAATAAAATTTAATTCGATCAAATACGGCCCCGTATTCGTTTAAGGGAACCCAGTCAAACAAATTGCAAAAAATGTATATACTGTTTTTTTTATTTTGTATTTCAATTCTAAATTATGTAAACTATATATACATTAAATAGTACATTACAATTTGGAAAAATAAATATGCTTCAAGCATTTGAATACTTTTATGACATAACATATTTCGACAGAGTCACGTGCATATAAGATTTTTCCACCAGCATATAAATACATAATTTGAATGAACTACTCTGAATCAATGTCACCAAGTCACAGCAATTTTGCAAAAGAAAAAAAGCAACACATCTAGATCAATATGTCATGAATTAAAAATGTTTTTCATGACTATAATTACAGCACTTAAGGTTACTTTGAATTTCAAAAGAACCACCTGAGATCTGTAACCGTTTAGAGGCCAAAATACATGTAAACCGTGCAGCACGTTTGTGATGACAATTAATTGAAATAAAAAGTAAATTTTTGCACGAATATTATCTAATCAATTATTATGGATTGTGAGGTCTTAAATTTATTTCAAATTGCGAAACTTTAAATTAGTTGAGCCTCACCTGTGAAGGTGGAAGCATCGTTGGTGATCCAAAAGTCAATGGAACTTTTCGGTGATGATTCGGTGCCATTTCGAGTGGCAAACCAGCGACCACAAATAGCTGATAAAAGAGTTCGTCCACGTGATAATTTCGCTTAGCCGACACCTCTACGAAAACGCAGCAGTCGTCTTGTGTCGAGCAGTACTGCTGTGCCTCTTCCACCGTCACTGACCTACTTTATATGATAGAATCGAGGCAATGATAATAGCAAATTTTGGCACTGGATCACTGACGTTATCAGTAATTAGAAAAGGCATGAAGCGCTAACGCACTTTGTCTCACGATCACATTTGTTTCCCACGATCACCATCGGTACCTTGAGGCTGTGATGACTCTTGCGACCTTTGGCGCCCTGAGTAGCACTCACTTTCGATTCTAGAATCGCCTCCCGTAACCTGATCGCCTCCTCGAAGGACTCTCGGCTGTCCATACTGAATACCAAAACGAACAAATCACCTGCGAACAGTAAAATACGCTCATATTATTTTTATTATTCATTTTTAATGTTTTGTTTAACAGTGACAGAATAATTTTTGGTAATGGATATGAGTATCTGGGCGCAAATGCTTCCGATTTAATATTTTAACTGACACCCTCACTTTAATCTTATACCGGTCTGTAAATATTTTTACGTATTGAATGTGTCATTTTTAAGCTGAATCCGAAGATCAGTTATTACGTCATGTCGTACGACGTCATCTATATTATTTTTCTCTCAAAATGCAGTGCACCACGTATGGATGATAATAGGGCCCGTGTGTACATTCCAATATTGTAGTGACAATCATTTTGATTAGGGCAAGCGCTAGCACCAAACAGAGAGGTTGATATTGGTTCAGTGATGGCATTAGTTCTGAGTTAAAATATAGTCTTATCGGCCTTTCTGAAGAGATGGGCACAAGTCGGTACTGTTACATCGACTTATTCAAAAAGGTATATGTTACAGCGACAATTTTGCCAAAGCTACGCTCTGGCAGAGTACCGGCATTCGCACATGGTAGGTAGATGACATATTTTCCAGAAAAGTATTTAAAAATAATACCATATTTTCATTCTAAAAATTGGTAATTATTGACAACTTTGAAAAAATAAAAATAAAAAAATGTTATGCAACTCGGCTATTCTTACGAATTTTAAAAATATTGTTATATAATTCCCAACCCTTAATAGGAAAGAGGCCCAGACGATGAAAGGTGAACGTATGTCGAAGAGTACATTAATAAAGTCACTATAGGTCGATTACACATTTTACAATAAGGATGTCAATATTATCGAATGTGGTTTGCTGGGTTGAAATCCCCACCCCGTTTCGCTATGCTACTTCGCTTTAACGGTAGCGGCACCTACGTTGATTGTTTAATAGCATTCATGAATGAGTGGCACTGCGCGTTACTGCACGACACTGTACGGCACAGCGCGGCACTGCAGAGCACAGCGCGGCATTGCGCGGCACTGCACAGCACTGCGCGACACAGCACGACACAGCGCAGCACAACGTGGCACTGCGCGGCACAGTGCGGTACTGCGCGGCACTGCCTGGCACTGCGCGGCACTGCGCGGCACTGCGTGGCACTGCGTGTCACTGCGTGGCGCTGCGTGGCGCTGCGTGGCGCTGCGTGGCGCTGCGTGGCACTGTGCAGTACTGCGTGGCGCTGTGTGGCACTGCGCGGCGCTACATGGCACTGCCCGACGCTGCGTGGCACTACGCGGCGCTGCGTGGCACTACGCGGCGCTGCGTGGCACTACGCGGCGCTGGTTGGCACTACACGGCACTGCGCGGCACTGCGCGGCGCTGCGCGGCACTGCGCGGCACTGCGTGGCACTGCGCGGCACTGCGCGGCACTGCGTGGCACTGCGCGGCCCTGCGTGGCACTGCGCGGCGCTCCGCGGCCCTGCGCGGCCCTGCGTGGCACTGCGTGGCACTGCACGACACTGCGCGGCACTGCGCGGCACTGCGCGGCACTGCGCTGCACTGCGCTGCACTGCGCGGCACTGCGCGGCACTGCGCGGCACTGCGCGGCCCTGCGCGGGACTGCGCGGCACTGCGCGGCGCTGTGCGGCACTGCGCGGCACTGCGCTGCACTGCGCGGCACTGCGCGGCACTGCGCGGCACTGCGCGGCGCTGTGCGGCACTGCGCGGCACTGCGCGGTACTGTTCGGCACTGTGCGGCGCTGTGCGGCACTGCGTGCCATACCATAGCATAGCATAGCATATCATATCATCTTTGACTAGCATAACCCCATAGTTCTACAGTATTGAACGTATGATTATCTGCTAAGTGGAGAACCGTGGTAGAAAGTGTTTTATCGTTATTGACTAGCTAGCCTTTGCAAACCTCCTTATCACACGCACCTTGTGTGTACCAGTTGTACAGTACGCTACATGCGCCGTCGACAACGAACACGTTCTTTCGTACTTGCTAGTATCCCACCGTAAGAGCTTTCCGTGCATTTATGCTAGCACGCGAGACTACCAACCGCCCAGCTAAAATAGCAATCCGCGCTCACGGTCGACCCTACTATGAATATTTATACGCGAGCGGATTCACTTCCGGTCTGTGCAAGCGAGCACTTACGAGGCATACCAGTTCACCACCACCCTAACGTGCATATGTGAAAATCAACTCTACTATACAATAGATATTAATGGAATGAAAAATGACTCTTCGCAAAGCCTCAACGACGTTAAAAACCGGGGGTTAATTTACTTGCACCCTTTCCAGCTATCAACAATATATGAATACACGGTAAAATCGTATTCTTGCACACAAAATATGGAAACTACATTTTTATTGAGAGTACAACTTTATAAATGAGCTATTCCTTGCCGAGTCAGAAAGCGTTCAACCCTGACCATTTGCAAGTCACTCCATAATTTATTATACTATTCTATATACTCGAAAAAGCACGTTTAATTTTTTTTAGATTTTTTTTACTGAAATTTAAAAAAAATGTTTTGCACCCCAATTTAAAAATTTGAAATTATTCTCAAAATTCCTGTGTTAGATATCAACATTTTTGGGCTATGACTCAGGACGGGCAAACATTCGCGTCAATTTTTTAAGCCTTTTTTTTATTTTTATCGAGCGTGTAATAGAATAGTATAAAAAATTATAATGTGAATTGAAAGGAGTCAGAACGTTTACTGAGTTCGCCAGGAACACCTCAAATATAAATGTATTTTTCGAACCATGGATTATATTCAATAGAGAAGCAATTCATTTCAAAGTTTTAATGGTATCGATTAATATTCAACGATAATACACGCTCCATATAAAATATCCTAATATTTATTCCAATAATCCGAGTGTGTGCATCATGATCCACACACTCAGTTTATAACATGTATAAAACGAGTATCATGTACAGTGTTGGAAAAGTAACTGTTATTTTCATTCAGAACAAACTGTCAGCTCGTCACTCAACTCGATTAAGCCACGTCAGTTGAGTGCTATCAGGCAACACCGGTCGTTATCGCTGGAAAAAAAGTCGCAAGAAAGTAGGCGAAGGCAAAGGAACGAGGTATACTGATGGTCGTGAACGTCCGTTCGTTGCGAGTGAACGACCGGATATCGCATACCTGACGAGTACACATTTTGTAGTATGTGCTTTCACATCATGCTTTTTTATTTTACAGAAAATAATATTAATCGATTGTTGAAAAATATTTTTTTAAACTAGGCCAAATAGTTTGGATATTGTGCGGCATGTTTGTCGACAATCGTTTAAACTATTGCGGTATTTCATATTGATTTTGCTGCTGTGCAAATAATGTTAGTGTTAAGAGAGCTTGAAATAAAGTTTAGAGAGAATACAACAAAAATGTTTCATAATTTTTAAAGTTTCTTTTATAATATTCATTCTCTTGATCTTATATTTTAGTACCAAGTTTTGATAAAATTACGCCACAAAAACGTCACGTTCTTTGGTGCTATAAATTCGACTACTTCAAGATACCTCAAGGTTAACTGAAGTACCAACTCCATGGTGAGCATTAGCCGATATTAGTCAAATATATGGACTAACAATTCCCTCACACCTTCAAAGTTATGTGGACACTCCCGTATTTCCATTTCATGAATACTGCAAGTTTCGCTGGGAAACTTTTATGCCGGGAATAACGACTAAAATGCATTATTTCTCAGCACGAATGGTGGTTTGGACTCGTAGCTCTCGAAAACTGGTAATCGACTTAACTTTATGCTCGTATATCGCGAATACCCATTTATTTAAGATGACCCACATTTTTAAAAAGTTCCACATACAATAGAGTATCAATTATCTTCAGTTTCATAAGCAGAAAACACTTTAGAATAGTTTGTAATTATTCGCGCGAACGCGCAGGTTTCTGCGCGCGACCATGTCGCCACCGTCGACTCGCACAGGATTGGTCCCCCACTTAAACTTCGTGAGTATAAAAGCAGGAGCCTCAGAGCTCCTTGCGCTAGATGCTTTTGGCCCTAGGTGCTGCACGTTACTTGTATTTCAATAAAAGTAGGCATTTTTAGATGTTCGCCATCCCACCTCCTTTTTCTTTCTCTTCTCTCGCGTGTTACCGGTCGCACGTTCATCGTGGGGGGGGGGGGGGGGGATAAAAAATACTCATATTATTGTAGCTAAGCAACAATATGTGCATTGTTTATTGTTTTGTGACGAAATACGCGGTCATTTGTTTATTGTCCAGATGGTTGATTGATTGTATTTTATTTATCTGCATGGAGAGAAGGATCTGATAAAATTTACCAGACGCTATGGTAAAAATTATCAAACGCACCTGGTATTGGGAAGCCATAACCGCCACCTGACGAAAAGTACGAGAACTATGAGAATTTCTACCATATACATAGAATTTTTTACCATATTTCATGGTAAAAATTCTCGTAGTTCTCGTACTTCTTGATAGGTGGTGTCGTGGCTCCCCTGTACCAGGAATTTACGATACTTTTTACTAGAAATATGGTAAAAAGTATCAGATCCTTCTCTCTGTGAGAGTAAGATTTCAAAACGTTTTTTGTTACTACCTGGATAAATAAAAGACGATTATCCGTCCACATATAATTTTTAACGACTTTTAGGTTTAACCAGGCGAGTAATATACAATTGTTCGCGCGGACATAATTTTTAATGATTTTTTGTATTATCCGAATGAGTAACAGACGATTATTTGTCGGGATGATATAAATAATTGCCTTTTATTTGAACACATGCGCTTGAATTTTCAGATACCGTTTTTGCAACAAAAGATATGTAACCTACATTAATTTGATATACAATAATCAGAATTCTTATTCACATTTACATTTGTACTTGAAATTTAACAGACGATTATTGCATAAAAACTTCCGGCACCGGTACCTAGAAAATCGTGATTTAGCGTGAACTTGCCCATGATTTAAGTTTATAATAAAATGTGCTGATGATCAATATTCGTTATTGATTTTTGTGCTTTACTTTATAATTTTGGTTGCGTTTCGAGACATTTTGAGTTGGGGGGATTTTGGTGAAGCTCAAATGTCAAGTGGCCGTCTTTAACAATAGCCGAGAAAATAAGAGTAACGGTTTCGTCTCACGTTGACTGGTGTGATAGAAGAATATAACGTCATACACTGAGAGAAAAGCTTATCGTTGATTTAACGATTTCACATGATAAAACGAATATAGGAACGCTTGCAATGTTTTATGGTTGAAGCGATGATAATATGGTTCAGTAAACGATACTTGCAAGGTTATTGGAAACAAACGTTGAAATCGTATATGCAACGAAACGGCATATTTGAAACTATTAGAATATTTTTTGAAACTATTATCATCTTGATGATTGCTACTATAATTATATTTGCTATAACCATAAAATATAGACGTTCATCCTGGGAATTATATTAATGGTTCATCTAACTACTTTCTTATATTTGGTACAACCATAAAATATAGACGTTCCTCCTGGGAATTATAGTTTATAGTTAGATTATCGTCGGTCTAACTATATTTTTTTTTAAATTACCAGATTTTTGGGGCGCTGTCATAAGGTCTACCGGCCATAAGCTCGAATGACACAACGTCGAATTGTCACAAGCTCGAATGGCTATAATCTCGAAATGACATAAGCTCGAACGGTTATAATCGCGAAATGTCTTAAGCTCGAACGGTTATAATGTCGAAAGGTCACAAGCTCGAATGGTTATAATCTCGAATGGTCATAAGCTCGAATGGTTATAATCTCGAAAGGTCACAAGGTCGAATGGTTATAAGCCCGAATGGTCATAAGCTCGAATGGTTATAATCTCGAAAGATCATAAGCTCGAACGGTTATAATCGAGATTATAACCATTCGACCTTGTGACCTTTCGAGATTATAACCATTCGACCTTGTGACCTTTCGAGATTATAACCATTCGAGCTTATGACCATTCGAGATTATAACCATTCGAGGTTATGACCATTCGAGATTATAACCATTCGAGCTTATGACCTTTCGACATTATAACCGTTCGAGCTTAAGACATTTCGTGATTATAACCGTTCGAGCTTATGTCATTTCGAGATTATAACCATTCGAGCTTGTGACAATTCGACGTTGTGTCATTCGAGGTTATGGCCGGCAGAGCTTATGACAGCGCCCCCAGATTTTTCTCTCAGTGTAAGGAGGTTGTAATTCAATTTAATTTCCTTTTAATACTTGGCGTCAAGACACTACGGCGTCTTTTGATATTGAAATTTTATTTGACTCTAGGCACATATTCTCCTGTGAAATTCATATTTTTCTTCACGTTTTTTACTACTTAGCTCTATATAATCTGGTGTTTTTTTGTACCCCCTCCTGTAGCTAGCCCCGCATTGATTGAGACTTTTTCATACTCGAGGAAGAAGGCTAATAAAAAAATAAATCCAAGATAATCGTTCTGTTTCACAAAGCGAAATTGAGGCGACTGGTATTGTCCGATGACCACGATTCTCCCATTTCCCCCTAAAGGAGTAACCCATTTGCCATATCTAGAAAGACGAACAGTCGTAAAGTTGTATTCGAAGAGTTAACGGAACGAATAATGGTCAGGACGTACCAAAATATAAATAATAATACAAATGCTTATAAGATTGAAGCTGTGATTTGACGAGTGTGAAGCTCTTTGTCATCCTTAATTGATGCGTTCATGTGTTTACATTAAAATGTTGCGTTAATGTCCTTCACAAAGATTTGCGGTACGTAGGGTCGTATCATCCGAGTGAATCTGATAAATTTACCAAGTTCTCGAAGGCTTAAAGATTTCTCGATGTCGAAAAGTTTGTAGTTGGTCGAGGTCCTCGGTGGTACTTCACCACGCAAGACCCTCAGCTCCGGGAATCTTTCTTCTCGTAAATTCTCCCTGTTACGAGCATTTACAGCCGTGTGAGCGAGCGAACCCGCTTGAAACCGCACCGGTGAACTCGGCTTTCCCTTATTCCGCTACCCTGATTATACGGAATTCAGGCTTTACAACATGGGATCCTAGCCTCTTCTCCCCTTTGGTAAAACTTTCGACCAGCCCCAATCCTCTCCATTTTTCCCTCCTGGAGAGTCTACCGTACTTTCTTGTAAGTTGTGAAACAAGGGCTGTTTATGTTGGAAACTCATTTTTCAATGCTAATTAGAATAGTTGATTGCACTGTCTCTGCACTACATAAACTTGTTTCTCTCATGATATCTGTAATTGTTAAATTTATGTTTTGACTGTCTGAAAAGATTCATCAATCTTGTGTTCGGGGTGAGCGCTTAGCTTTTCATGAAAAGCCACGTTTCTAAGGCACGGATCCTTGAAAATTCGTCCATCGATCGAAACCTTTCTTGCGAGTTCCGCATTGCAACCCCGCATCAAATGAAAGTGGCCAGACCCTCGTAATGCCACACTTTGCCGAATTCCTGTATTACCCTTCGTCCCTTTCAAGAATTTCTCCCCATTCTCTACTGCCACGTGGCATGTTTCGGTGACAGGGTCGAGAGAGAAAAATTGACCAGCATCAACGCTCTTAAAATTCATCATGGAGCTCTACAGAGTGCCGAAATTCGTTGGTACACACCGTTAAAACTAATTTGATCACACAGAATTCGTTAGTTTTGTTGTGATATAATGTTAAGAATTCGTATATCGTGTCTAACGTTTAAAAAATTGTGGAATGGGACTATTAGGGTCTTTACTATTTTGGGGGTTAACTTAAATAAATGTCAAGTTATACACCGAGAGAAAAGATTTCATTGACGCCAAAGTAATGGGTGGATTGATTTTTTTTTTCATTGATTTCAACGAAATATTTCTTTGATTTCAGTGAAATAGTGCATTTGAATTTCAAAGAGAACATTTCATTGCCTGTAAATAAAGATTTACTTAGTGAGCATATAATAAAGAAACATTTTTATTGTTTTGAAGAAACGTTTTCATTGATCGCTCTCTCGCACCTAACCTCACTTTTTTTGTTTTCCGGTTCTCCCGAACGAACGGCTTCGAGTTTCGAGGAGCCAGAAACTTAGCCTATTTCTGCCATAATTCCTTACATACTCACAAAATTTGAGCTTTATCTGCCGTGTAGTTCAGGAAAAAATAGGTTTCGAAATTTTGAGCTGGTAAGAAGAAGGTTTCATTGAATCAGAGACGACATCATTGAAATCAATGAAAAAGATTAATTGGTTTAAAGAAATGTTTCTTCGAAACAATGTCACTACTTTTCATTGAGTTGGAGATGATTCAAAGAGAAGATAGTATTGAAATTCAAGTATTTCATTTCATTGGCAAAGATTTCCGTGAATCAATGAAACTTTTTCTCTCGGTGTAGCGAAACTTATCAACACGATTTATCTAAGTGAGTTTGTCTTATTTTTTTAAAGTTTCTCTTATGTTGCCTGTTAGTCAACATAACCTGTTAGTCAACATAACTTGGATTTTTCTCAGTAAATGTTCAATTATTTCAGATATTCTAATATTTCCATGGTGAATTGTTCCTCGGAGAAAATACATCGGGCATTGTATTCACGACGAGCATTTCACGCATCGAAGGAAAGCGTTAAAACTAATTTGATTACACAGAATTCGTTAGTTTTGGTATGATATAATGTTAAGAATTCTAATGTGTCTAACGTTTAGAAAATTGTGGAATGGGACTATTAGGGTCTTTACTATTTCAGGGGTTAACTTAAATAAATGTCAAGTTATAGTAAAATTTATCAAAACGATTTATCTGGGTGAGTTTGTCTTATATTCAAGCGTTATCAGATTTATGTACATATTTTTTTAAAGTTTCTCTTATGTTGCAAAAACCTGTTAGTCAACATAACTTGGATTTTTCTCAGTGAATGTTCAATTATTTCAGATATTCTAACATTACCATGGTGAATTGTTCCTCGGAGAAAATACATCGGGCATTGTATTCACGACGAGCATTTCACGCATCGAAGGAAAGCGTTAAAACTAATTTGATTACACAGAATTCTTTAGTTTTGTTATGATATAATGTTAAGAATTCTAATGTGTCTAACGTTTAGAAAATTGTGGAATGGGACTGTTAGGGTTTTTACTATTTCGGGGGTTAACTTAAATAAATGTCAAGTTATAGCAAAATTTATCAAAAAGATTTATCTGGGTGAGTTTGTCTTATATTCACGCGTTATCAGATTTATGTACATATTTTTTTAAATTTTCTCTTATGTTGCAAAAACCTGTTAGTCAACATAACTTGGATTTTTCTCAGTGAATGTTCAATTATTTCAGATATTCTAACATTTCCATGGTGAATTGTTCCTCGGAGAAAATACATCGGGCATTGTATTCACGACGAGCATTTCACGCATCGAAGGAAAGCGTTAAAACTAATTTGATTACACAGAATTCTTTAGTTTTGTTATGATATAATGTTAAGAATTCTAATGTGTCTAACGTTTAGAAAATTGTGGAATGGGACTACACGGAAAAAAAGATTAGTTGCCATAACCAAGAAATGAGTTGACACAACCAATCGATTATTCTATTTCCCTAGCAACTCAAATGGTAATACCCACGATTCGAATGATAATACCGACGATTCGAATGGTAGTCCCAACTATTCGAGTGGTAGTCCCAACGATTGGATTAGTTAACCTAACTAATCCAATCGAGAACTAATCGTGAATAGTTAAGGTTACTATTCGATATGGTTGAGGCAACTAATTTTTTAGACATTGTGTACAGCAAATCGAAAACGTAGTTGCCACAACCAAACTTTTTTTTCCGTGTATTAGGATCTTTACTATTTCGGGGTTAACTAAATAAATGTCAAGTTATAGCAAAACTTCCCACATGGAAATAGAAATATATGCACCATATATTCGACGTATAGAACTTTTTGGCGCTAAACGTATATGAAATATATTTTACATATATTCCATACATATATCCCATATACTTTGAATATATTTTTGCACACATATATGCAGAATATATGCAGCATATAGAACTTTTTGGCGCCATATATTTAACGTATATGTTACATATATATTTTTCTATGTGGGTTATCAAAACGATTTATCTGGGTGAGTTTGTCTTATATTCAAGCGTTATCAGATTTATGTACATATTTTTTTAAATTTTCTCTTATGTTGCAAAAACCTGTTAGTCAACATAACTTGGATTTTTCTCAGTAAATGTTCAATTATTTCAGATATTCTAACATTTCCATGGTGAATTGTTCCTCGGAGAAAATACATCGGGCATTGTATTCACGACGAGCATTTCACGCATCGAAGGAAAGCATAAGCTTTGGACTAGCATTGTCTTTGAATTGAGGTCAGTAAAGAATGAGCAACATTTCTAGCGAAAACTGAGCAGCACTCTCGTTCGTGTGTTTATAATAACGCACAAACTGCACAAACCACCGTCTTCAATCCGTTGCTTTCGTTGTCTTACACGTTTTCCCACTGTCTAAGAAAACAATGCTATGATTTCTATGACTTCCAGAAAAATAATAACTGCGAAACGAACGGAAAAACGATATAGATATTTGGCACATTTAATGTTCTTTCCTTGAAAGAACATTTCGTCTCAAAAATGTGGTAGAATAAAACTAGTGACGGTTTAAACCTTAAAAATCACTAAAAAAATATCGTGGGAGTACAAAAAATCATGATCCAAAAATAAATAAAATTCGGTTTAGTTTTAATTCCGAAATGGATGAGTTCAGAAATTCGTTATGCATTGAATAGTGAATACAACTCGATTCAGTATTAATTTAAAAAATAATAATAAATATGTCCGTTCAGTATTTGCACCGTATTCGAATATACCTATTTCCAGATTAATTTGAATCATTTGGAAACATTGACCAAAATAAATTTTCTTTATCGACTAATAAATATTAATTGAAGATATTCTTAAATATTTTTTTCTAATCTTATAATATTTGCAGATTCCTATTGAGCAACGTCAAAACCCTTCGATTATCCAGTCTCTGATTGAAATCTAGTTACGTTTTGAATTTCGGTCTGACATTTTCAATTTCTGCATTTTGATACGACATATTGAATATGCTACCTTAAATTTATAACCTTTGAGTTTAATTTTGTAGAAAGCGATATCTGAAAACTGCGAGTACGAAATTATATTCAAATCAAGTTACTTTTATCCCCATTTTTGGTTCGTCAAATTGGACCCAGTATTTTGAATATCTTAATTTTGAGATCAGATTCGTAATCAGCGACCTCAAAAATACTGGGTAGCGTATTTTTATCCAAATCCGTTATATCTCTGTGACAGTTATATTTAATGCAGCCTTTCGGAAACTGAAGTATCAGAAATTCATGTAATCGGTTTGGTCTACTGGTTACCGTGCACGTTAGGTGCACCTAGGTAGGTCGATAGGTCTTATGTCCAAAGTTTCAAATATCTCTTCTGGGAGAGCATATAAAAAATTTAGTTGTGAACGATTTTTAAAAAAATATTAATAAATAATATTTCCAATATAACTAATATAATAATACTTATTGTGGCTCGCACGCTCGCATTCACTGAGAGAAAAGCAGATCGTTGATTTAACGATTTCACATGATAAAACGATGATAATATAGTTCAATAAACGATATTTGTAAATTTATTGGAAACAAACGTTGAAATCGTATATGCAATAAAACGGCATATTTGAAATTATTATCATTTTGATGATTGCGACTATAATTATTTTTGCTATAACTAAAAAATAGAGACGTTCTTCCTGAGAATTATATTTATGGTTCATCCAATTATTTTCTTATATTTGCTACAACCATACAATAGAGACATTCCTCCTGGGAATTGTAGTTTATAATTAGATTATCGTCGGACTAACTATATTTTTTATTAAATTACTATATTTTTCTCTCAGTGTTCCCGTTTTTTTTTATTAGTCTCAGAAGGAACTTAGAAAAATCCGGGCTTCGGAGCCCTTGGGGGATTTATTGGGAAATATTTAGGCCACACATGGGGAGACTTGATATGCACTATATATGGCTCCATTCTTGACACGGAGGCGGCGAGATCTTTTTATAACACAGTCATATTTTAATTATGTATTATCTCTCTATATTATAAAAAGATCTCGCTGCTGTCGCCGCCACTGTGTCACGTATCGACCGATATATAGGGCATTCCGTGTCAAGTATGGATATAATATTAATGTTATTATTCCCTAATTTTAATATTAATCGTCTCGACACTGGGCCGCTTCTAAATCTAAACGCAATCTTGGACCAAAGCACTAGATCAGTACTACTAATTTTTCATTGTTTGCGACTATTCTCGGTCAATATTTTTTCGTCACTCGTGCATGAATCGCGGCACTTTCCATGGCAGTCTTGCGAGCCGAAAGTCGCTCATAGCATGACAGATGTGAACCCGTGGTGAAATGACAGAGTCGCACATGCGCAGTTCGCATTTCGTTCACTTTCGTCCCTTGGAATTTTACTTTCGACGTTTTCGTCAATAGAGACATAACCTCACTTTTCAGTGTTCGTCTCGCGCAACTTCCATAGCAAGTGTCGCAGATTCATGCACTCATTACGAAAAGTATGATGTGCAACGAGGGTCGAATTGACGATTGCCAACTTTCGACCCTTGTTGCACAATATACTATTAATGATGGAATTTGAAACAGTCTGAAACAGTGATCGCTAGATTCAAAGCGCGAAAAACCGAAGCCCAATTCAAATTTCACTAATGCGAATCTTTTACAAATATCAACTATAGCTGCTTAAGGGGATTCTGGAGTAGATTTTTTTACCGACTTTGGTGGGTAAAAATAGGCGATTTCGTAGTATACACTATTCATTGAAATTATGCTACAAATATACGTCAAATTTTGCAGGGATGTAATAAAAACATTCATGCTTGGGTGTCCGGTCGAATTTCTGTTCAAAACATACAAGAAATGTAAGAAATTGTATATTACTGAACCTCTCAAAAACCAATATGGTCGCTCGAAATGTCAACAGGTCCTTTGAGGTAAGATATAAACGTTTCTGGAACTCAGATGTGTTAAATCAGACCGGACACCCATTCTTTGATTATTCCTGAACCTTTCAAAACCGTCGGAATGTCGATTACACAAATCAAATCCACGAATAGTGTATACTATGATTGCAAACACTGTTTGCTTTTGGCACAGGCTCAGAGCTGGTAAAGAGCATGGATATAGTTCCGTCATTAGGAGACAGGTGGCGCTGTTTACTTTTGGCAAAAACTCCGAGCCTCTGTAATGCGACCGTAATATACACTATATATGGATTTGGCTTGTGTAGTTAACATTCTGATGGTGTCGGAATATGTAGAAATCATCACAGAATTGACGTCCGGTCTGATTTTACATATCTAATTTCCAGAAACAATTATATCTTACAGCAAAGGTCTGTTGACATATGGTGTGCGGCCATTTTGCTTTCGGTATCTTTTGCCAAAAGTAAGCAGACTACACGGCGCCACCTGTGTCCTAATCGGGAAACTTACCGACCAAAGTCGGCGTCAAAATCTACTCCAGAATCCCCTTAATAAATTAAATTAATTCATCAAGCAGCCTCAATAAATTTAAATCTGAAAATGTGAAAATTTTTCGCCACGACCGGGGTTTGAACTGGGAACACCCAGAATTCTAGCCTGGTGCGCTACTAATTACTAATTACGCCACCGTGCACGGAGAAAAACGCTTGGTTGGGCTTACTAAGATAATGGTTAAAAGTTTTACCAAGAAAAATTTGGTAGGCGCAACCAAGTTATTGATCAGGCGTACTAAATACTTGGTTGTCTTACCAAATCCTTGGTTATGTTAGCTAATAACTTGGTTATGTTAGTCAATAACTTGGTTGTGCCCACCAAGTTTTCTTGATAACATTTTTAATCAGTGTTTTGGTAATTCTAACCAAGCTTTTTTTTCAGTGTGGCCCTGGCAGAATTGATGCCAATCGTTAATCGAGAATAGTCGCATACGATGAAAAATTAATATTAACAATACACGGTCGCTGCCTATAATATACTATGACTATATCAGTACTACCAGTTAGTACTGTGCCAATATTGGAAAATAAACTGTCGACCGGTGTGATCATTTCAGAGTTGCATCAGCGTTGTCCGTAATAATTCCGTATCTCTCCAGAACTAATTTCCCGTACTGACAGCATTGGCAACTGTACTGCAAAGCATAGCCGGTTTGAAATTCGTAGATGGGATACAGCGTGTATTAAGTCGGATGCAACAGGATACAACCGGTTAAAATACGAACGAAACGGTGGAAAACCACGGGTAAATTCCATTTGATATCCCGCGTCGGACGCAAAGGGAATTGACGAACATATCATCCCTCGAGGGTTTCGGTTAGTTCGAGCATACAAAATAAGAAGGTAGCAAACCGAATCATTGATGAAAGTATGAAATCCTGAAACGCGCATATCTAGCACTCTGCAATTGAAGAAACGGAGGAAAAAAGTTGTCGATAAGGGTCTGGGTTTGGCTTTTTATCCCCAGCGGTTGTGAGGGGAGAGGAACGTCCGGAAATGAGGGAGGGTGAAACTCGAGCGAAAGAGCAACACGAATTATTGTCGTTCCGTCCTGAGGGAGATAAACTTTTTTTTTTTTTCAAGAGTCTCGGGTTGACTGCTGAGAATATAGTCGATGGTATGCGTATTCATACAGTTTTTTTTTACGGATCCTATTTCTACGAGTTCTGTCACTTTCTCGACATCAATATAATTATGAGGATCGATCTCCTCCTAGAATATTCGTACGGTGAATATTAATTGGCGTAAAATATCAAATTTTAGCGACGAAAATTTAATAAATATTTCGCATATTTATAATTCTGCCATTTATTTGAGGACCAAAGAAATGTTTCTACCATTGGGATTTTAAGGATCGGAAATCAACAGAGGACGTTGACTTGGTCCTTGTCACTCATTACATATGCGGCCGACAGTTACTGGCAAAAGAGGAAAAGTCCACAGCAATTAGCACATGTGTCAACCGACAATCATATTATACTATACGAATGATTGTTATTTCACAATTTTTTTTTATTATTAGGTGATCCAGTTATACTCCCTTCAATATTGCATTCGGAAGATAAATTGAGAATGGGTTATCGAGCGGACGTCTTTCCAGCTCCAAAAGCATACGCCGAACCTCGCTCTACGATTGCGCTTCTGTATAGCTGTAAAATCATCTCGCTCGAGGCGCCCTCAAAGCACTCTGTCGTCAGAAACCCTCGTCCAACCACTCGAATTCTCGTTTCTACTTGTTGAGTATGTTTGACCGTCGGATTTCGATTTCTCGACTATCTGCTACGTTTTCAGAAGGCCACTCAGTCAACCATAAATTTAGTTTGGTCTCTCGTCGGCAAGGGTGGTATGAATAAAGAGAGGGTCGAAGAGAGGGTCAACTTGGGTTATAGTAACGATTAATGAATTATATACGTATTGAGATATGCATAAACAACTACTACGAAATTAATAAAAATGTTTCTGAGAACGGTATCAACACCTCTCGACGTAATTGATGAAAAAGTTGACGATAATAAATTACCCGAATCTAAGCTAAAGGGATTATCTAAGTATAATGATTTCCTCGTTATTTGTATTCTACTCATGACTCTTCGACCGAATGATTGACGGTTATTTTGTCGTAAAATGTCTATTGGTTGGACACGTTTTTTTCTGTTACTTTGTAAATAATATGCATTTATTATTTTATGCGTTAATTTCTAGGTTTATATCTACGTGTCAGTAGAGTATAAAGTTATTTTCTTACATCCACATTTCGGTAGACTATAAGTTTATATCCACGTTTCAGTAGAGTATAATTATTGTGAGAAAATTTACAGTAATCAAATTAATAAAAACCTGATTTTTATGAAAGACGTTACTTTTTAATTGGGCAGTTTCTCTTTGCAGAAAGAACTCGGGTGGTTAATCACTTTGCAGTAGTATAGCCGGAAAAAATACCTTTGATTTGGTTAAGGAATCGTAGGTGAGATTCACCAAAAACTGATTTGATCGGGCTTTATAAGCACGCCCGGGTGAGAGAAACTCGAGTGCTTGCGAGAAACTCGAGCGCCTGGATGCCATCTGTCGGCGCGGTGCGAACTACTCGGCCTGCCGCGTGGCTCCGGGAGGCTCGCTCGCCTGTGCGCTTGCGTGAGAGTCGAGCGCGCGACATTCGATTTTCGGAATTCGAGCTCTTTTGAATTGGTGAATGTCAGAAAATTGGCCGGCACGGTACTAACAGAGGCCAGGTGGGAGTACCTCGATTAGTAGGCCCCATCAAAGTGTTAAGAAAAAAAAGAAGAAGAAGAATTGGTGAATGTTTTGGGACAGGTAAGAAAAGAAACTGTAAGCCAGGAGAAAAATAGTTGGTCGTCTGCGGACAACAATTTCATGATTTTAACTGGCCCTGAAAGAGCGATTTGCCAATTTTATCTGTTTCCCATAAATAGTATAATAAATACTAAATAATACAATATCTCTGACAAGAGACATTGATTAGTATTTTTTGGTGGATACTTTGGTTAGGTATAAAAGTAGTATCTAACCAAGATGATTTTTTATTGGTACTTCACTTTATAATTGAGATCTTAAGGTTTTTTCATAAGTGGCCGGCATACGAAAATTCTCCACTTTCATAAAACACAATATTGCTCTGTAAGGTTTACATGTGTGAAAACACAGATGAGCTAAGAAGTTGAGAGGTTACAACCAGCACTGTGAAAAAAGATTGGAAGATTTTAGTCATAAACTCGTCATCGAAATTTAATATACAACTGTGGTATAAAATTCATTTACTTTTCCAGTAAAATTAAAGCAATTTATTCAAATTTAAGTTCTTGTACTGTAAAATTAAAGTAAATTATTGAATGTGCTGTACCATACATTAATTTTACATTACACTTGTATACTAAATTTAATATACTAGTTTATGAATAAAACCTTCCAGCAAAAGTACTCTAAATTTCAAGTAGATTTTTTAGTGAGTGCGCATTCTGTGTATTTGTTGATTCTCACCCAGATGTCGATAAAAATATGTATTTATAAAATATACGTACAAGTATTCACATTCAAAAAATACTAATCTATTAGGTAAAACGTTGTGCAGAGGATAAATCGATTTGGACGAGAAAACACGAAAGAGAGAAAAGGAGAAAGCCTTGGTATCGATTAAAAATAATAATAACTGCGCATTTTTCTAACTTTCATTAAAATCATTCGGTGAAGGGAGATCTAACGTTTTATTATGCTTAAGCTCGTTTTATCTACCGAAGGCAAACTGTCTTTTACTTTACGTCGGCAAAGGAAGGTGAAGTAGAATAGGAAAACGGTAGTGAGGGGAGAATATAAGACGCTCTCGACGCGTGAGGATAAATCGACAATGAGTTATCGAGGTAACGTTAAGTTTCTTACCCTCTCTCTCCCTCTCGCTTTCTACCAATGTACCAATGTCCTATTCCAACTACCCTTTCCAACGTCTGTCACGAGTTCACTCGCAAACGCTCCACCTCTAGGCAGCTTCGCCCACGAGCCCACACCGTTCTACTTGTTGAGTATTTCTCACCCCGCTTCAACTATCCGACAACTCAAACTTATGTTCCACTCGAGTTTACCCACGACCGGCCCGCTTCCTCCAGCCTGTGGGCAAAAAGCAGCCGGAGCATGCCTCTTCGATCCACCCACTTCGCCTTGGGGTACGTTGGCTTAGACCGGGCAAGCAAATGCAGAGGAAAATGTACTATATATACAAACGAGCTGAAGCGGGAAAGAGATAAGAAACTTCCTTGCATAACCGGCCAAACCGAGGATATTCCAACCCGAGAAAATCTACCCATCGAAACCCTGACCAACACGATGTGCAAAATCGTTTTCTTTTGCTTTTCTTTTTTTTTTTTTTTGTTGAATCGCATTAAACTTTATCCGTAACCGGCACGTGCAGCACAGAGTTGTAAACCCCCATTAATTCATGAGATTCATAGTTTACAGTACAATTTGTTTTGTAATTATGATTTTGTAATAATAATATGTAGTGATTATAAAATAGAGTGTAAACATTTGAATAGCGGAAAAAAATATTAATTGCTTCCTCATAGAGGAAGCTTTGTTTTCGTGAAAATTTTTTTTTTCGAGATTTTCATGTCAGTATGCTTAAAATTGTCTAAAACGTCGAGAAAAGTGATTTAGAAAAAGTGTATGTATGGATGTGTGTGTGTGTATGTGTGTGTGTGAACGGTATTGAAAATTCGAACTTGCATATCTCAAGAACGGCTTTAACATTCGGTCTAAAATTTAGCACGCATGTGCGGCAGGTATACGCCATGGCTTGTGATAATTTTCAAAAAAATTCAAAAATATGTTCAAATTTTATTTAACTTTGCAATTTTCGAAAAATGTCTGTACGCGCTCTAGCTCCGGCAAATGTTTAGCTATAGAGCTAAATAATTTTTTATACATAAAGCAGCCTTAAAGAAGGATCGGTATTGAATTGGGGGCGAATCTACAAATAGGTTCCGTTTTCATGAGATTTTGAATTTTTCAAAAAATTTACGTTTTGCTCTAACTCCTGTAAAATCTCACGAAATCAACTGATATTTTCTACAGATGAAGAATAACATGCAATGCTGCTATGTACCAAATTTGGTGATGATCGGTAAAGGGGTTCGGAATATATAGGATTTTGAATTTTTTGAAAAATTTATGTTTTGCTCTAACTCACGTTAAACATTAACAAATCAGCTGAAATTTTATGCAGACAATAAATAATACTCAGCGCTGCTACGTACAAAATTTGGTAATGATCGGTAAAGCGATTAAGATTTTACGTGATTTTGAAATTTTGAAAAAATGATCATTTTCTTATAACTCAGGTCAACTAACAATGAATGAATTAAAACTTTTTCGAAATGAAAAATACAGATGAAAAATATTCACTGTTGCTATGTACCAAATTTGATGACGATCTGTAAATGGGTTTTGATTTTGGAGCAATTTGAGATTTTTCATGTTTTAACAGATTATAGTTTAGAACGATTTCATAAAGGGGAAGAGAGATTTAAACACGTGTACAGTTTTGTAAATATAAAAAAAAAAAAAATTGAAATTTAATCACATAAGCGTACTTTTTTGTGTGATCGCACCCATAACTACCAAAACTAACGTGAAAAAGTAACGAAATAAGTTGCAAAGTTGAACTTCGTACATTCCTTTGTCATTAATTTACATTTTTCACAAAGCTTCCGCTATGAGGAAGCCAAAATTAGTAAATAAGCTTCATATAGATCGCTTTGTGAAAAAAAAAATAAAATAATGAGGAAGCAATGTGCAAAGTTCAACTTTGCAACTTTTTTCGCTTTAATATTGCAAGAAATAGTGGAAAAAATGGAAGAAATAAGTAATGCATTACTTTTTTTCCATTTTTTCAAAAGGACTACCGTGAATTTTTATTGAAAAATAATAATTTTTATAGCCATTCCAAAGTTTAATCATCGTATTATAATCGCTACATGTTATTATTATTAAATCATAATTATAGAGCTGATCGTATCATCATCATTATTTCTATAAGTATTTGGTATTTACAACTCTGGTGCAGCAATCAGACAGGAATGCATCTCGTTTATTACCGAGAACTGCCACAATTTCCGTGATCTCCTTCAACCCTTGCAGTGGATCTGTTCAAACATATCTGTGTGTGCGTATTTTTATTCTGCTTTTAGTAAATAATGAATCGATTTGTACGCTTCCGGATGATACACTGTAATAAAAATCTGCTTGAAGTTTAATGGACTTTTATTGGTAGTTTTTATGCACAAACCAGTACATTAAATTTAATATAGAAGTGTAATGTAAAATGAATGGATGGTACAGCACATTAAATTTCGATTACAAGTTTAAGCATTAAAACTTCCAGTCTTTTCTAACAGTGTACTGTATATATCGAACGTATGGCAGAAAATCATTCG
This sequence comes from Ephialtes manifestator, assembly GCA_963970395.1. Classification (NCBI taxonomy): domain Eukaryota; kingdom Metazoa; phylum Arthropoda; class Insecta; order Hymenoptera; family Ichneumonidae; genus Ephialtes; species Ephialtes manifestator. Next base: position 9,256,074 of record OZ019974.1, on the reverse strand, counting down.
TCTCAAGAAAAAGATGTTAAAAGAAACTATATCTATTCAAAACTAAAAAAAATCATTGCCCCATTTTCAGCTGCAATCTTGATTTACATATTTATGGCATCTAATGCACAAATCATAAGAAAAACCAGCAATTATTATAATAATAAGCAATTATATATAATAAATAAGATTTATTTTTTTTTAATTTACTAATTATACGTGAAGGGAATATTCGTCCCTTCAAAAATTGATTATATATGATTACTAGGGTTTGGTAAGGATTGAACGTTACGCACCCTCGATATTTAGTGAAGCCCCGAGAATAATTCAAAATTCAAAGATTCGAAATTAATTATTCTGATACTTAATTTGTTAGAATTTCAGATATCCAAAATAAAAGATCAGGCTTGATAAATAATATTCTAAAATTCGAGAATTTTAAACGACAATTAGAATGCTTTACACCGAAAGCTGAAAAAACGATTGACTATCGAAATCGAGCGCGATCAGGAAAGTGCAATGTATTATCATAGAATTTTATTATATGGATGCCCAACAATATAAAAGTAATAATAAATATAAGGCAATTTTTTTAAAATTCAGTGCAAGAATACTTGGACAGTGGTGTGAAATGAAAAAAGATGATCGACTGAAAAGATAAAACGTCGAAACAATACCTAGGTACTTTTTGTGCACTATATTTTCACCAATAGTTTTAATTTGTGAAATGTTAGTTTAGAAAAAAAGTTTTGAATTACACATATCGAAAAAATAAAAGTCAATATTTTTTTTATATAAGTGTACAAAGTTTATATAAGTTTTATGTTTTTCAATAAGAACTCAGAAAAAATATAGTAACAGATGTGCTATGGAACATTAGACGATGCGAAATGTGTTTTGATTGTATGTAAATCTCTCAAGTTTATTCTCAAAACTTTGTTTTGCTTCACTTGGCGTAGAATTCAGATGAAACTGATGAGTAGATTTGAGCTTTCGATGTCTTATTATGTTTGTAAAGGAGGTCATTCTGTAAAGAGTATAGCAATTGAAAATGCAGTGGTAATTGGATTAAACGCAGCCCATTATTCAATGAGCCCATTGTTCAAAGATTTCAATTTTTATAAAAACCTAGAATAAAAAATCACTATGCTCATTATGGAATGGCTATCCTCACAAACCAAATAAGATATCGGAAGCTCAAATCTATTTACTGGTTCGACCTCAAGCAGAGTTGTAAATGCCTAATACTTATAGAAATAATGATGATGATACGATCAGCTCTATAATTATGATTTTATAATAATAACATGTAGCGATTGTAATACGATGATTAAACTTTGAAATGGCTGCAGAAATTATTATTTTTCAATAAAAATTCACGGTAATCCTTTTGAAAAAATGGAAAAAAATAAGTAATGCATTACTTATTTCTTCCATTTTTTCCACTATTTCTTGCAATATTAAAGCGAAAATTAGTATTTTTTTCAGCTATTCAAATGTTTACACTCTATTTTATAATCACTACATGTTATTATTATGAAATCATAATTACAAAACAAATTGTAAACTATATCTCATGAATTAATGGGGATTTACAACTCTGATCTCAAGTCCACGACAAGTAACATATTTCACATTTCCCTTCTGATGTACCATATGCTTGTACAAAATTGCACAATTATAGCACTTGTACTTCATGAGTTTTAAATTTAAGATTTTTAGAAAGAATAAAAAAATCAATAAAAAATGTTTTTTGATTTTTTTAGGTGAAAGCCCCTTAACCCTTTGCGTCACAGTGAGTCACTGAGCGATCCACCTGTTTTCGCTCAGATTTAAATGTTTTAAACAAATTTCTGACAATAATTAATATTTTTTTTTTCATGTCAGAAACGAAAAATGTATGGCTCAAAGTTTGCAAACACACATAACTCGAGATAATGAATTATCTAATGGAATAAATCTAATATGTCATAGAAATATACGAATTCAAGCCTCCTAGTAATGTATTTATGTATGCATAGCCTGTTTTGCAACATGTTAATAGTAAAAAAAATATATATATAGGCTAAAAAAATCGGCTGAAATACATCAGCCGATGGCCTATTGATCTCTTTAATACAACTAATGTATAACATAGTCCCTACCCGCGTAGAAAAAAAGAATCTTGTGAAGAATCTTTTAAAGAATCTTAAAAAAAGTCTTGAAAGAATCTTTAACGGAATCTTGAAAAGAATCACGTATAGGATCCGGAGCAAGATTCTTTCCAGGATTCTTTTCAAGATTCTTTCTATCCGAAAGCGTTCTGAGAATCTCTCGAAGAATCTTCGAAAGAATCTTAAAAAGCGTCTTTAAGAGAATCGTGAAAAGATTCCGTCCATTAAACAGAAAAATCGTTGAAAGAATTTTAATGAAATTCTTCAGAGGATTCGAGCAAAACCTGTTGTGGCTTTCCCTTGGTGTCGAGACAGTATATTTCGGTACGTCAACGAAGGGTAAACCCCTCGTGTGTAGTCAAACTCAGAAAAGCTTTCCAGTCTTATATATACGCTTCAAACCACTTGCGAGAAACGCGCCGTCCGTTCGCCACCTAGCGACATCATACGAAACACTGGTGGACAATACTCCGCTAGATGGCGAGCGGTCGAAGCGTTTCTCGCAAGTGACTTGAAGCCTGAACGTATATAAGACTGCAAAGCTGTCCTGAGTTCGACTATACACGAGGGGTTTACCCTTCGTTGACGTATCGAAATGTACTGTCTCGACACCAAGGGAAAGCAACAACAGGTTTCGCTCGATTCCTCTGAAAATTTTCATTAAGATTCTTTCAACGATTTTTCTGTTTAATGGACGGAATCTTTTCAAGATTCTCTTAAAGACGCTTTTCAAGATCCTTTCGAAGATTCTTTGAAAGATTCTCAGAACGCTTTTGGATCGAAAGAATCTTGAAAAGAATCCTGGAAAGAATCTTGCTCCGGATCCTATACATGATTCTTTTCAAGATTCCTTTAAAAATTCTTTCAAAGATTCTTTCAAGACTTTTTTTAAGATTCTTTAAAAGATTCTTCAGAAGATTCTTTTTTTCTACGCGGGTATGTATCAAATTACTCGAGGTCAATAAAAACCATTTACTACTATTTCTACTACTAATAAGTGCAGTTTTCGTATTAGGAAAGTATGTGAAGCTCACCGGTAAGAAAGGATAGACGTCTCATGGCTGGAAAAGGGTGGTTGCCACTGGTGTCCAACAAATCCAGCTGGTGCACTTCACCGCGAATCCTGTACAATTTACGATGAAAGTCCTCGATGGTTGGGGTGTAACTCTCCTCAAATTTGTTAGACAGAAATCTACAAACAGGTACCGAAAAAGTTAGCATATTCTTTTTTGTACACAAGGCTTCACTATATTTCCTCTATTTACTTTATTTAATTCCCTATGAAATTTCGACATACGCATGACGTTCAAACAAATTATCTTGTAATTAACATGGTCCTTCATAAAAAAAAAAAATGTTTAGTACACATATTTTTTATATAAATATATTTCTTTCAATATTCATATTGGATGGCCTAAAAAAATAAAAAATCTTTTTAAAATTAGTTGCCACATCAAGAAACTATAGTCTGAATTTTAATATTAATTCTCGTGAAAGGAAAACTTCGTGCGAATTATTTTAGAGATGGCGCAACGACTTTTCGTATTTCCTACTTGATAAACACGTAGAAAATCGATACTTTCTTTTGGATGGCTACCATTATTTTTTAACACGAATAATAAAATCAAGCTATAAAAAGATATCATAGATAACATATCTGTGGTATCATTTTATAGCTTGGATGGTTAGAATACTACTATTACAAAATTGATGTCTGCTAAAAGATAAAATTTTTTTTATCTCCAACACTATTGTGTATTCCATAATGGCACTTCTGCCAATCTCATAATCATGGATCGAGCAATACAGGAAAAAAAATTAAATCATAACAGGGTTGCCATTTTCGAAAAATTCATAATTTTTTCTTTTGAAAGTAATTTAAAAAACTAAAATGTTTGCTTTTCAACAGTTATGATACCGATTAGAGTTGCCGATATATCACGGATTAACAAATAATAATGATAATAGCAGTATCTCGTGAATGGATACACTCAAGATCTTAAAACTTAGTACTTTTTTTGTTAGTATATAGTACTTTAATATCGCGGAATCACAGAATTTTCGGCGTACTTTGAACAGTCGAGTGGCTGAATTGGTGCGGAATGCCTCATAAGCAAATTGGTAGTGCTAATGTCATGCAATGCAAAAGCATAGGGGCCTCCCCTTACTCCCTTATCCCCGCAGGAACCTTGGTAAACAACCTTAAGAGGAGGGAATCAGGTCAAAAAAATTGATTTTGGAAATTTAATATCACCCAAATCCTATTGCATATAAAAATTGCCAATGCACTATATTGTTGGTACTCGATGAATATTATCTTAAGCAAAGTTCTTAGGTTTTCCATTCTGCGCATGATTCACATCAAACTACTAGGAAGATTGGAATGGTTGACGCCTCATTTTCTTCTTCATGAAAAGATACACCGGCTAAATGGAGCAAATGTTAATAAAAAGTAATATTTTTTAAGTGACATAATTATTAATAAATAAATGTTATGCTATTTTCTAAATCAGTGATTAACTTTGCTTTCAGAATGAAAAAAAATAGTTTGCTCCATTTAGCCGGTGTATCTTTTCATGAAGAAGAAAATGAGACGTCAACTATTCCAATCTGCCTAGTAGTTTGATCTGAATCATGTGCAGAATGGATAACCTAAGAACTTTGCTTAAGATAATATTGACAATCGTATGCAAGTCAGACGACAGTAAAAAATCCTATCATCGAGTACCAGCAATATAGTGCATTGGCCATTTTTATATACAATAGGATTTGGAGGATATTGAATTTCCAAAATCAATTTTTTTACCTGACTCCCTCCCCTTAAATCAGACGAGACTGAATAGGCAAAAGTAAATCTACAAAGCCTGATAATCTATGGCTGACTAACATCTGAAGGTGGTTTAATGTGACACCGGGCAACTTGGATACATTTCCACTTGAGCACCCATTTTATAAGTGTAGAAGTTATGAATGCGTCTTATCTTTAATTATTTTTTCAGTATCGTGGATATTTTTAAATTTCCTTTTTATGTGGACTATCTGACCATCAATTTGCGATATCATTGCTTTAAATTGCAGACATTCAGTGCAACGATGTAGCAACGTACTGGCTCGATCGAAAGCTAAAATCACGAATCTCAATTTGAATTTGACATTTCATTAATTATAGAGTAAATGTTTTCAAGTTATTTTCGTATTCCTTTTTTTTTATATCGATCATGCTTTGGCTATCAAATATGAGAAAGTATAATTAAACTAGTGAAACGAAAAAAGTTCTGTTGTAAAAAGTTTCCTATTGTTCCACGGTCAAAAAGGATTTTTAACGAGCGTACTAGAATATAGGTGGTGGAAAGTGGCGGTTGGAAGGGTTGATAGAAAATTGTTGGAGATATGTTGTGTTCACATCACAGATAGATCTCCTCGCTACATGTATATCTTTATTTATATGTACAAGTTGTGCCATGCATGTATATTTGGCGAGAATTGGTGAACTCTGAGCTAAGCTACGCTCTTATGACGTTCGTCAAGAGCTCTTTTGGAGCGTAGAGCAGAAGCAGACCGGGAAAAATACTCTTCCAGCCCCGGAAGCAGAAAGCAGCCACAACCTCGAATCTGGAACGGGTCGAGTTTTCCCGAAGCCCATGACGATCGTACTTTACAATCGTAACCCATCTGCTTCAAACGTCCCTCCTCCACAACTCACCGTGCAGCAACCAACCCTCTCTACATTTCAAGCCGGAAACGTTTTGCCGCCTTCGTTGTAGCTCTTCCACTTTTTTTTTCAACGAGTTTTCAACTCTGCACGACAGCGGATTCTGGTCCCTAAAGTTTCGCCGGAGGTTATGTCCCTCCTTTCATGTACGGCCTCTGCGACCCTCGGCACTGGAGAGATCGCGACACGTGCCGAGCTAGTTTTACGAGGTTCCACTCGCACGTTCCAGTCTGGGCGTAATCAATAATTTTTATAAATTTTTAAATCTCATTTTATCAACGTATTAATTTGGATTTTTAAACAAGCTCTGTTGACAGAACAATGTATTCATCACTTTCTGCACGGAAAAAAAAGCGTGGTTGGAACAATCAAGTGCCTTGGTTATATATGCGTCAGACGAGTAATTGGTTGGACCAACCAAGTAATTTGTTAGGCTATCAATTTCTTGATTGGTCTAACCAAGTCACTTGGTTAGCTTACTTAGTTAGACCAACCAAGTAATTTGTTAGGCTATCCATTTCTTGGTTGGTCTAACCAAATCACTTGGTTAGCTTACTTGGTTAGACCAACCAAGAAATTGTTAGCCCAACAAATTACTTGGTTGGTCTAACCAAGTCACTTGGTTGGTCTAACCAAGTCACTTGGTTGGTCTAACCAAGTCACTTGGTTAGCTTACTTGGTTAGACCAACCAAGAAATTGGTAGCCTAACAAATTACTTGGTTGGTCTAACCAATTAATCGTCTGGTTGGACTAACCACTTTCTTTCTTGGTTAGTCACTTGGTTAGACCAACCAAGAAATTGGATGCAGACAGCCAGAATCTTACCACTGTCGTGTCCTGCTCTGTCCGCTTAGAGCAAAGGACCTCAGAATTATATGGGGGGTCCTTTTCGCGTGATGGGAGAAGTTTTATGCCCCAGAGCAGCCCCCACGGAAAAAAGGCTTGGGTGGAACAACCAAGTGCCTTGGTTAGCTTACCAAGTGACTTGGTTAGTCCAACCAAGAAATTGGTAGTTCTAACCAAGCCTTTTTTTGCGTGCTCGGTCACAGTAAGGAGCAAAATCTCTGAGTGCCGTTGTCTTATCCATTGGGATATAGTCACGGTCATACGAACTAAGTGGACTAACCATCCTCGTACAAACCTTAAAAACAAAAAAAAATTGGCCGACACGGCGGACACCGTGGTCAGAGCGGTTCGCCTTGAAGCGTAGTACTTCAAGCCCGCTCGAATTGGAAGAAGAAGAAGTAGAAGAAGAAGCAGAAGAAGAAGTCGAAGAAGAAGAAGACATGGACATTTATGGAAGTTCTTGAGAAGTTCAGTCAGCTACTCCCGGCAAGAGGAGGATGTTGAACAAATCATCTACACGGAAAGAAAAAAAGTAGTTCTGGCTACCAATTCCAGCATATGTTGTGCCGCGTGTTAGTTACTGAAACTAAATCGGAATCGTAGTCTCAACTTTTTTTCGATTGGTAGCAAAAATAGTATGTATAACCAACAACTTGGTTCCTGCAACTATCACGGCTGCTATCCAATCCAAATGATTCGTTACGCCAACCAACCGGTGAGTTGAGGTTATGATCTCAGCTGGTCATTGTTACTATCGATACTCTACCAACGAGGTTATAGTTTCTTCAACCGACCGAGTAGTTGGCGCTATGCTAAGTATTGCGATTGGTTGTCGGGACCGATAATTCAGTTTTCACAACTACTTTGTTCTTTCCGTGTACTTCACCAGTGAGGAGTGTGAGTAACCGTAGCCCGGACTTTTTAGTAGCTGTCGCCAGTCTTACGAGTTTTGTATTATTTATAGATTAGTCAGTGGTAATACGGCGCGATGAAGCTCCAGATGTATACATGAGACCCGCACAGGTATTTCTACCTGTGCGGGTCACATGTATACAGCTGTAGTTCGTGTTTACATTCTCGACGAAACGTGACGTAACTCCGGTGCCATGAGGCAAACTCGAGATCGACTATATCGGCATATGTTTTTCGCAGTTTCTCTACTCCCATGGCAGAAATGCTATGGCAAATGCGACATAGAGGGGGAAGTCGGATGCGGCCGCAGGGGGGACTGGTTACTGACCCGGGCCGACCCTGTAATAGACGTAATGCCTGCGCACGGGGAAAAATGCAAATAACAAAAAAAAATAGTACATTACGTTACAAGGGAGGGAAGTGCAACTTTTCCGTTACCGAGAGTGAAGTTTGATGACCGAGCGAAGCGAGGGCAGAAATTCACACGAGGTGAAAAGTCGCACCCCTCCCTTGTTACGTACTATACATTTCTCCCGATTTCACTAAAAAATAACCACATTTCGTGTGTGCAACAAGGACAGAGAATAAGCTCATTTTTAACAAATGACGACACGCATGCGTAGTACGATGATTACCTCCCTCGGGAGGTAATGAAAGCGGACTGCGCATGCGTAGTACGATGATTACCTCCTTCGGGAGGTAATGAAAGCGGACTGCGCATGCGTAGTACGATGATTACCTCCTTCGGGAGGTAATGAAAGCGGACTGCGCATGCGTAGTACGATGATTACCTCCCGTAGGAGGTTATGAAAGCGGACTGCGCATGCGTAGTACGATGATTACCTCCCGTAGGAGGTAATGAAAGCGGACTGCGCATGCGTAGGACGATGATTACCTCCCTTGGGAGGTAATGAAAGCGGACTGCGCATGCGTAGTACGATGATTACCTCCCTTGGGAGGTAATGAAAGCGGACTGTGCATGCGTACGTCATTCGTAACAAATGAGCAATTTCCCGCCCGCGTTGCGGACACGAAATGGGGTTATTTTAGCGAAATCGGGAGAAAAATTAGTTTAGTCAGTGATTATTAGAATCTGAGCTGTTGTGTTCGTATTTAGTATTGCTATAATAAGCCAAATTCTGTACGAAATCAAACTTTAGTTGAGCAGTTAATATTAGTAATCATCGTCCCTAGAAGAGGAGGATAACAGCTGTCGCGAAAATTTTAGTTTAATTTAGTCTCGTTAATTCGCAATTTCCGTTTTTGTGGAATTATTTCTGCCTCGCAAATTTTATTATTAAACCCTTAATGAGTCACACCTACGGTTTCAGGCAATGTAACTTGTAATGGATTAATGGAATCAATTCTTGAATTATTGTTCGTGCACACGTTATCTTGTTGAGGAAAAAACAATCAATGTCAGCTTATAATTGTTGAATGAAAATTACGCCGCTTTTTCCGTTTTTAATTTCGTTTTGTTTCAATTCATTAAATTATTTCGTTGTCAAATTTACCAAGGGAGTAAATTAAATTTTCTTGCAATAATTAATTATTTTTCCGTCGTGCTACCTCTTACCTCTCGAAAGTTCCATGACTCCTATACATATATCTTCAGATATATTTTATTCCCACGTGATTAATTCAGTAGACTGATTTTCCAATTATATAAACTTGTCTCATGGTCGAGTTATAATCTGATATTATAATTAAACGGTAGCGTTATAAATGTCCCGAATTACTATTTTATGCAGTCAATCCATTTGGCCACAGCCTTTCTTACACCTTGAAGGTATTTTATTAGATATTATCGATTTCTTAAATTGTAATTTTCATCTCATCCGATGAGCGGTTAATTAACGACTGAATCCATCAGTGGATATAAATTGGACATAGCCTGCGGACAAGGGGGTTGGCGGTGATTATGATTCTGATTTTCCATATGAATGACGAGAAGTTTGTAGCTGTAGGTACATATATACATATATATATATGGGAATAGGACTGCAGCGGTGAACCGTAAATTTACCACCAGCATGAATCGAACTAACCGAAATCCGATGAGCAAGCAAGGCAGCCACCCACGTCCATCGCCGAACTGTCACCGTGCCACGTGCGAACTTACACAGTCTCGCAATATTTTACTTCGTATGGGTGTGTTTGTGTTTGCGGCGGTGAGTTTCGTGATGCAGCGATATATCGTGACTAGACGATTCGTCGGTTCGTTGATATTGTGCTCCCTCTGTGGTACGATATACAGCCCAGCCATGTATTGCTGGATATATAGCATGTCTACTGGCATATCAGTGGAGAGTGGACTCGGGAACGGTTACCAAAGCCCCAGCATCAGGCAACAATGACGTCATGAGGAAACAAACGAAGTTACAGGTCGGTGAGCGCACCGTTTTCCTCTGTATCAAACTCCAGCATCCCTTTCCCGCGGTTGAACAATCGATAACTATATTCACGTAACTATTACATCAGACAAAAATGGTCCAAGTACAAACTTCTGGTGGAATTAACAAGAATTTTTTAACAATTTTAATTAGTGATGCCGCGAGACAAGACGAGACGAGAATTGGCTTTTCTCTCGTCTTGTCTCGACAAATATGAAAAAAATATCGTATCGTCTCGACTCAAAAGTCGAGAGAGAATTTTTCTCTCGTCTCGAAATATTCTCGAATCTCAAGAAAGGTTTTTTCTCTCGTCTCGAAATATTCTCGCATCTCGAGAAAAGTGTTTTCTCTCGTCTCCAAATATTCTCAAATCTCGGGAAAAGATTTTTATTTCACTCAGTGCGTAGAACGCGGTTTTACGCACGCTTCGCGTGCGTCAAACATCGTTTACACACCTCGTGAAATAAAATTTTGTACGATACTCATGCGAAAAACGTTTTCTTAACTCGTGTGATTGCAACACTCGCCTTCGGCTCGTACTGCAAATTCACACTCGTCAGAAATAGTATATTACACACCTAGGGCAGTAAAGTAAGAAATGTCTCAGATCACATGTAATTGTCGGCCGAGGCGAAGCCGAGATCGACAAACATGTGATCTGAGGCGTTCCGCGCAGCGGAACGAAAGTTGTCACTTTCGGCCCGGAGATGAGAAAAAGTTTTTTCGCACTCATATCGTTATGTACTATTCTCTCATCTCGAAATATTCTCGAATCTCGAGAAAGTTTTTTTCTCTATTTTCGAAATATTCTCGAATCTCGAGGGAGGTTTTTTCTTTATTTTCGAAATATTCTCGAATCTCGAGGGAGGTTGAAATATTCTTCAAATGAGCTATCGATGTACCGATCGCGAGCGGTGTTCCTTAACCGACGAAGATACACATCGACCAAGCGGCTACTACCGTCGGTACAAAAGCGTATATATTGTCGAGAACCGAAAGCGCGCCATGAGCGCGCAATGGCTTGTGTATACCTCGGTGGTCGGGGCAGCACTGCATAGTCACGTGTCCCCACCCATTAGTTTCTGGAAACCGCATGCTCGTATCCCTCTGTTAGCTGTCCCCGGCAACGGTTGGAGACTGCACGCGAGCGTAAAACGGATGTTCGACAGTAACAGTGATATTTGTTGCTGTGTTCCCAAAATGAATCGATCACGTTCCGGTCTGAGAAAGTACAATAAAGACGATAATGAACCTCAAATCGAACAGTGCGATGATCGGGAATCTGCGTCCACCTCGAAACGAGCGCATCGTGGAGAATCGGCCGACGCAAGTGATGCAAGCGTCCCGCGTCGGCAATTGTGTATGTGTGATTGTTGTTGAAAAAAAAAGTTTGTTATGCGCACGCCTATTTGTCTCCATTTATTCAGCGAACTATAATTATTGTGTAAATTCTTCAGTTCGCAAAAAAATTGTGCGATTTTTGTGTCGATAAAACGAGATTCTCGATATTCTCGCCTTGACTCTCTCGTCTTGTCTCGAGTCAAACGATGAGACAAATATCGTTCTCTCGTCTCGTCTCGTCTCGTCTCTCGACTAAATTTTCTCGTCTCGTCTCGTTATTCTCGTCTCTCGCGGCAACACTAATTTTAATGAAAGGCAGTGTTTCTTTTTTTCTTTTTTGCTTCCTCATAGAGGAATCTTTGTTTTTGTGAAAATTGTTTTTTTGTAGATTTTCATGTCAGGACACTCAGAATGGTCTAAAACGTCGAGAAAAGTGGTTTAAAAAAAACTTGCTACTGGCGTGATCGCAAAACGTGACTTTCTCATCACGATTGTTACTGGCGTCACGTTACTGTCGTGAAGTTAGTTTGTGAAGTTAGTTTGTGAAATTAGTTTGTGAAATTAGTTTGTGAAATTAGTTTGTGAAATTAGTTTGTGAAGTTAGTTCGTAATATTCGTTTTTGTAGTTATATATGAATAAATATCTCTCTATATTATAAAAAGATCGCGCCGCCGCCGTGTCAAGAATCGAGGGACTTATTCGGGTTAGAAGCGGTCACCCATCCAAGTACTGACCACAAAAATTCTGGGGTCTATTTTTGAAAAAATTAGCTTATTTAGGCTTATTTAAAAAAAAATTAGGTCTTTTTTTAAATTTAGGTCTATTTTTGAAAAAAAAAAAAAAAATTAGACCTATTTTTTAAATATTATTTTACATACTTTGCATGTGATGAAAAAGTAAAAATTTGTTACTGGTGTAAAATTTTTATCGTGAATTTACTGGGTTATAGTGATTAATAATGTGTGAATTTCGCACATTAATTGTAATCTCCATTTTTAGCTATAATTTGTCAAGAACGCGTTTGTAAATTCGAAATTCGCGCGCGCGAGAAAGCGAGCGTGACATCGCGCGCCGGCGCGCGCCTTCACATCTCTCTTTCCCTTTGATGTTATTATCGTCGGCATTGCGATAGTTTGACAGTCGGAATTACATTTTATTTGATATTTCCAACGTTTCGCATATTATGGTGTGTATGAGCAGCATTTGGAATTGGTATAAAATGCTATACGAGTGATAAAATAAATAAAAAAACTATGATGTGATGAGTGCATGAGTGTTTATAGTCTAACATCAAGAGTGATGATAACCTCAAATGTGTTTCTCTTGTATTTTTACATTCTTTTTTTAAATTTTAATCTAACATATGGTGTAAATATTCATAGTATGTTATCATTGAAAACTGCTCAAGATCATTGCAGTTCTTTTTTTTAGTGAATGTGTAACACAATAACACAAGAAAGTAACATATTTCAAGCAATACATTTTTTACAACAGTTTAAGATGTCTTATGTGGGTGATTGAAAAAACAAAATCTTCTATATACTAAATCTCTTGTTGTTCATTTTTTATTTGCTGGTAATACTATTTGTATGTATCACATTGAAGCATAATATCTTTTATATTAACTTGCGGTACAAAAATAAATAAAATTTTTATTTTTTTTTATTTTGTATTTAAGGTAAAGTATCACAAGCAGTGGAGATTTTGGATTGGATTTCAATACCAAAACCAGGATTTGAATGCAGAAGACACACAAAAAATTTCATTTCAGTCCATAGATGTTTTCAAAAGTTATTGTGTTTCCGGACGGCACATACAGACGCCAGACAGACAGACAGACAGACAGACAGACGGACGGACAGAAATGAGGTAATGTGTTTTTTGGAATCTAGGACACTCAAAACATCTATTTCCATCAAAATCTGGAAGTCGAATTTTTTTTGGATTGCAATACTTTCTCTTTATCCATACTCCGTATGTGATGAGAAAGTAAAAATGTCTGTATGTGTGTGTGTGCACAATTTTTTGTTAGCACGATAGCCGTCGCAATTTTTAAGATATCGGGCTCAAATTAGAACCACGAGTAAACTGTCGTTAAACAAGGTATGGGATTGAATTTAGAGTTAATCTATCAAGGTGTTCAAAATTTATGGCATTTTGAATTTTTTGGAGAATGTCAGTTCGGGTTCTAACTCCCGCAATTTTTATGATATCCGGCTTAAACTTGGATTAGAAGTGGACTGTTATCAAATAGTGTTTGGGATTAAATTTGGTGTCAATCCGTTAAGGGGTTCACAATTTATGGCATTTTTAAATTTTTCGAAATTTTTTGTTGGTACTCTAACTTTCGCAATTTTTAAGATATCGGGCTCAAATTTGGTCCACAAGTGGACTGTTATTAAATAAAGTTTGGGAGTGAATTTGACGTCAATCCGTAAAGGGGTTTAAAATTTATGGCATTTTGAATTTTTTGTTCGTGCTCTAACTTCTGCAATTTTTAAGATATCCGGCTTAAATTTGGTTCACAAGTAGAGTGTGGGTAAACTAAGCATCAGTTCGAATCTGGCGAGAATCTGTCAAGGGGTTCGAAACTAATGCCATGTAAAAAATTTTAAATCAAGGCTGCAAAGTAGAACTTTGCAAATTGCTTTCTCATTATTGTTGGATTTTTACAAAGCTTCCTCTATGAGGAAGCCAAAATAGATTAACATACTTCCTCATAGAGGTGGTTTCGTAAAAATCCAACAATAATGGGGAAGCAATTTGCAAAGTTCTACTTTGCAGCCTTGTTTGTTCATAATTTAAATGTCAGTGTCACTTTGATATTTTCGGTTGCTTCGAACAATAAGAGGATGAAAGACATGTAATCTTAGAAACTTTGGTAAAATGTAATTTAGAACATTCAGAGTCGGAGTCTTTTCATAAGAAGTCTTAGTTTTTGCTGTGGTCTTGATAAAATACATTTATCCATATCAGCATCGAGTCTTCGTTTTTAAAGGAGATAGTTCTTAAAGTTCCGTTTCGGCAGAAGGGTTTTTGGCGTGTGCAGCGTGCAGAGTCGCAATAAAACAATCGAGGATGAAGTCCAGGATGGAGTCCCGGATGGATTCCAGGATGGAGTCCCGGATGGAGTCTTGGCAGTCCAGGGGGGACTCCATCCTGAACTCTCAGCCGACTTCCGCTTTTAATCCGATCCGAAGTCGGCGAACTCCATCCTGGACGGTCCGCGAATCTCGGCTGTCCGACGGCAGAATCCATCCTGGTGTCCATTATGGATTCTCGCCTGGACTTTCTCGCAGTTCATCCCGGTCTTCATCCTGGACGGTCCGCGAATCTCGGCTGTCCGACGCAAGAATCCATCCTGGTGTTCATCCCGGACTCCATCCTGGACGGTCCGCGAATCTCGGCTGTCCGACGCAAGAATCCATCCTGGTGTCCATCCCGGACTCCATCCTGGACGGTCCGCGAATCAGATTAAAAGCGGAAGTCGGCTGAGAGTCCAGAATGGAGTCCCGCCTGGACTACCAAGATGCCATCCGGGACTCCATCCTGGAATCCAACCGGGTCTCCATCCTGGAATCCATCCGGGACTCCATCCTGGAATCCATCCGGGAATCCATCCCGGACTCCACCCTAGAATCTATCCGGGAATCCATCGGGGACTCCATCCTCGAATCCATCCGGGACGCCATCCTGGACTGTTTTTTTCTGCGCGGGCAGCTTCCATAGTAATTATATATAAGTATTGTTTTAAGGTATGAACCTTCTATTCAGGTGTAACCACTAAATTAAAAGAAATTAAAATAAATCAACGGAAATCTATTCAAGTTCATAGAATTGATACAGTAGGATTTTCTGAGCAGGCTAAACTGTTACAGATGTTTACTACAGGATGAATATTCAGGTAACTACTACTTTTTTCGATATTTCATAAATGCCCTACGCAGGTCATATGTCAATTTCGAGATTTATAGAAAAAGTATAGCAGGATAAATCTATTCAATGTATTTTATTATGGCTTTCATTTTTTTACATTTAGTTCGCTTATATGTTATACAGAAATAGAGGTTATATAAACATTGATTTTTTTCTCATCGTTAGTTATAACGAGCCCGTCGGTTATCTCACATTTTTTCATAATAGACAATCACTCACATAGTTAACAGTGAACGTGGGTGGAGAAGAGGTGTAAAAGGCTTTTTCGGTAGGCATGTGCGGATTGGTCCATCGACCCGTTAACTCGGACTCCAGTACAAATTTCAAATAACAGAGAATCCAACGAGAGGGAAGAGGTTGAGGGACGAGAGGTGGATGAGCAGCAGGTAGGAATGAGCAACAGGGCGGTATGGAAATACGAGAGGCAATAGTAGCTATGAATAGTTATAGTATACATGTTGAGTGAACGTGGAGCGTGTGTGTTACGAGAGTTGCAGTTCAGCAATATGAGCGAACTGCAGGCGCGGTAGAACGAGCAGATAAGGCTGTGTCGGACAAACACACGTTCTACTACTTCTCCATGTGTACATGTCGGATGCTGCAAGAACACGATACAGTGCCTCATCGAATTTTGTAGTGGAATTCACGTGGGTTTTATTCGGGAAATGTTTCTCTTCGAATGGAGTAACTTTTACGTACAGAATTTCGCATTAACTATGCAAAAAAAGACAAAACAACGTCGTACAACCACTGCGCTCTTTCAGAAAATTCTCTAACTATTTGAACGATGTGGAGAAAATAATAATAATTTTGTATGAATCGGCTTATTTTGACTGTGCTACTTTCTAGCACTGATATTCGCGGCAAAGCATATGAATTGATATAATGCTCATTTCAAGCAGGAAGTCCATAGGATATATTTGGGACATTCCAGATGAATTTTTTATCCTCTGACCCTGACCTCCATCAATAATTGTGACAATTTTTTTATCAAAAAGTATTTTGAAAAAGACGAGACGCGTATTTTTTTTGTTTTTTTCTTTTTGTTTAGCGCTACGACCTAGTTTTTGTTTAGCGCTATTTCCGACAGATGAATTTTTGTGAAAGATTTAGTTTGTCGGTATTGATATTATTTTTATCGTTAATATCTTGGAAATAAACAGTCCTATCGAAAAATGTCTACGATGAAATTCGTTCAGTTTGCAAAGGGCTACATAACGTATATAAAAAAATGTTATTGTAGTTTTTCTAAAATTTTGTTATATGACGTTAAACAACAAATTATCGTTTTGCAAAAAAGGGCCACTTTTTATACTTTTTATATACTTATTGTCATTTATATAAATATAAATTATTATTATATATAATTTATATAAATATGAATTACAATAACAATATAAATATAAATTACAATTAATTACAAACAAATAAATTATATAAAATATATAAAAATTCGTCTGTCGGAAATATCGCTCGTAGCGCCAAACAAAAAAAAAATACGTGTCTTTTCTTTTTCAAAATATTTCGTAATAAAAAATTATTAAAATTATTGAAGGGGGTCAGGGTCGAAGTATTCAAATTATTTTCATGCATTATTTAAAAATATAATTATGCGCGCCAAGCATCCAGAATTCTGTATGGACACAAAAAAAAATTGTGATATCATCGTTTCCGGCTAATTATCACGTTCGACAGAGAATTTAGTCGATTGTGAAACGTAATCGATGCTGACATGAACTTTGCATTCCCCATTCTACTCTGAACGACAATGGAGGACATTCCAATGCATCATCGTGCGTCTCGTCGCTGCCGTCACGTTCCGCTCCCCTGCAATTATTGAGCGGGCACTGATTTCAGATGTCGCGTGCCAGTCCGACAAATATTAAATCGCTAATCGTATTTGCGAATATCAGAGTTAGCCGACCAAATGCTCCTTGTCGAATTTGAGTAAGAGTAGAGATGAGAGGGCAAATACAACCAATAACTTGGTTAGCGTAACCAACAACTTGGTTAGCGTAACCAACAACTTGGTTAGCGTAACCAACAACTTGATTAGCGTAACCAACAACTTGGTTAGCGTAACCAACAACTTGATTAGCGTAATCAACCACTTGGTTAGCGTAACCAACAACTTGGTTAGCGTAACCAACAACTTGGTTAGCGTAACCAACAACTTGGTTAGCGTAACCAATAAGTTGGTTAGCGTAACCAACAACTTGATTAACGTAACCAACAACTTGGTTAGCGTAACCAACAACTTGGTTAGCGTAACCAACAACTTGATTAGCGTAATCAACCACTTGGTTAGCGTAACCAACAACTTGGTTAGCGTAACCAACAACTTGGTTAGCGTAACCAACAACTTGGTTAGCGTAACCAATAACTTGGTTAGCGTAACCAACAACTTGATTAGCGTAACCAACAACTTGGTTAGCGTAACCAACAAATTGGTTAGCGTAATCAACCACTTGGTTGGTCTAACCAATTAATCAGCTGGTGTTGGCTTGGTTGGTCTAACCAAAAACTGATTAGTTTTTTCGTGTATTTTCGATATTTTCCATGCCCGAGTTGAAAATTAGACCCTCTTCAAAACCTAAACATAGCAGACCCGCAGGGTAAACGGAGGTTCCTCCATTCCCTTGACACTCGTCAAAACCTCCGAAAATGGCAGATATTACCCGAATAGAGTAAACGAAGTCTACTGTAGAGTGAAATTCTTATGTTTGGACCTCATTTCAACAAAGGGAGTTGAAAGGGTTTAAATTTTAGCTCGGGTCGTCGCACTTTCGATTTCTGTCGACTATTGCATGTAGTGTAGCGTTATGAGACGAGCATTAATCTCTCTCACTCGACTTGACCATAACGATCGATCACTTCAGACAAGTGAGATTCTCGGTCTTTCGTTTGCTTTAATCGTCTCGTCTCGCCTCGATTTTACGATCACGAACGAGCGAGTTTGACACCTGTCTAAAAATTCGTGAACGTCTATTGAGATTATCAGAATTTATTACAAAAATTAAGCTTGAAGCACAATTGAGAACCCATGTCCAATAATGGATTTTTCAGCTGCGCCGGCCGACACAAGCGCTAGGAAAAAGACACACGAATGTGTGTATGGAGCGCGCTGCTAATACCCACATTCATATATTGTGTGATGACATACGCCTTTTTATTACAAAATCCATCAATATTGACAACTAATGTTTTCAAAACTGCTTTTTAACACCCACGAACATTTTAGTAATTTTAGTCAGCTTAAAAACACAATTTTTAAATATTGCGTGTTCAGTCATGAAATTACTCAACAGCACCTATGGAATATCCTCAACCATTGCATTAATCGCGTTAGGATCACCTTATAAGTAACTATGCATTTTCAAATTCTTACGCACAAGCTGTCCTTCAAGAATATTTACATGAAAACAACTTCTAGCTGTGATTTTAGGAAATAATTGTTTGAAAAGTTTAAGAATTTAACACAATTGCAGTTGGGAAAACATGAGGCACGCTGGACATTTTACGATACATTTTTATGTTTTGTTTTATATAACTTAATCTCGCGTCTCGATCGCGTTACGAGAATCTCGGTTTGACAGCACGATACGAGAGGACTCGATTGATTGCCGTTTCGAGATGAGTTCTGCTATTCATTTATTCCTCGGATCGTCTCGCTCAAATGCAACACTAATTGCACGCGTCGCCGTATTACTGTTTCAGGGGGGATAAATACGGCGAACGAAGTTGCGATCAGAATTACTGAAAAGGGTAAGAAAGATTTATTAGAAAAGCGACTCACTTAATCCGGATTTACTTCGCGTAGATAATCAACTGATAGATTATTCAAATCGCGTAGGTTGTAAAACGTTAAGCAAGATGGCCGCTGTAATGTCACGAGGAGACTCGCTCGTCCATTCACAGTGCTTGGCGTAAATTTATATCTATGTACATTTCTCCCCTATTGTTGGGGTTATCTTCCAATTTCAAGTGCCCTTAAGTGGCAGTGTTACACCGATGATTATTTTTCCCATCCAAATTTCGACCAATGGAATTGCACCATTCGACGTCACGTGGGGCAAGCTACACAGTATTATACTGATTATTTTTTCAACTCCAATTTCGACCAATCAGAGCGCGGTATTCAACATCACGTGGTACAGCTAGGGTAAAATTATATCGATAATTTTTCGAAAATTTCCCGGCTCGGTTGCTAAGCGATAAACAATAATTTTTTTGACACTTGTAACCTCTGCGAATCTTTAAAACGTCAAGGTACTATTAACGGTCGTCAATATGAGTGAGTCAAAAAAGCGATTTGGTGATGAATCGCTTCAGAACATCGCTAAAAAAATAAAACAAAATGTCCCGGCAAATACAGAAAAGAGTAAAAAATCGATTTGGGCGCAATTCACTGCATTTTGTGCAGAGAGAAAATATGTGTTGGATGCAACATAGGTTTTTGTTCTGATTATGAAATTTCCTTGTCAGAATGATAATTTTTGTCTCATGGTGCAATTCCATTTGTCGCAATTTGAATAGAAAAAATAATCCCCCGAATACCACTCGAGCTTCGAAATTAATCTGATATTTCCCTCCAGGTTCCCTGCAAACAAATAAACTCGTCAAGTTTTCCAGAAAAATCACTCGCGCTACGCGCTCGTGATTTTTTAACCTGGAAAACTTGACTCGTTCATTTGTTTGCAACGAACCTGTCAGGAAATATCCGATAATTTCAAAGCTCTTGTGGTATTACAAGTGATAATTTTTTGATAATTTTGCGTGTTGGTTATATATATAAAACAAAAAATCATTTAGCCGCGTCAACCATCTGTCAAACTGACAGATTGAATTTTATTGTGGCAGTCAAAGGATTTTTATTTGATATGAGTAGGTGTGGAGTTGAATCCTTGCAAACTATTGATGAAAAAGTAAAGGGAAATGTCCCTGTTAATACGATTAAATCGAAAACCTCAGTCTGGAATCAATATACAAATGTCTATAACAATTGTGTATTTAACTGCAATCCTTTAAACATGAATTAAAAGGTTTTTGTTCTGATTATGAAATTTCCTTGTCGGAATGATAATTTTTGTCTCATGGTGCAATTCCATTTGTCGCAATTTGAATAGAAAAAATAATCCCCCGAATACCACTCGAGCTTCGAAATTAATCTGATATTTCCCTCCAGGTTCCCTGCAAACAAATAAACTCGTCAAGTTTTCCAGAAAAATCACTCGCGCTACGCGCTCGTGATTTTTTAACCTGGAAAACTTGACTCGTTCATTTGTTTGCAACGAACCTGTCAGGAAATATCCGATAATTTCAAAGCTCTTGTGGTATTACATGTGAAAATTTCTTCGCCCAATGTTAAACGCCCTTAGGTCTTTCTCTCTCGCACTATTTATTTTTTAATTCTCACAAAAAAACAACTGAATCGTTCGAGGAACCAAAAGCTTAGCCCAATTCTGCCGTATTTCCGTATATTCTCTCAAAATTTGAGCCCTACATATCGAGAAGTTTAGAAGAAAATAGCTTTCAAAATTTCTGCGGGGGGGAGGGGAGTATCACTGACTCTTAATAATGCGTGTGTCTAGGGACCAAATAATAGAAAAAAAACTAAATCTAATCTAGGTTTGCATCTCTAACACGGGCAACATGGAATGACTTTCCCATTCAATTTCGTGAAAATTATGTGGTTATTCGGATGGAAAATTCGTATGCACATGGACCAAGCTATCTTCTTTATCATATGAAAGTTTTTTTATCTGTAAGATACATACACTGAGAAAAAAATAAAGTTGAATGGACTAATTTAGCGTACACCCTGGTTCAAATGATTTTTTTGTTGGTATAACAAATATTTTGGTTACCGCAAATAAATTTTAGACAACTGAATCTAACGATTATTGAAGAAACTAAATATTTGGTTGTCCTAACAAAAAATTCATTTGAACGAGGGTGTACGGTAAATTAGTCCATTCAACTATATTTTTTCTCAGTGTAGGCGGCTTAAGTGGCAGTGATACACACCGAGAGAAAAAGTTTCATTGATTCACGGAAATCTTTGCCAATGAAATGAAATACTTGAATTTCAATAATATCTTTTCTTTGAATGATCTCCAACTCAATGAAAAGTAGTGACATTGATTCGAAGAAACATTTCTTTAAACCAATGAACCTTTTTCATTGATTTCAAAGATATCGTCTCTGATTCAATGAAACCTTCTTCTTACCAGCTCAAATTTTCGAAACCTATTTTTTCCTGAACTACGCGGCAGATAAAGCTCA
Source organism: Ephialtes manifestator (assembly GCA_963970395.1). NCBI lineage: Eukaryota > Metazoa > Arthropoda > Insecta > Hymenoptera > Ichneumonidae > Ephialtes > Ephialtes manifestator. The sequence goes on along the minus strand of OZ019974.1, from coordinate 9,234,515 downwards.
AATTTTGTGCGTATGTAAGGAAATACGGCAGAAATAAGCTAAGCTTCTGGCTTCTCGAAACTCGAAGCCGTTCGTTCGGGAGAACCGGAAAACAAAAAAGTGAGGTTAGGTGCGAGAGAGAGATCAATGAAAACGTTTCTTTGAACCAATGAAAACGTCTCTTTAAATCAATAAAACTGTTTCTTTATTATATTCTCACCAAGTAAATCTTTATTTACAGGCAATGAAATGTTCTCTTTGAAATTCAAATGCACTATTTCCTTGAAATCAAAGAAATATTTCGTTAAAATCAATGAAAAAAATCAATCCACCCATTTCTTTGGCGTCAATAAAATCTTTTCTCTCGGTGCACCGCTGAAAATTTCTTCGCCCAATGCTAAACGCCTATAGGGCTGTCTCTCTCGCACCTCACTCTACTTTCCAGTTTTTCGATTCTCCTTGACAAACGGCTTTTAGTATCGAGAAACCAGAAATTTAGCCCAATTCTGCAATACTTCCGCACATTCCTGCTAAACTTGAGCTTTATTTGCCGAGTAGTTTAGGAGAAAACAGGTTTCGAAATATTGAGGTGTGGTGGGGGAAGTACTACCGCCTCTTAAAAATCGCCGAATCGTGTTAATTTTTACTCACCGTGCTACAATGGCAGTTTTACCAACTCGGGCAGTGCCGAGAACGACGAGTCGGTAACAATTACGTGGGGGTGGTTTGCACGAGTCCTCCTGCGATGAGGTCGAGGCCGGACTTGGACTGACGGGGACTGGCAGGATGCCATCCTCGGAGCCTGTGGGCCCTTCGAGGTCCTGGGCACCCCGCCGACCCCGACTCTGGCGGGGCTCTGCACCCTCCTCGATCGTACTACTTCCACTGCCGCAGAGCCGCTGCACGCAACTAAATAGTCGACCGCACGCCTCCAGCTGCAAAAACAAATTATTACAGACCTGTATTAACAAAAAATGTATAAAAATAGTTTATATAAGGGAATTGAGGGTTTGAATGAATATAAGTACATTGATAATATCAGCGTTAACCCTAGAACTTTTTCGTTGCTTTCAGCGCCCATAAACTTTGAACATGGGTCGTTCGTGTCTGTTGCTTATTTGACTATATTATTGTGTAAGGAAAAATCTGAAAAAAATCATAGACCTTCTTTGGACTCTTAACTATACGATAAAATTAAACCTAACTTTTTTTCGGCAGGCTCGTCGGCCCGTATTTGCGAGGATCTGGTAATACTAGATTAGTTATATTAGATAGTTCTAGGATTAAAATAATCTCCATATCTATGATGCAACTCGAGTGGTCTTACATAACTCGAACGCTACTTGTAACATAGAGAATTGTATTGTACTACATATAAAACTTGAAAACTTTATTTAAAAAGAGTAGAGGTTGTTTTAGTAAGTATTGGGAAATGTAATACAAGATTTTTATTTTTTTCTGTCAAGTGCTTCCTCGATTTACTTGTATTTATTGAGAAACTCCTTATTCCGCGTGATATTATAACAATTTGAAGAAATTTGATAAGAATATAGACAACCTTACCGAAATTTCTATCATGGCTACTATAGTCCAGGACTGGATTTTTTTCGCATGTTAGAGAACAGAGTGTAAAGTAGAATATTACACATTGCGTTCTCATTATTTTCCATTTACGATAAAGCCATCTCTGGGAAAAGTAGATTGACCACTTTTGGTTACCTTTTAAAAAAAAATGTATTGGAACTGAAAAATAATTATGAATACATTGTGTGAAAAACAGATAGTGAGATCTGCTATGCAAAATGCTTTACATTCAAAACGTTTATTTATGAGGCAATACAGTTTAGTTGGTACACCATTTGACGTCACTATATTCGATTTTATCGCTATTTTGCAAATATTTCCGCATGATCCCAGAAAAAAACGTATTATTTTCAGATGTCCGAAACACTTTTAACGAGAATATCCATAATCGAATTTTGGAGATGTTTTAAATCTTATTATTATCAATTACTGTCAATCCTGATCAAATTGAGAACACCATGACGCATTGCATTCCCTATCATCTAGTTAAGAACATCGTTAGCGATCAGCGCAAACTTCGGTTCTATGTCTAAATAACACAGTGTCAACATAATAGAGGAGATGGGGGCAAAACGGGCATCTTTTCAACTTTTTCGAACACGACTTTTTTCAATTTCCTGACATTTCTTACTTGAAAATTTCGGAAAATAATTGGTGATGTCAATAAAACAGGAAGGGAGGCAAAACAGGCATCTCGGCTAAATATAAGTATCGGGATCAAAACTGGCACCAAATCATAAAATGAGAATTTCGTTCTAATTGATTTCTTCATGATATACCGACTTTTTTTTCAAAGAATTAATTTGATTATACATTCTTTTTAAAATTCATTTGACTATATTTTTTTTCTTTGCTCAACAAAGTTCGAAAAAAAGTTCTGAACGGATGGTTAAAAAATTCTGATCTAATGAAGATTATCATTTTTTTTATCACCAATTTGACGTATTTTCCGCACTTTCCCTATCTAAGGAACGTAAAAAACTGAGACAAATCGTTTTTACAAAAGTTGAGACGGTGCCCGTTTTGCCCCCAATCCCGATTTTTAATGGAGCTGCCCGTTTTGCCCCCCTGCAACACACACAATAACAACGCAACCACAAAATAATACACATACAATAACAACACGACCAAAAAGAATCTAAAGAACTTGAAGAAAAAAATTAAGAGAAAGCAAACCAAACTGAGACCTAACGAACAAAACCTAACGCGAAATCTCTAAAGAACCAAAAGAAAAATGTTGACCTATGATATTATTGACTGAGATATTTTCGGGCTATGGTATTCTAACTTGTAATATCACAGACATGTGATATTTAGACGTGATACCCAAACTTCGTATGGTCTTCGATACATAGGCCAAAACCTCCTCGGGAAACTCTTTGAATGAGATTCTTTAAGTGGACCGTATGACACAACAAACTCTCAATATGTCCTCACACACGGAAAGAAAAGCTTGGTTGAAACAACCAAGTGCTATGGTTATATATGCGCCAGACAATTAATTGGTTAGACCGACCAATTTCTTGGTTAGGCTACCAATTTCTTGGTTAGGCTACCAATTTCTTGGTTAGGCTACCAATTTCTTGGTTAGGCTACCAATTTCTTGGTTAGGCTACCAATTTCTTGGTTAGGCTACCAATTTCTTGGTTAAGCTACCAATTTCTTGGTTAGGCTACCAATTTCTTGGTTAGGCTACCAATTTCTTGGTTAGGCTACCAATTTCTTGGTTAGACTAACCAAGTGACTTGGTCAGCTTACCAAGTGACTTGGTTAGACCAACCAAGAAATTGGTCACCTAACAAATTACTTGGTTGATCTAACCAATTAATTGTCTGGCGCATATATAACCAAGGCACTTGGTTGTTCCAACCAAACCTTTTTTTCCGTGTAATATAGTCAAAATGTATCGCCAACTTATTATCGAAGATTGGTATGAAATGTCCAAAAATCATTAACCATCAGGTTCTTTCATTTTTATCGTACGATATTTTGTCAAATAAAAAGCAAAATTTGAAATATGGATTACAATTGCGTGTATTCGGTGAACCAAAATGCGTGCCCATCAGGCGTGATGAGCGGTCTGTAAGATTCCATCATTCATCATCCGCCCGGAATTCTCATCGTGGAGCTGCCATTTGGCCACTTTCAGAACTTGGATTAACTAGCAATTCGTGCACACGCGGGGCTCAAAAAATAGATGAGAGGAAAAATAAAAGAAGTAGAGAGGTAGAAAAAAAAGGAGTTAGGCGCAAGCCAAAGAGAGGTGAACGCGTCAAAGCGTTATTAAAGGTACGGCAGAAAGCTCTAACCTTTGATGATTTACGGAGTCTATCGTTCGACCATTCAGTAAAACCCTAAGCCGCTGTCAGATGTTGGAAATTTCCGCGAAATCCTCGCGTTATTATATTAGTTCTAACATCTTGACTCCGGCTATTAGGAAATTCAATGAAGAAATAATTACAGCGTACAAGGAATAAACCAACCTGTAATATAAGGTGAAACCTTTATTTTTGTACAGAATAAAAAACGCAGCAAAAAGTCAAGTCAGTTATCAAAGAGAAGAAAACAATTGGCGTTGAGAAAAATAAGCTTGAAACTGAGAGCGAGAGACTAAAGTCCGAATACTCGGAGCATCTTGGAAACTAAGTTGAAGGTAAGAGGGTTGAGAATAAGCGGAACGTACACGAAGTGGTGCAACGTTTGCCAGACTTTCCCTTTCCTCTCTACAGTTCTGGAAGCCTCCATTTTCCTTCTGCATTTCCAAGGAGACCGTTTCTCGTCATCATTAAATAATCTCGTTACACTTGCCCCTAATTTTGACCCCTTACTATGCTGTAAAAACAGCGAGCAAAAATAGTAAATGTGGAGAGAAAGGTTGATGATACCGATTTAGGGACGTCCACAAGGGCCGTAAAGCTTCAGTCTTCTGCTCTTTCTCTACGGCCATTGTTGTCATGGGTATACACGTTTCACCAGCTTTTTTTTGTCCCTCAAACCACTTTCTCGGTTCTTGCTTCGTAATATACTGTTAGAGCTGCTTCGGGTCACATGTGCTACGAACGCTAGAAGGTAGAATTTTCTCGTCCACCAGGTACTGTTTTTTTTTTTTAGTACGTATTTTCATATCGCGAAAGTTGCACCACCTTCGTATCCTGCGGGTATCTTTTCTCAAGGCTTTCTAGGACAGAGCGATCCAGAATTTCAGATGTATGACTGTGGGATGTACTACAGCGCAGTATACGGAGCATGTAAATGTGATCCATGTTTCTTGCGCCTATTCTGATAAAATTCTGGCCTGGTAAAGTAGAGCGTGGACGGAAATAGAGAAGAATATTTCCGCAACACATGGGAAAAGCTTCTTCCTCTGTTTATGTGTGTTATGTACTATATATTACCAGCAGCTGAAGCGTCATTCTTTACTTTATCCACTACCGAGCGTGCACGTCTCGTGGTTTCGATTTGCAAAGTCGTGAATCTTTCATGTGCAACACAATGCATCCATTGCGAGGCTACTATGTACGCGTATATGGCAGAAACCGATATACATATGTCGAAGCGTCGACCCTCATCCTCGCACCCTCTGCTGGTTAAAATGATTGATTCACCATTGATGAAATTATTCATCGAAGCAGACCGGGTTTGATGCCATCAAACCGGAGCCCTCGTGCCCAACCTGATCACAATCCATGTTGGATTTTATGTATTTGCTGCTAACGGTAAATCTAATTTGATTGTGGGAAATTAAAAAATTCCGCATGATCACGAGTCTTATTGTCAATTTTACGATAAAATTGTGTTGCATCGTTGCATCGGAGTCAAATGACGATCTGTTTACCAATATGTTTGAACAAAAATATCGATTGCTATCAAGATTCTTTCCGCACTCTAATATAAAATGCGGCAAACTCGGTCAACGGCTGAACCTCATTTTTTTTTTTCGCGGCAATTTTTTATGTTATTCTTCCAACTGAAAAATGCATGCAGACATTTTTTCAGATTTTTTAAAATCGAAATTTCGCAGTCATAAATAATTAATGCTATCTAAAAAATGTCCTAATTTTTAAAAACTCTAAAAATTCTCAAAAATATTATGATCCGAAATTTATAAGTTTTGTATTGCGAAAAATATATATACTGAGAAAAAAAATGTAGAAATTAACTAAACCGGCGTTTGTCCTCATTCAAACGAATTTCTCGTTTACAACTAAATGTTTAGTTTCTTCAACAATTATTTGATTCAGTTGACTAAAATATATTTCCGGCAACCAAAATATTTGTTATAGCAACTAAAAATTTATTTAAACGAGAGTGAAGGCCGATTTAGTTCATTCTAACTTTTTTTCTCAGTGTAGGCTTTATATAACGCTAAAATAGTAAAAAATGGTCTTCCAACGTAATGAATATAGAAAAAAAAGTTTTCCACAAAAGTTGTTAATTTTAACATGCCGAATTTTTTGGTAGAAAAAAAAGTCATAATTCCATTTTCAAAAAACATGTCGGCCATCGCAACTCCGCCATTTTGAATTTTGGACCATATTTCTTTTTTTTAACGTCTCCCTTCGAACCCTAAAAGTTTCATTGTACTTAAAATTCGATCAGTGTAGTATTTTTCGAGATAAATTAAGCCCCTATTAAGCCCCTACTAAAATAATAAAGAAAATTAATTTTTAAATATTAATTTGTGTTATTAAATCGCTTAATTCTTCAATATAATTAGATAATTTCAGTTATTTTCATATATTTATTCAAAAGAAAGTTGCACAGTAGAATCATTCACATTGCTTCCCCGTGTAGAAAAAAAGAATCTTGTAAAGAATCTTAAAAAAAGTCTTGAAAGAATCTTTACAGGAATCTTGAAAAGAATCACGCATAGAATTTCATTAAGATTCTTTCAAAGATTCTCAGAACGCTTTCGGATGGAAAGAATCTTGAAAAGAATCCTGGAAAGAATCTTGCTCCGTTCGACTTTTTTTAAGATTCTTCACAAGATTCGTTTTTTCTACGCGGGTCGTCATTATTTTTGGTTTCTTGCAAAAAATAATGAGGAAGCTTCAGTTCCTCCTTCATGAGAAAGTCCAAGTCGATTAAAATACTTTCTCATAGAGATTTGTGATAACCAAAAAAAAGAGATACTGATATGCAATTTTCTACTTTGTATCCTTTTTAATTTTTTATAACTGTGGCCGCAGTGAAATATTCTTCACTTGTATCATAATTATATGATGATAATATTTCACTTCGTTTAACTATTAGTTAATGCAGTTTCTCGAGTTTTACGATCTTGAAAGGATAAATAATTAATGGATGAGTTGAAGGAGGGGACAGAATCGTTTTTTTTTCATGTAAAGTTCTGTTGAAGCAACAATACAGAAATGACTGCATTTTAAACTGTTATATGTATTCATGCGCGATGCAGTGTTGGCGTAGCTGAATGAAAACCGCGTGCGTTGCATAGGAAATGTTTAATAACAACACGTTCCCACAGCGCCACATGTCTCCAGAGGAGAGGCGTGGCGATGTCGTCAGAAGCGGTGCACTTTAATTAAAAAATAATCAGGAGGAATGCACGCACTTAGTTATTTGCGAGAGATCTAGAGGAAACGACTTGATGCACCGTTTACTTTATAACTGCCAAGAATTTGCAAAGGCGATAACGAGTCCTTTATGCGATATATTTCCCGACTGGGCCACTTTTTACCGCCGACGTTTGGAATACTTTGTCGCTATTTTATTTAGTTTCTCTACCTGAGCTTGAGCGATTCTTAAAAAATTTTAAGTGCGATCTTTAAAAGATCCCGAGTAGAAATTTGGAACGTTACATCAGGCGTTAATCTGGTGCTTCTAAGGCCCTGTCAGGGCCTTCTCATAGCCCGATCAGGGCCTTATTCGTGCCTGATGTAACGCAAAAAATTTCTACTTGGGATACGTTTTCCATTGAACCCAGTGAACATCCACAAGCTATTAGTCGCTCAGAAAATGGACAATTATATATTTTTGCTTCCTCATAGAGGAAGCTTTGTTTTCATGAAATGTTTTTTTTTCGAGATTTTCATGTCAGTACACTCAGAATGGGCCAAAACGTCGAGAAAACGTTGAGATATCAAGCTGAAATTTGGACCATAGATAGAGGGTTCAAGCCTCATCGTCCATACAAATTTTTGTTCAAATCCACTTCATCGTTAAATTATTACGCGTTTTTTAATTTTTTGAAAAATGTCTGTTTATGCGATAACTCTTTCAATTTTCGAGATATTGATCTTAAAATTGGTATGAATTTCAGCTTTCATACACCGGTGATCGCTATTGAATTTGGTTAAGATCGGTTGAACCGTTAAAATTTTATGATGTTTTGAATTTTTCAAAAAATTGACATTATCGCTCTATTGTAACTTTTGCAAAACTTAAGATAGCAAGCTCAAATTTTGTATATAAATTGAACAATATTCAGCCATTATATATGTATAATTTAGTGACGAACGGTATGAAATTTTTGATTTTATGGAATGTTGAATTATTTTTAAAAATATACATTATCACATTCACTTTCGGAAACGCTCTAATAATCACGAAATAACGTAATAACGAAATAGAAAAAGCGAATCCACAACATGTCTATTTCTAATTAAAACAAGGATGCAAAGTAGAATCTTGCACATTGCTTCCTCATTATTTTTCGCGTTTTCCGAAGCTTCCTCTACGAGGAAGCCAAAAATTGAATAACATACTTCCTCATAGAGGAAGCTTTGTAAAACGCGAAAAATAATGAGGAAGCAATGTGCAAGGTTCTATTTTGCATCCTTTTTTATATCTACTTCCGATATATTATTCTTCAAAAAATATATTGTTTTTTTCGGTACCTTTCAATACTTTATAATTATTTTATATTTCTTTTTTATGGTTTAACACCTTCATTCCCTGGGAATATTGAAATAAATTATTTGGTGGGTAGTGGGGTTCGAAACTGCAACATTGGGATTAGTAGTCCACGATCTTAGCCACTTGGTTATCCTCATTTTGGAAAATTCGAGGTTGAATATTGAACAAAATTAGAATCTACGGCATTACCTAATATTTATCAGAGTTGTAAATCCCTATTAATTCATGAGATATAGTTTACAGCACAATTTGTTTTCTAATTATGATGTCATAATAATAATATGTAGTGATTATAAAATACAGTGTAAACATTTGAATAGCTGAAAAAAATACTATTTTTCGCTTTAATATTGCAAGAAGTAGTGGAAAAATGGAGGAAATAAGTAATGCATTACTTATTTTTTTCCATTTTTTCAAAAGGATTACCGTGAATTTTTATTGAAAAATAATAATTTATGCAGCCATTCCAAAGTTTAATCATCGTATTACAATAGCTACATGTTATTATTATAAAATCATAATTATAGGGCTGATCGTATCATCATCATTATTTCTATAAGTATTAGGCATTTACAACTCTGATATTTATTCATTAACGATGCAAAATTATGAAAGTTTTATTATTTTATCAGTCTTATTCCTAGTTTAGTTAATTATGTTACCGGAACGTCGACCACCAGGACAGGGCCGATATTGTTAAACGTGATACGCCGGCACCGGCACAATGTTGGCAGCCAACGTCGCCAGAACTCTGGCAGCCAGCGATGGACTAGCTATAGAGCCCATGTCGGAACGGTTATCTATTGAACGCTGGACTACCGCACCGGAAAACCCTCATTTTTTTCTCCGTAACGTTTCATCCATATCATGCGGACCCTCTTCAAACTATGTGTTCTTCTTCAGAGAAGATAATGAGATAAATTATTTTCTTTATCTTCTTAGAGAATATAATGAGATAAATTATGTTCTTTATCTTTCGTAGGGAAGATAATGAGATAAATTATCTTCCTTATCATCTTAGAGAATATAATGAGGTAAATTATATTCTTTATCTTTCTTAGAGAAGATAATGAGATAAATTATCTTCTTTATTTTCATTACCGAAGATAATGAGATAAATTTTCTTCTTTATCTTCCTTAGAGAAGGTAATGAGATAAATTAGTTAATAAATAAATAGACGCAAATACGAAAACAACGTATGCCATAATAGACATGCAAGTAAGATTCAGATAAAAATTTAACAATGATTTTGTTGCACCGACGTTGCTAATTTCCATACCATAAAAAAGACATCTTCCGACTGTAGTGGTGACATTAAATAAATGCTTACAACTCAGATAATTAGTTTACAAAAATGTTACAGATATTACTTCATTTTCTTTCGATTTATTTCTATAAATGTAATTTTTTCGAAATCGATGTTTTTCAATGTTATAGATTATTTTTCGGAAGTTTTTTTTATTTTTTGCGTAGAGAAGTGAATATTCGTGCTATACTGAGATCCAAAGTTTTAGGTGTTTTTAATGTTTTTAATACAAATAATCCTTTGAATATTCAAAAATATAACTTTCGCTCTAAGTGGACCATAAACTATGGAGGCCGCCAATTAGCGACTCGTTCTTTATATCCAATCTGCCCGCGCAAGAAAAATTGTATGAAAAGAGTATTAATTCTAATACTCTTTTCATACAATTTTTCTTTTGTAGTATTAAAATGGAAAGTATGAAATGAGTATGCGAAAAGATATTCAAGTATCTTTTTCGAGTATTAAGTAGAAAATGAGTATACAAAAATATTCATGTATCTTTTTTCCAGTGTATTAAGTATAATTGGAGTATGGTTTCGTCCAATATGACATACGTCATCCTTCCATTTTAATACTATTCTAATACTCTTTTCATACTATTTTTTTTTTTTTTTTGCGCGAGAGCATAAAACTGTTTTCTGTAAATCGCGGATTTACTGCGCATTCGTGACTGCATTATGTCCGTACCAATTCTCCAGTGAGCATTACAGAGACCCACAAACGATCCGGTTCATAAAAGCCTGCAGAGGTTGCCCGTTGTGTCGCTTTGCGACAAAGCTCAGATTCGCTCAACCCTCCCAACCCCGTATACTCCGTTCGTTTGAGCGCACAAACAAACCTCCACGACAAAACTGCCGTTTTTTCCCTTTCTGGTTTGCCGTATCCTTCTGCCCCTTTAGCGCAACTGGTGCGGTGAGTGGTTCCTAAATAAATTTGTCCTCATTCCAGATACCTTTCGCGAAGCATTTTCTTCATTTTCTTGCAACATGCTGCGATCCCCTCATGGCTTCCCTTGTCCGTTCACGTAAGTAACTACTAAAGCCTCTCTCGATATGGTATCACAACTCGTAGGGATGTTGGTAGCAAAACCTTATGGTTCTGCGGCCACTTTAATCCCCAGCGCTTCTTTACTCCTTGCCTTTCCGTTTCTTTCCCTCGTACACTTTCTTCCGGCCTCACTTTCTTATTTCCTCTCGGTATTTCATCAATCCTTATTCGCAGCGGGATGTCTACGTATCACTTTGCCAATAGACTCGCAGCTTCCTGCTGATTCCGGTGCTGTATTCTTCTCCTCAAGCACATTCAATCCAATAAAAATCACGTCTGTGCCTCGGAAATACGTGCCTATCTCGCATGACTATTACCCGAGTAGAAATTTCATCAGACATGCCTGCTGTTACATGAGGTCCAGATCAGTTTTAGGTACGGTAACCTTATTTGAGGCCGCCGTAAATTCACCTGCTCAGGTCCATGTAAGGCTGAGATATGGTATTCGTACTTAATAATGCCCCGAGTAGAAATTTCATCAGACATGCCTGCTGTCACACGAGGTCCAGATCAGTTTTAGGTACGGTAACCTTATTTGAGGCCGCCGTAAATTCACCTGCTCAGGTCCATGTAAGGCTGAGATATGGTATTCGTACTTAATAATGCCCCGAGTAGAAATTTCATCAGACATGCCTGCTGCCACACGAGGTCCAGATCAGTTTTAGGTACGGTAACCTTATTTGAGGCCGCCGTAAATTCACCTGCTCAGGTCCATGTAAGGCTGAGATATGGTATTTGTACTTAATAATGCCGTCTTTCCATTGGATCAAGCTGATGTCAGACTAGATATGGTAACTTTATTTAGGGGTCGTCATAAGTTCACCTGATCAGGTCCATGTAAGGCCGAGATATGGCATTCTACCTTAAAAATGCCGTCTTTCCACCGGATCAGGTCCATATCAGGCTTTACATACGGTAACCTCATATAGATATGCCATTCATCGACCTTATCCGTTTCGCATAAGGTCTTTCTATGACAATTGGACCAAGATTTTGTCCAATTTACCTTTACTTTCCCTGGTCAGATCCGCATACGGTCTTCGTATGGCATAATTTTTTTTTAAATATGCCGTAAATTTACATTATCAGGTTCGTGCAAAGGCTAGATACGGCATTCGTTAAAAACATTTAAAAATGATTGTTATGCAAAATCAATCTTTTCAGCACCTTGCGTGTGCTGGATTTTTTCACATTTTTATCCAATCGAGAAGTATTCGAAATTTCCGCTGAAACTCACGTTTTACGGGACGGTACCGCTAGAATTACTTTGAAATCTATCCAGGTACTGACCGTCAAACGCCAGTACCTGGATGGGTGACCGCCCCATCATGTTTGAATTTTGAATATTTCGGTCGTAGTCACAATAAATTGATGTACAGTCTTGACGTGCTTTCATTTTAAGTATACTTCAAATAGACAATAAATATATAAACTTTCAAAGATGTCAACGGCCGAGTGGGCTAAGGCGCAGAACTGTCACCCAGAGGATCAACGTTCGATTCCCACCAACGGCAAATAAATTTACATGTGTTTATTTCAGCAATTAATATGTACTGAAAACTAAATAAGCTCGAAAATCTAATAGAAAGTGCAAAATAAATCGAATTCGATGAGCGCAGATAATTATTTTGTAATTTATTTGCCGTTTTTGTAAGTAGGGGATTAGTAGGGCAGCCTCTATTCGGCCCTTATCTGGAAAACTTAATCTGGCCCTGATCATGCGCTGCGTTACTTTCCTGCAAGGCTCGTATAAGATTGCCAGGCAGGGGCCTTAGATTTAAATGCGGCTACCACGCTAGGGCCTGATATTTCCCGTAGCTGAATTTCTACTCGGATAGAACTATCTCACTTGCCATGTAACACACCATTTTCTGTCTCAGAGATTACTTTGATGAAAATGTATATAAGAGGAAGTTAGTATTGGGCGAAATGCAGTTTTCAAATGTAGAATTTAAATATAATACAAAAAGAAAAACTTGTTCAGTGACTTTGTAAATTTAGAGAAAATTAAGCGTTTAGTTTTTTTTGTATTATAATTTAGAATTAAACGTAAAGTGGTCCAATGAAGCATTGTACGAAGGGAGATGGTTTTCAGAATGCATATTCAGACAACAGCATTTATTGATTCTTTATATAGATATAGATAAATTTGAAATTTGGAAAACATGTCAAGTTGTTCATAATAGAATAGTAAAAACAGGAAACTCGTATTTAAGCTTGTCCTTGTACTCGTAAATTCTTGACGCATGATATCTAATTTGTTAATTCCATCTGCTGATAATTGAATTCCACACAGAAAAATTGAAACGAAACCACCACGACGAATGGTTGCAAATCTAAACCTGGTCACGAAAAATCTCTACAAAGCACTATTTCAGCACACCAAAGTTCTATACTATCTCAGTTCGACACAGATTCATCCCTCTACAGACTCAGGTTGACACAACCCATCTTCATGGCTTGCGTCCAATCCACTTTTCACACAAGTGAATAGTTTTTGTGTGTCGTATTTGATCGGCGGCGACCTCACTTCGTGTCAATATCCATTGTGACATCTTTTACTAGTGTTGCATTATGAGACGTGCATTAATCTTTCTCACTCGATTTGACCATAACGATCGATCACTCCAGACAAGTGAGATTCTTGGTCTTTCATTAGTTTTAATCGTCTCGTCTCATCTCGATTTTACGATCACGAACGAGCGAGTTTGACACCTGTCGAAAAATTCGTGAACGTCTATTGAGATTATCAGAATTTAATACAAAAATTAAGCTTGAAGCACAATTGAGAACCCATGTCCAATAATGGATTTTCCAGCTGCGCCGGCCGACATAAGCGATAGGAAAAGGACACACGAATGTGTGTATGGAGCGCGCTGCTAATACCCACATTCATATATTGTGTGATGACATACGCCTTTGTATTACAAAATCCATCAATATTGACAACTAATGTTTTCAAAACTACGTTTTAACACCCACGAACATTTTAGTAATTTTAGTCAGCTTAAAAACACAATTTTTAAATATTGCGTGTTCAGTCGTGAAATTACTCAACAGCACCTATGGAATATCCTCAACCATTGCACTAATCGCGTTAGGATCACCTTATAAGTAACTATGCATTTTCAAATTCTTACGCACAAGCTGTCCTTCAAGAATATTTACATGAAAACAACTTCTAGCTGTGATTTTAGGAAATAATTGTTTGAAAAGTTTAAGAATTTAACACAATTGCAGATGGGAAAACATGAGGCACGCCGGACATTTTACGATACATTTTTATGTTTTGTTTTATATAACTCAATCTCGCGTCTCGATCGGGTTACGAGAATCTCGGTTTGACAGCACGATACGAGAGGACTCGATCGATTGACGTTTTGAGATGAGTTCTGCTATTCATTTATTCCTCGGATCGTCTCGCTCAAATGCAACACTATCTTTTACAGTGTTGTTAACCGGTATTTTCTGAGATAGAATATGCAACTTGAGAACGATAGTGAAGGCCAAAACTCAATATCTTAAAGAAAAAAAAATTTGGTTGGATTTTCCGACCGGAAGTCGGATCTGTGAATTCTGGAATCAGAAACGGAAAAAAAGTAACTTTATATCACTTCGTGCGTAAAACCGCGTTTTACGCACCTCGTGAAATAAAATTTTGTACGATGCTCGTGCGAAAAACGTTTTCTTAACTCGTCTGATTGCAAAACTCGCCTTCGGCTCGTGTTGCAAACTCACACTCGCCAGAAAAAGTTTTTTCGCACTAGTATCGTAATGTACTATTTTTTAACTCATCGTAAAAAGGCATGTAACCGGTATTTTCTTGGGTAGAATATGCGACTTGAGAACGATAGTGAAGGCCAAAATCGATATCTTAGAGAAAAAATCGTGAGCGTCATTTCGTACATAATTTTCGTGAGCCATTGTTAAAAAATGTTATAGTACTTTTATTTTTACTTAAGTTGACTAAAATACAAGTGAATGCAAAATACAAAATATGTAAATTAATAAAGTTACAAAGTAGTAACAATTCCTTTCAATTGTGAACTTAAATCCAACTTGTCTTCAAATTTTATGAATACAAGTCTCGATTCCTCGTATCTCAGCCTTTGAATTTTCTTCGTGCATGAGATTTCACTTGAAGGTCTTTCAAACTTAGCAGCCTTGAACAATTCCTCCAGAGATAGAACTTCTGAGACGTTAAATTTGTCAACTTTCAACGGATCGAAGGGCGTGCAGAGTAAAAAAGTGTCTGGATAAAATGAAAATGGAGCTTTTAGCAGATGATTCATTACCGCGCTAACAGCCACATCGATTCTAGGATACAAGTAGAAGAGAACACAAATAAATACATTACAACATAAAATCAGAGCATTTATTCATTGAATAAAAATATATTTGAAATACTTTCATGACTGAATAATTAACGATTTTTACGTCCATAAAACATTAAAATTCATTATAAAAGACAAATTCTTCTAAATTATTCCTCATTATTACAGAAATATAAAAAATTCAAGCTAACAATAGTTATTTGCTTTAAGATGAAACACGAAAAATTTGTTTCACATCACGTTAAATAGTATTTTTAATATATTTCCAGAGAGAATAGTATTTTGATATATTTCATCAATAGAATTTTTTGTAGGGATTGTTCCTCGTTTTTCCAGTATTCTTCCAATTTTGTCAATTTTTCCAAACTTTTTGAGCATTCAGCAAACAATTCAGCCACTTTTTGTCGACAAGGTATGGTTGGAAGTAAGGAAATAAATTGACTCACGCTTTCAGATGTTTTAGACCACTCTGAGTAATCTGACATGAAAATCCCGGAAATTTTTTGTCACGAAAACAAAGCTTCCTCTATGAGGAAGTAAAACGGTGTACAACAGCAGGTATACCCGACCAATTCCACATTCTTCGTCGAAATCCCGCTTGTTCGTACTCGAGTCACAAATAATCATTTTGAAACCAAAATTTTTGGGTTCTTCATGTGCCTGAAAGGAACAAGGAGAGAAAACGTGTACAGATCCAGCAAAATCTAATTTTTAGTAAGATCGTCTGAAAAAAATAACCCACTCAACGTCTCCATAAGGAAATAGAAGTGTTATGTTAGTATTAAGATGATTATATGTCGTAAATCTACGGCAGCATGAAGATGCTATTTGTGTAATCGTATTGGATTATCTTTGCTCTTCAAAGTATTACAGGACAAGCTGTAGGAGGGCGCAAAAGAATAGCACGTCCGTGGGTCACGGTACAATTCTCATGCACAGGTCATATGCAAATCCGTAATGGCGAGCGAATGTGCGCTATCCCGTTTGGACTCGCTAGTGCCGTGATACTGCTGTGTTGGACGTACGTGCAGCAAGCCCGTAAGGCTTTGGGCATTTAGATGCCTCAGCAGCACCGAGAAATAGACGTTATCTCATAACTCGAGTATGCTCTTGACTTTTCCTCTATATAGAACTATTGCGAATGAAGCCCTGTGGATGTGCAGTTGTAGTACCTTTAGCATACCGGCATACAACGGTGGTGAATGCGCCTCGCACCGAGAATTTGCATTCTTACGTAAAGCAGGACTTCCTTATGTACACCGTCGGATCTCAGTAACACCTCAGTTATACTGGCTATTTTTCATGTTCAACTGCGTTACGGAAATACAGATTTAAAAACTTCACGCAAAGAAAAAATTCGTTGCCCCAACCATTTGCGTGGTTACCCAAGTCAAAAAATGATATATAGTCCGATATATAGAATTGGGCATACATGGAAAAAAAGGCTTGGTTGGAACAGCCAAGTGCTATGGTTATATATGCGCCAGACGATTAATTGGTTAGACCAACCAAGTTATTTGTTAGGCTACCAATTTCTTGGTTGGTCTAACCAAGTCACTTGGTTAGCTTACCAAGTCACTTGGTTAGCTTACCAAGTCACTTGGTTAGCGTACCAAGTGACTTGGTTAGCTTACCAAGTCACTCGGTTAGCTTACCAAGTCACTTGGTTGATCTAACCAAGTCACTTGGTTAGCTTACCAAGAAATTAGTACCCTAACAAATTACTTGGTTGGTCTAACCAATTAATCGTCTGGCGCATATATAACCATAGCACTAGGTTGTTTCAACTAGGCCTTTCTTTCCGTGTATATAGTCTGCACGCAAAGAAATAATTGGTTGCCCTAACCAAGTGCCATGGTTAAATATGCTCCAAGCGATAAGATTGGTTCACGGAGAAAAATGCTTGGTTAGAACAACCAAGCGCTTGGTCTTATATACGCTAGCCGATTAATTGGTTAGACCAACCAAGTTATTGGTCAGCGCCACCAAGCGCATTGTAATACAACCAAAAACTTGGTTGACATAACCAACAATCTGATTGGTCTAACCAAGAAATTGGTTGGCGCGTATTTAACCAAGCTTGGGAGAACCAACTATTGGGTGTCACAACCAATCTATTGGATGTCACAACCAATCTATTGGATATCACACCCAATCGGCAATTTTGTCGGTTGGAGCGTATTTAACCACGCGCATGGTTGGGGTAATCAATTTTTTCTCTGCGTGTTGATGGTACAAAACAGCTTTGAATAAAATAGCTTTATAAAAATTATTCCCAGAGTAATATGGTCACTTTATTTACTTCGAAAGTGATACGTGATGTAGGTTATGGGTAATGTTGAAACATTTCGGAAAGTTTCGATTATTTCTGATATCTTATATGGGAAGTAAAGTGGCCTGTACCCCATATAGCATTTTCAAATACACTTCATGTACATTGTATACATTTTTGCGCATATACAATGTCCAATGTATATGGGACATTCCATCCCGATTCGACCTGGGTTTGACCGTCGACCCCCCCGATGTGGCTCGTAATTTTTTTGTAGTATTGGTTAAACCCTCAAATACACCTTTTTTCTATGCAAATTTTTTTTCTATATTTTTTTAAAGTGACATATCGAATGCCGTAATTTAAATAGCTGAAAAAATTCTGAAAAATACTTTGTTCAATATCAAAATTTTCTAGCTTATATCCAAAGGAGGCCAGATTTTTCTTCTTATAGCTTTTAAGCTTTTTTGATTTAAAAAATTATTAAAAAATAGAAAAGAAAAATTAATCTACTACAGGCGACTGGTCAAACGTTTTTTTAATGTAAAATCGGATTTTTTAGATTTTTTTTAGATTTTTCGGAATTTTTCAAATTTTTCTCAACTAAGACTATTCCAGCACCATACAAGCCACATTCCAGCTCCAGCATGCCATAATTTAAAAATCCGAAAAAATTCTGAATTTTCGGTATCCAAGTCAAAGACTTGGAATGCTCAGAATATTGGAATATTCAGAATGCACTAATTATAACATACTGTCTACTATACCCATAAACAAAGAACATTCGAATAAATATAACATTTTCCGCGTTAAACTTTCATTTTCTGGGCTATATAACCCGCGTTGAAGAATAGAACAATTGATTTTCGCACACAGCTTTGTTGAAGTCATGTACTGTATGAGCTTCGATACGATTGTGGCGTTGTTTGACCGAGTGAAACTTCTATAGTGCCTTTTCATTACCCCACATAGTTCACTTTGCCATGAAACTATATTAATATACTTTAAGCAGATATCGTTTATTTCTCGAATTCTATTCGGAAAAGTCTCTCATGCGTCAGCAGAGCCCGAACCTCTTTCTCCCTGTAGTGTCGAGTCGCCTCGCTCTCGTTTCAGCTCTCTCGCGAGGCATCAGATATCGGAATAAGTTGCGAAGCTATTCAATCCGCCGAGGCGTATCAACACCCCTCTTTCCATCGTCTCGAGCGCGCCAGTCAATAGAATGAGGTGAATTGCCGACGAGTCGCGTCTCCTCCTCTCTTCTCTCCAGTTCACGCCTCACTCATCCCTTGTACAGCTCTCTAACTCCATTAGGTGATTCGAAAGAGAGCGAGACGCTGAGATGTATATCGATTTTCTCGTAGCACTTTCAACTGTACGAGATTTCCATATACGATGAACACCTCCGAGGTTCCGAAGACATTATGGTACTTGTATCCAACAGCTACAGAGCTGTGTACAGAATTGAAGTGAAAACTATTTATAACTGTTTTCACAAAATTACATTATCTTACTTAGAATAATTCGGGCTCAGGGCTTGGCGGAAGGGGGTGGGGCTAAAGGCTTGGTGCTAGCCCCAGGGGCTGGGGCTAGCACGAAGCTAGCACCTAGCCCCACCCCTTTATGCCAAGCCGCGAGGCCGAATTATTCTAAGTCCTTTTCCACAAACATAGGGCCCCCAAGGCTGCGGGCATCTTCGGGGGGGGGGCTCCCTTGGGAGGGGCACCCTTCGGGGGGGGGGCACCCTTGGGGGCGAGACCCTTCGGGGCGGGCCCCCTTGGGGGGGGGGGGGGGGCACCCTACGGAGGGGGCACCCTTGGGTGGGGGTGATTGCGAGCGCACGCAGCTCGCGAGCCACAATAAAATCCTAGTATTTTATATGACCATTTTGTTTGACGATGATGGATATAAGTCATGAGGAATATTTATTTGCAATTAATTTAATTTTATTAATTATTTTATAAATAATTAATTTTATTTTATTTTTCAATAACGCACGTAGCTACTGATGGGAAGAAATCGAGTTTATGCAGTGAGCAGATATTATTTTCAAGTTTATAATTTCTTGAGATTTGATTTTTTTTCGGCCTACCTTATTATATACGCTGGGGCTTCAAAATTACTTGCGAGAAACGCTCCATCCGTTCGCATAATTGCATCATACGAAATACTGATGCGCAATGCTCCGCTAGATGGCGAATGGCCGACGCATCTCTCGCAAGTGAACTGAAGCCTTAGAATATTTAAGATTGTATGGTTTGGGGTATAGCCTACAAATTTGTAGGATATACCCCTTATGTGTCGTCGAATTCATAAGAGGTCTATGTAGATCTATATATATTTACGTAGACTAGATATAGATTTTTGCTGTAATCATCAATCTATATTCTACTCTACAATCGTCCCAGTTGATGAACTTTTTATAGACGTCTCTTCGTAGATCTATCGCCATTCTACATTCCTGCAAAAATGATACAATAGAAACTATTCTAGTATCTAAAGTATAATAATGGAGCGTGTAGTATACAGTTCATATATCTGGTATGTAGTGACTATGGCAACATGAAGTTGCAATCTATAATAACAGCACGCCAACATCTTGTTTCCGTACTGTCGTTCGAACGTTTTTCAAAATTTTTGCAAAATTCCTATT
Source organism: Ephialtes manifestator (assembly GCA_963970395.1). Classification (NCBI taxonomy): domain Eukaryota; kingdom Metazoa; phylum Arthropoda; class Insecta; order Hymenoptera; family Ichneumonidae; genus Ephialtes; species Ephialtes manifestator. Next base: position 9,214,463 of record OZ019974.1, on the reverse strand, counting down.
TTTGGGAACGTTATTTTACTATTAGAGTGTCATTAGTACATCATGTGCCCTTAATATTCAGCTGATTCGCGACGCAGAAAGCTGGTTAATTTTGGCATATTGTGCGAGTTTATGCACGGAGAGAAATAATTGACTGCCCCAACCATTCGCATGGCTAAATACGCTTTAAGCGACTAAGTTGTGTGGGTCAACCAACTTTTTGGTTGGACCTACAAACTAGTTTGTTGTGACACCCAATTCGTTAATTGCCAACCAATTAATTTGCTAACCCATCCAACTGGTTTATCGACCGAACTAACTGATTTGTTTCTGTAACCAACTAGTTTATTGTCTCAACCAATTATGTCATTTGGAGCTTATTCAACCAATTATTTTTTTCCGTGTGGAGCAAAACTGAGTTTAATGTGCACGTTTTTCTAACTAGGGTGTTACGAGACTGTAACGGGGAGAAACATTTAGTATGTGCTGGACCCATCGCTCGGCTATCCATCCGTACGTCGAATACAAATTACGAGGGTGACATACGCGATATCATGAGGAGAAACGGTTGTGGAGATCCGCCAGAGAACGACGTGATCTTCCTACGAAACCTTTCTGTTTTTTGTTTTCCTCATTCCTTCTATTTTTACGTTCACCCTCGATCGACACATTTATTCCTACAACACACGCATCGTTTACCAATTGTGATTTTATCTAGGTTTATGATGAGACGAAGAGAAAACGCATAAAAGGCACACCAGCATACTTACGAGTATGTTACGTGCGTAGTACAAAGTGGTCTGCTAGCTACATACGTGTTCTTCATTAGAATGAGCACGAGCAAGCTGAAAGGGAGAATTTCATTTCCTTCTCTCGTTTTTCCTACCCACCCTCTGTGACTTTCACCACGGCGTTACCGACATGCGGCCTGCAGCCCCTAGAGGCGCAATAATCGACCCCTCAATCGCCCGGGTATATACATTCTCGTTACTTTTCTCTTGACTGTATAATATCCGTTCTCGGAAAGCCTTTAGGGCCTTCTAGCTACGCGTTTATTCTCAAGCCACACGTAAATACATGTCACTTTATAACCTCAAGGTCTACGGGTCAATAAGTCCCAGAGAATCCGGGAGACATCGTTAATTTTACCCCGGTGATTGCTGCCCGGGCGAAGCAAGAGCAATCCCCACGGAAAAGAAGTATATACGATAATATATCTGACATATAGAACTTTCCGGACGATGCAAAAATATATTTTTTATTTATTTTGGATGTATCTCAGATATATTTTTCGCTCGCATATATTTCGTATATATTCTAATATATATCCGAGATATACAATTTTTGGGAAAAATATATCTTGTACATCTAGGATACATCTTTTATATATCTTGCATATACTTTATTTCCATATGGGAACCATCTACACGGAGAGAAGGATCGGAAACTTTTCACCATATTTCCAGTTAAAAGTATCGTAAAATCCTGGTACAGGAGAGCCATGACGCCACCTGTCAAGCAGTACGAGAACTTCGAGAATTTTTAACACGAAATATGGTAAAAAATTCTATATGCCAGAAATTCTCATAGTTCTCGTACTTTTCGTCAGGTGGCGGTTATGGCTTCCCAATACCAGGCGCGGTTGATAATTTTTACCATAGCGTCTAGTAAATCATGGTCTTACATACAGGTCTTGAGACTCCGCCGCATTTGCACGGTGGGAGGCGATCGCTTAGGGATGTCAATTTTACTTTCTGAAGCTGCCACGACACGGCGCTTCGATAGGGTAATAATACCCATAATGCAATGCAAATACTGAATAAATAATAACATAACCACAAACTTAAAATTACGAATTCAACGACTAGCTTTGGTTGCTGTTGAACTTTGAATTTAACTATTCATAAATAAATAATACTTTGTTTATTTTGTTATCGCCGTACGCTTTTCTTCTGCTCAAATATTGATTTGAACCTGCCAAGCTAGCTTGGTTATGTAAGGAAGACATACGGAGACACGGTCTTACATACAGGTCGTGAGACTCCCTCAGAATTCCCCAGATAGAAATATGGCGATACGAAGACGGCACGGTGGCGACACGGCAGGGCACGACGTGTCGGTACCGTGCAGTTCTGTGCGACCGAATGTAACGACACGGTGACGGTACAACGTGCTAAAACCGGCACTGTGTCAGCACCGTTGCGGCACATCGTGCAGTCTCTTTATACTGCACGCCGTGCTGGTACGGTGCTGGCACAGTGCTGGATTCAGCACGCTCTGCCGACACCGTGTCGCTACATTCGGTCGCACCCCTAGCGGATCTGAAGAACCGCAAAATAACCGAAAATTGACCGGTCGTTATGGAACAAAAAATCACTCCAGAATAACCCAGAAGGCACCTAGTGACTGGCGGGTAACCGTAAAGTAACCCGTAATGAACTCAATGTTCCGTTTCGGGTTACTATTCGGTTATATGAAGAACTTTCAAATAACCGAAAAACAACTTTTAACAAACTGTCGGTTACTTCTGTGTTACTTTAAAGTTTGTTTTTGGTTAAAACATTGGTCGCTTTGTAGTTGCAATCGGGTTCTTTTTTGTTCCAAAATAACGGTCGCTTTATCGGTTACATTACAGTTGTTTTACGGTAAAACAACTGGAAATGAACCTCATAATGACGGTTACTTGTATGTGACCGTAAAGCAACCAGAAAATAACGGTTGCTCGGATCCGCTAGGGACGTTACTCATTTCTGATGGCACGCAGTCCCGACCGGCACTGCACGTTTTTCTTGCTGGGTCTGTGGTAGAGGTATCGTCGCTTAGTGTGGTTGAATTTAGTTTCCAGCATAATCGCAACTCATTGCCATCATCAGGTTCGCAGTTAAACTTAACCTTGAAATCCGGAGTGTGTTATGCTATCTATATACTTCACGTGGAATATGAATTTGAAAAAAAAATGTTAAAAGTTCATTTTTAAGCCGCAGTCTGATCCAAAAACTATAATATAATCTTCGACAAATAGAGAGAATTGTTAATTATAGGTGGAAATAAGCTATAGTTTTTTTAAAATCACATAAGGTTTATTATATGCCGGTTATTATATGTTTGTAACGTTGTTCAGAGCTGCACGTAGACTTAAAATCAATTTTTGGAAATGTATCGGAAAATGAAAATTAACGGGCCAGAAAAAAAAGTGTCACAAGATTGCCGAATCTCACCCATATATGTTAGGCTAAGAGCCAATGGAGCAATTTCTCAGACAATATTCCAAACGATCGAATTATTCAGTAATTACTAATTTATTCTTTTTTTTTGGGCGAAGGGCATACGAAGGAATAACCCGATAAATAATACTTTCTTTCCTTCGTATACTATTAATTTGCACAATATTACACCACTTTCAGAAGCGTCGTTGAATTATCTTGTCGTAGATCTATGAGTAACTAGTGTTGTATAATAAAGTAGAGTTACTTCTTAGGGTTACAGAACCACTTTTCTCGAATCTCCATTTTTATCTTCCTAATGAAGACACTTTTTATGTAACGTCAGAAAATATATTGCTAGTGGATATAATAGCTTGATTTTCAATAACGTGGTTAAACGCAAGACTATTTTATGATCGTATTAGCAGACAATTTTGTCCTCCCGAATATCTCTTTGTATTCTTTGTTGTTTACTGTCCTTGCTAACTTTCTTCTTTCATTCCTCTCACTCCTGTTCATTTTAGTTCATCGCTCGTAAGCCCTTTGTTGCACAATGATCAGGATATACAGAGGGCAAAACCGACGATTGGGTAGTCGGAGAGACAGGAACGCGGATTACAGAACAAATCCGCTTAGTGTGATTAAACTCCGGGTGGGATGCAACTAGTTCCAGCAGTAGTATATAAATACACGGCAGACGAATGTCGAAAGTGAGAGGATGGTGGTCGAGCGGTGATAGTAGTGTGAGAACGATTCTATATAATATTACCTACGATATATATTCGCTGAGACGAGCACTCAATATTCTCTGTGGAGTGTAATTCGGAGACTACTCACTGCAATCCTCGAGCAACAGAGGCTTTGTACACCTCGTGATTGAAGATTTACCTTTGGCTTAATTAATTAAGCTCTAATTGATTGAACTATATCCAGTCTTTCTAATACTATAATTGAGTTTGTCAGAGGTACACTAAAATAAGCAATCGTAAAATTCTAATTTGCAATAAAAATTTTATTTTACTTTTACGTATTTTTCGTCTCGGGCCTGTAAAAAAGACAATGCGTTGCAGCTTGGATACGTTTTCGTGTTATATAAACCTACAAATACGCCTTACCAGGATTTTACGAACCAAATTATTCTCCGCTTTTACCGTCCAGATTTTTATTATTATAATTTTTGTTTATTATTATAGCTTCCTTAAAAACAACATTTTTTATAATACTTCCCAGTAAAGTATGGAGATGGATGTAATTTTTATCATTCAAAGAACACAAAATAGTCTTAAAAATTGATTAACAGAACAAAAGTAGATGTAAATCATGAATTACAAAAACAATCAAATTATGAATTCGGAAGATAATTAAAGGTACGCAGCCGGGCCACAGGTGTTAACGAAATACACATTTACACGTCAAATGAATTTTCATACTCTGTCGGACAATACCTGATATAGAATCGACAGCAGTGAACGTGCACTGTGTGTTATAAATAAATAAATAAATAAATAAATAAATAAATAAATAAATAAATAAATAAATAAATAAATAAATAAATAAATAAATAAATAAATAAATAAATAAATAAATAAATAAATAAATAAATAAATAAATAAATAAATAAATAAATAAATAAATAAATAAATAAATAAATAAATAAATAAATAAATAAATAAATAAATAAATAAATAAATAAATAAATAAATAAATAAATAAATAAATAAATAAATAAATAAATAAATAAATAAATAAATAAATAAATAAATAAATAAATAAATAAATAAATAAATAAATAAATAAATAAATAAATAAATAAATAAATAAATAAATAAATAAATAAATAAATAAATAAATAAATAAATAAATAAATAAATAAATAAATAAATAAATAAATAAATAAATAAATAAATAAATAAATAAATAAATAAATAAATAAATAAATAAATAAATAAATAAATAAATAAATAAATAAATAAATAAATAAATAAATAAATAAATAAATAAATAAATAAATAAATAAATAAATAAATAAATAAATAAATAAATAAATAAATAAATAAATAAATAAATAAATAAATAAATAAATAAATAAATAAATAAATAAATAAATAAATAAATAAATAAATAAATAAATAAATAAATAAATAAATAAATAAATAAATAAATAAATAAATAAATAAATAAATAAATAAATAAATAAATAAATAAATAAATAAATAAATAAATAAATAAATAAATAAATAAATAAATAAATAAATAAATAAATAAATAAATAAATAAATAAATAAATAAATAAATAAATAAATAAATAAATAAATAAATAAATAAATAAATAAATAAATAAATAAATAAATAAATAAATAAATAAATAAATAAATAAATAAATAAATAAATAAATAAATAAATAAATAAATAAATAAATAAATAAATAAATAAATAAATAAATAAATAAATAAATAAATAAATAAATAAATAAATAAATAAATAAATAAATAAATAAATAAATAAATAAATAAATAAATAAATAAATAAATAAATAAATAAATAAATAAATAAATAAATATTTCGTACGGCCAGGATTTATTTCTGAACAGGAGGCAGTTTTTTCAATTTCTAATGTATTCTCATACAGTAGAAATTCAGTGAAAATAAAACCGCCTGTATCGCCAATACCTGGAATTGTGTAACAATTAAATGAAGGCCAGTGTTTTAAAAAAAGTTATGATTAGACGTAGTGTGACGGCCAACAACTCGTAGATATAACGAAGTGGATGTGATTCCTGAAAGTTTCTAATTTCCTCCTAAAAATGGAACCAGCTAACACGTGGCGTGTGTCGCGTAACTGAATTTTCGGACACTGCCAGTTTAACGAGCTTTTCAGGGCTTGAAGGGGACAGCGTAAAATCCCGGGAAAACGAGTGAAATGAAAAAATCACAGTAATTGAACGGACAGTCGAATGGTTGCCTGGCCGAATGTGTAGAACGAACCGTTGTCATTTCCGGTCGTTTTGTTATTTATCCAAAGCTGCAGCAGTTGCGACACTCATCCACCGGCGATGACGATGTAATGTACTGCACGCTGGATTGATTTTGTAGATGGCCGTAATAATCGGACCTTTTACCCTACCTTCTGTAGGTCTGCTCGTGATACCATGGTTGAACTGATCCCCGTGAATATACAGAGAAGGCGAGTTAGCCGCAAGAGCGATTTTTATCGAATTTCCACGTGTCGACGACGATGAAGAGAAAAGCGAACGGATGCGGAAAGGATAGGAAGATTGCAGGTCAACCTTTATTCCGATACACTCTATAAACTGTAACGAATCAATGAAAATCTTTTCTTACTTTAATCAAATATCAGACAGACAAATCGTCGTATGACGGCAACATTCCCAGATAGAAATGTTACGGCAGATTGACGGCACGATGGCGGCATAAATCGACACGCGTGTCGACAAAAATGCGCCATGTACTGCAGCATTAAGCTGCATTATTAACGGCACGGCGTCCTGATGTCGGTAATGTGCCTGCAAAGTTGCGACACGCGTTGGTGTCATCTGGCGGTGCACAGCGTGTCGGAATTTTGCAGGCAAGGTGGCGGCATTTGTGCCGTTAAGTACGGCGTGTTGTTAATAATGCAGCTTAATGCTGCAGTATATGGCGCATTTTTATCGACACGCCGTGCGGCACGTTTTTCTATCTGGGTTAATTTCTTTTTTAACTTGACGTCGAGTCGGTACTGTGACTCTTGATCATGTAGGCACACGGAAAGAAATGTTTGGTTGTGACAACTACGATTCCAATTTGCTGTTCACAATATCTCAAAAAATTAGTTGCCTCAACTATTCACGATTAGTTCTCGCGTGATTAGTCAGGTTAACCAATCCAACCGTTAGGAGTACCACTCAAATCGTCGGTATTACAATTCAAATCGTTCACTGCAAAAACAAAGCGTGTTGCCAAGTGTGTTGTTTCCTATCATTTACATTGTATAGTAGCTAAAAATCTGCGGATGCTAGAGAGCGTACAGACATTTTTCGAAAATTGCAAAGTCAAATAAAACTTGAACATATTTCTGAGTTTTTTTGAAAGTTATCACAAAGAAAGGCGTCGATCTGCTTCATATACTTGCTAAATTTTAGCCCGTTTGTTAAAGCAGTTCCTGAAATATGTAAGTTTGAATTACCATACACACACATCCAACCATACCTTTTTTCTAAACCACACTGAGAGAAAAGGTTTTTAACATTTGTTAACAATTAACAAATCTTGGTTAAATATGGCAAAATGAACCATTCAGTTATTCTTATTGAATCTCACTTGAGCTAAATAAAATTAGCTTGACGCAAATGAAGTTCGCTGACATTTGTTAATAAGGTAAATGTCCCAGTAATAGACCATGTACCAGTAATCGACCAGTCTGTGGTAACAGAGCGATAAATAAGACTGTGAGTGCTTTTCGACGCTTAAATAAATTAACAGCACTTCCTCCGATTTATGTACAATATTATTTGAGAATTTGAGGCTTGTAAAATCACGACCGTGATAATAAGAAAATCGTAAACTTGCAGTGACCGAGCCGAGCGTGATTTCGTCGAAATCCTTGATATGGAGGTTAAGGTGCGTCTCGTGACATTTAGTTAAATTCTGCGATGCACGAAGACTTTGGCTGAGTAAGTTTCATTTAATATTACATATGAAGAATCTGGTATTACTAAATGAATATGATTTTATCGTAAAATTGTTGTTTGTGCAAAAAATCGCGGAGGTCGATAACTGGTTCAGAAAAACACATAAACGTCCGGGTAATCGACCTACTGTCGATCACTAGGACAAAATTGTGGATAGAAAATTAGTGTAAATCGCGTATTTTTTAATGAATTAGATGATAAAAAATAATGTAACAATTCATTCATCGATCGAACTGTACGAGGAGTAGTTATGGACAGGGGTATTGGGCTCTCTATAAATAATTAAGCAGCAAAATAAATCATGTCGATAACTGGGCCATGCATATGTCCATGACTGGGTCATGTCATGTCGTGGGTCGATTACTGGGCAAACCGTGACTTTAGTATGTCCATGACTGAGACATTTGCACACCTCAAGTTTTATGTTAATTTTTTATTACAAGAAGATAAGGTAGACCAAAAGTTAAGCGTTCTATTTGTTGACAAGATTATACTGATTCTTTATAACCTACAATGACAGTTATTGACGTCTTAATTTGTGACTTTTCTTAACGTGTCGATTACTAGGACATATAACGGTCGATTACTGGACCAACTATAACTTTAGTATGTCGATGACTGGTACATTTGCACTTCTAAAGCTTTAGAATAAGTTTTCTCTACAATAAGATAAGTTACGAAAATTTTTGAGGTTGTTATTTTTTCATACGACAATTCTGATTCATTATTACCTAGAATGACCATTTTTTGTATCTTAATGTGAAAGTTACGTTTTAATAAAGTCGGGCAATTTGGTTAACGTGTCGATCACTGGGACGTTTACCTTAGTTAACAAATCTTATTTGGCCCAAGTGAGATTCAATAAGAATAACTAAATGATTCATTTCGCCATATTTAACCAAGATTTGTTAACTGTTAACAAACTCTTCTCTCAGTGCACCTTGCTCGGCATTTTAGACTATTTTCAGTGTACGGACATAAAAAAATTGAAAAAAAAAATTCGCACGACAACAAAGCTTCCTCTACGAGGAAGCGAAAATTAGTAGAAAAAGATACTGTATTGGCGAAGCGGAGAGCTTGGGGAAGTGTAGATACTGGTATTGCGGATGAACTGACGAAGTAACAAAAAAAGAAATCTATACCAGGGTTCGGGCCTTGATTGTTCAGAGTAACAGCACAAACCATACCGCTAAAACTATATTTCTATCATTCCAAATGTCGTCGTATATACAGCCCCCCCCCCCCCCCCCCCGTGCTTGTATGAGTGTTTTTCTAATGGACCTTTAGAATTTGTACTTTATTGTTATGTAGATATTTACTTTTGCATCAGTTTGGAAACTGTAGACAATAAAACATTGCAGAGAATGTTTTATTAACCATATAGCAATATTTTGTGGATTTCATATATATCGCTTGTAAATTTAATTTATCTCGGCCCAGTAAATATTTAGTAAACGTTCAGTAAAGTTATATCCATTTATAACAATAAATAGTAAAAACTAGTTATAAGACTGAGTGATTCTCTTCTTTGATTGGGGCACATCACATATGCAATAAACGTCCGAAAAATGTATAAATCGATTGAAATATTCAATAAAAATGTGCGATGACTATAAAACCTTGTGCAATCGATTTGGTTTATCGCTGCATTTGACGAGGAGTGATCAAATTGAATTAATACTTCTACCAGCGACCTTCATCACCAAATGACTTTTTTAATTTTCAAATACTTCGGCGTTTGTACTACTGAAAGTGATTTTTTTCTCCAAACTCTAATAACTCATTTTGTTACATATTGTAAAAATTGTCATTACGAAAATTCCTATAATTGTCCAGAAAATTTCAATTCTATCGCTTAGAATTCGCACGATTTAGTGACATCGTTTTAAATTTATATTAAAGAAAAATTGAACCTCTAGTAATATTCCATTGATCTTACCGATTTCAATCAGATACACTACGATCGCCATAAAACAATTACACCACTTGCATGCCATGATTCCGCCTGATATGTCTTGCATTTATTTTTTATTTTATTTTATTCGTTTATGTAGAGTAAACCAATTTTCTATCTGGGGATACTCTCCATAATAAAGTTCTGCAAAGTGGGGAAAAACTTATCCTAGTTTCTAAGGGTTTCATCTTTAATTAATTTCTTTTTGCTTCCTCATAGAGGAAGCTTTTTTTTCATGAAAAAAATTTTTTTCGAGATTTTTATGTCAGATTACTCAGAATGGTCTAAAACGTCGAGAAAAGTGGTTTAGAAAAATTGTCCGGATGTATGCATGTGTGTGTGTGATGAAAGGCCAAAAATTCATTTAACTGTAACTTTTAAACTATTTGAGCGAATCAACACAAATTTAAACAACATGTAGAGTACTACAAATTTAAACAACATGTAGAGCCTAATATTTAATTGGTATAAATTTCGGAAAAATCGATTGACACATTTCATTTTTATAAAAATTTTTAATTTTTGAAAAAAGTACATAAATGCTCTAGCTCGAACGAATTTTTAGCTATCGGGCTGAAACTTCGCATAAAAATGGAACAAAATTATGCGACCTTTGGTATTGATTTGGGCGAAATCTGCAAAACGGTTCGGTTTTTATGATATTTTGAATTTTTCGAAAAAAAATCGTTTTGCTCTAATTCAGGTAAAATTTCAACAAATCAACTGAATTTTTTTACACTGAAACAATAACATTCAGCCCTGCTACGTATCAAATTTGGTGATGATCGGTAAAGCAGTTCGGAATTTACGTTATTTTGAATTTAAAAAAAATTGACTGGTGTCGCTTTGGATTTCGTAAAACATCAGAAAATAAGAATAAAATACAACAAGGATGCAAAGTAGAACCTTCCACATTGCTTCCTCATTATTTTTCCCTTTTTACAAAGCTTCCTCTATGAGGAAGCCAAAATTGGTTAACATATTTCCTCATAGAGGTAGCTTTGTAAAAAGGGAAAAATAGTGAGGAAGCAATATGCAAGGTTCTACTTTGTTTTTATTATAATATGAAAAATTGAGATCACATTCTGCCCACTTATTTCGGATGAAAAATAAGTACCGATTTAGATATAGAACTACTATACTAATGATATTTCCGATTTGCTTATTATGACAATAAATAATTTTCTGACGATGACGCAGCCGAGAATCGAAACATAACAAGGAGGTTTTTAATTTATCACCATTTTCCTTTCGACCGAAATCGTTTCACATCATAATCTTTATCTCATCGGTCAATAAACCATATTTCTGTTGGACTTTTTGCTACACCGAGAGAAAAAGTTTCATTGATTCACGGAAATCTTTGCCAATGAAATGAAATACTTGAATTTCAATACTATCTTTTATTTGAATGATCTCAAATTCAATGAAAAGCAATGACATTGATTCGAAGAAACATTTCATCAAACCAATGAACCTTTTTTATTGATTTCAAAAGTATCGTCTCTGATTCAATGAAATCTTCTTCTTACCACCTCAAAATTTCGAAACCTATTTTTTCCTGAAGTACGCGGCAGATAAAGCTCACATTTTGTGAGTATGTAAGGAAGTACGGCAGAAATAGGCTAAGCTTCTGGCTCCTCGAAACTCGAAGCCGTTCGTTCGGGAGAATCGGAAAACAAAAAAGTGAGGTTAGGTGCGAGAGAGAGATCAATGAAAACATTTCTTTGAACCAATGAAAACGTCACTTTAAAACAGTGAAACTGTTTCGTTATTATATGCTCACTAAGTAAATCTTTATTTACAGGCAATGAAATGTTCTCTTTGAAATTCAAATGCACTATTTCATTGAAATCAAAGAAATATTTCGTTGAAATCAATGAAAAAAAAAATCAATCCACCCAATTCTCTGGCGTCAATGAAATCTTTTCTCTCGGTATACATTCAACAAATTGATACTCAAAGTGCAAAGAAAACTTCAAAATTAACTGAAAATGAAATTGAACCGCTTTGCGTACAGAACAAAATAGTTAATTATAGAATAATATATCCGTGCAATGTATAATTTCAGGCATGTCTGTTGCATTCAATACGTTTGTAGAGATTGCAGTCAACCTATTTATGTCGATAATATCCGGAAGATATTGGCGTGCATTTGTCGAGTCGAATTTTCAGAGCGCTTGTTCAGAGCCGCTTTTTCTCCATTACCCTCTTTCTCGCATCATGACCGACGGGGATGCGGTACGCCGAGTCTAACACACGCAAAAAGCTTTTACTACTCACTGACCCGTTAACGCAATGCCATGGTTTGTATTATATATTATATGTATAAGCTTAACGCTCACTCATCTGTACCCTCACTACTGCACTAGTCAGTTATGGTACATAGTGTATTACAACTCACTCACTCTAGTCCAATTTTCCTCTAATTAGTATTCCCGGCTCTTGAATTTCCTCACAAGCTGACTAATTACGTGACTGTTTAAACAGTAGCAGCTGTAGGCCAGTAATACGCTTGCGATGTAACAAAAAAAAAGAAAAACTCTCCAACAGATTTGAATAATTTAGTTACTTGACTACTGTTGAAAATAAACTTGTGTGGAATTTATGAAAGGCGTTAACGACCAACGGGGCTTAGTGGTCGTGACTGTTTGAACAGTACTGACAAGCAAATTGTCAGCATCAGAAAATGTGAAAAATTTCCCAACCGCTGGAAAATTACTGTCTTGTAAGGGACTCTACCTCCGGTTGCTATCTCCATTTTTCATGAATGTTGGCAGATGAATAGAAAGTTTGTATACAACAAAAAATACATACTATAGCTGGAGATAAATGAAAGGCAAAATATGAATCTTCTTTTAGGTAAAGAGCGAAAATGTTGTCGTAATTATTGTTATCATTGACGTTTTCTATCTTCGAGATATATATCTCATTGTTTGACCAGAAGTACATTCACAATTATGAATGTTATATCTGAAAGCTATTAGAAATGTCATATCATGTACTTTCATGGTTAATTTAACAGATATTAATCAACATGTCTTGTTAATCTTCTGAATAACCAACAAAATAACTCATGCACAGAATGTCAATAAAAAACATCTTTTCGACATTACAAATTGATTGCATTACAACACTAGATTTTATCCCAATCACGAGCAAGCTCGCTTTCATAATTTTGCCTATTAGTACCCCTGAAATTATACACTGTACAAAAATCTACTTGGAATTTAATGTAAAACTACTGGAATTTTTTATGCATAAACTGGTACATTAAATTTAATATACAAGTGCGATGGAAAATTAATGTATAGTATAGTAATTTCAATAATTTACTGTAATTTTACATTAATTTTACGTTAATTTTAATAATTTCCATTAAATATACAGTAAAAATACATTAATTTTATACCACAAATGGACATTGAATTTATTTGATGAGTTTATGCATAAAAACTTCAAATTTTTTCTAAAAGTATATCGCTATGGAATAATAAATTTAACCGGACGATTTTTTTTAGTACAAACGTAGGGGAGAACGGGGGAATAGCAGTCACCGATCACCTTATTTTTGCATCAACTAATGAATATATCAAACTTTTTTTTGCTCAATCAGTTTACGTATATACTAATTATCTACTTTAATACTCCGTGCCAATTATACTACGAAAAAATAAACAAATGAAATGATTTTAAGATTATGCACTCTTTTTTTTTATTAAAAAAAAGCAGTATTTTAAATAAGGGTTTTGTGTAACTTATTGACGTTAAAATCACATCTAACCGTTTTTCATGTATTTTTCGGACTCGTAGCTTCAATTTCTCCATGTTAAAATGTTGATTGCGTAAATATTGAAATATATTGAAATTTGATATAAAAAGTCTTCGCGATTGTCGGGGTAACGACGATCACGTGCGCGGGGTAATGGTAGTCGAGGTACGTCAGTGAGTTACAGGCACAATTCGCCGGCGCACGCCAAATGAATTTTTCGCCGTAAACATTCCGGTATGTATGCATTAATATTAGAAATTCAGTTCAACTAATGACTTAGTAATAACTTAGAAACGAATAAGAATTGACGAATTGAAAAATATACGTAGAAATATGTTCAATTTGATGGCGATTTCGGTGTTGACATGAGGCTAGAATTTTTGAGGTTAGATTTTTTATTAAAAGAAACTGATAGTATAGTAAAGTTGCGCTGAGAAAATTAATCTCAGGTTTTGTTATACTTTAAAAGAGACTGTTATATTATTAAATGTTTACGTAAGACAGTATAAAATGAGTTATATTAATACATTTTAAGAGAGGATAGATAACTGTACCAAAAGACTGTGATTTATAATAGCTATATTGATAAACGTTATATTTTCACGAGTAAATAAAACAAAATTAAATACAATTATATTTTCCGTAATATGGTATTGGTTACTATAAAATCGCCTGCTATAAACAATAGTTGTCAGCTAAACAACAAAAGCTAACGACCGGATGGTATTGCCCAAAGGTGACTGTAGATACCCCGTAATTGACCGCAATTCCCCAAAAGGTGACCGTGATTACCCAAATCGTCGAATAATGGCAGTCGCTGCACATGTTTTGAAAAAGAATGAAAAATCCATTTATACGATTGCTTTCGTGATTTTCATGCTGTTCATTTTCAATAATAGTTGATGAAGTATCCAACAACCATTACTTTTTGGCAGAAACGACGTTTTATTTATAGAAAAAAGCAAATATTACTTAGTGACTGCGATTCCCCCGTTCTCCCCTAAGCATGTGACTGCACATGTTTCCAACAAACCACGATGTCCGCCTCATTGTCCATATCATAAACGACATAACCACGTGTGTCCGATAAGCCGATACACGTGAAAATGATCTATTATCAAAGCGAAGGGTTGACTGAACTAGGAATAGAACAACGATGGGACATGTTGGGGCTGGCGGTGACGGATAGCATACAACGAAAGACAGAGAGAGAGACAAGAACTGCGAAATTGAGAGCGACACGATGCACCTACGCGATTAATCTTGCATGCGGAACACTGTCGGGCCAACTAGTTGCTTCCCTTCTCACTGGACAGTCGTAGAGTACGTACGCGAGCACATGACCTAAGGAAGCAGCAGGGTTCTCGTGTCAACATTCTTTATTGTCTGTCTTTACCTATTCGATACTCGTGGCTGATTGAGCATACATTTGTTCTGCTCAAGCGAACGTTCAACTCCATTAAAACTACCTCCTGTTTTTTGTTTGTTTTTTCTTCCTTTTCTTCCTACATAAAACACTGTAAACCCACACTGAGTGAAAAGCATAACGTTGATTTAACGTTTTTACATGATAAAACGAATATAGGAAGACTTGCAATGTTTTATGGTTAAAGCGATGATAGTTCAATAAACGATAGTTGGAAAGTTATTGGAAACAAACTTTGAAATCGTATATGCGACAAAACGGCATATTTGAAACTATTATCATTTTGATGATTGCTACTATAATTATTTTTGCTATAACCATACAATAGAGAATTATATTTATGGTTTATCCAATTATTTTTTTATATTTGCTATAACCATAAAATAGAGACGTTCCTCCTGGGAATTATAGTTTATAATTAGATTATCGTCGGACTAACTATAGTTTTTATTAAATTACTATATTTTTCTCTCACGCGGAAAAAGAAGATCAGTTGCCATAACCAAGAAATGAGTTGACACAACCAATCGATTATTCTATTTCCCTTACAACTCAAATGGTAATACCAACGACTCGAATGGTAATACCGGCGATTCGAATGGTAGTCCCAACTATTCGAGTGGTAGTCCCAACGATTGGATTAGTTAACCTAACTATCTAACTATCTCGCAAGAACTAATCGTGAATAGTTGAGGTTAGTATTCGATATGGTTGAGGCAACTAATTTTTTAGACATTGTGTGCAGCAAATCGAAAACGTACTTGCCACAACCAAACATTTCTTTCCGTGCAGGGCACGGTTACGACGTACTTAGTTCCCTATACGGAAAAAACGGCTTCGTTGAGCCAACTAATTATTTATTAGTTGAGTGAAAATTTGTCGTCACAACCATCCGGTTGGTCGGTGTAACGACGTGGTATTAGCCACATTTACCATTCCGACTTAGTTGACTTAAATAGGTCACACAACGAATTTTATTCGTGTTCCAAGTAAGTAAGATAGTTGGCGCCACAATAGTAGTCGGACAAAGTAACTATTTAGTTCGAACAACGATCAGCGCCAACCGCCTGAAAATAGTTGACCTAACCCAGAAATCTTCTGTCTCTCAGAGCACTAAGTCGCTTGGTTGGGTCCAACTACTTTCTTTATTAACCTAACAAAGTCGTTTTTTCCGTGTACCTTTCCTATTGTAGTCACTTTGTACTGAAGTAACTCACGGAAATTATTTAAATTGAAGTATCTCAGCATTCAATTCCAAATTGACTTATCTCACGATCCAAAAAACAAACTAATGTATCTGAAATATCATTATTGGCATGGAGAAAGAATGGACATGGGAAAAAAACGTTCGCGAAACTGTGTCAAATTTTAGGCGACTGAACACCACTGAATATCAACGGAAACCGAGATGAAGTTCGCGCCGAGCTCACTACACATCGGTTCGCGCAAACTTGTCGCTCACTTCACTTCGGTTCCCGCCAAGAGAATTTTCCACGGTTGGGCGAACGGATTTCAACCGCGATTTCCATAGTCGTTCGTACTCCTTACCTCTAGTCTCCATGATTATTGAACTGACGTAACTCGGAAGACATTCTGAAAAGGCCTAACTCAATTCAAGAATTGAGAATTATAATTTATTATGACAGCAGTCAGCTTCTGGCATACGTGAAGTTTGCAGCATCAATTGGGACACAAAATCATATCTTCGATCACAAAACCGTGATTGAACCAATTATAATTAATTGGAATTAGACAGTAGTTAATCACCTTCATCGAGTTAAGCCTTTTCAGAATGCTTTCCGAGTTACGTCCGTCCAATAATGATATTTGAGATAAGTTAGTTTTTTTCTGAATCGTGAGATACGTCAATTTGGAATGGAACGCTGAAATACGTCAGTTTGAATCATTTCCGTGAGTTACTTTAGTAAATCCCGTGCAGAAATTAGTTCGGGCAACCGTGATTAAATAAGGGGCCTCTTTAGGTATAAACGTGACATCCACAATAGAGAATCTACTCTAGAACCCTACTAGCCTCAACAGAGGCGGCCATGACAAATCGGTGACTAGCCTAGTAGGGCCCCTAATAGAACTGGGGCAAGCTAGAAAGGGCCCAGTCAGAGCGCCAACTATTTTTCTACACGGGATTAGGTGCCGTTGACAATGTGGAAACAAGAGAGTGTACAATCGATTTGTTTCAGAAAGAAATGTCTTTCTAAGAAAATGTGACTAATCGGCTTTTGCGATAAATTTAATGTGGATAACCAAGTTTGCACGCGGTGCAAACCGCATGTGCATACTCGCAATGTGTACAATCGAAACGTGGTGAAAAGATAGCGTGAACGTTTGATATATGAAGAAAAGCCTGTGTGTAGGACAGAGCACTATGTGTGAACGACTATGGTGGATCAACGCTGCGGTGCATTGGTTTGTACAGCAAACTAAGCGTGTGCAATTGGCTTGTGTAGAAAGCTATGCGCATGCTCGAATTGTGTACGATCGAAACGTCGTGGAATGACAGAGTCTGTGTGCGAACAAAAGTGGCGGATCGATCCTGTGTCGGATCGAATTGTGTAAGATGGAAGGGCTTCCGCTGAGTTGAGACTTCAGGTGAAGAATTCACGCTGTAAAAAGTTTAACTGCGTGATCCAGTCGATGCTGTGGAGTTTTATTACAGTCCCGGGTTAATAATGTTCAGAATCCTCGCGTTATTCGATGCGTGAACCGTTTGAACTGATCGAGATGTTCGACATTACGAGTTTTCGAATTAAGTTCGTGAGCGCTCGTGCACAGCCCTAGATATTAGGAATAAAGGCGATTGCAAACTGAAATTGAGTAGGATAGGAATGTTTTCAATATGCTGTATCCAAATTCTGAGCCCGAAATAAGTTGCCACAGCGCAGAGTCATATTACTATAATCACTTGAAATATAACCGCAACTATTAACGATCAATTCTTGCGATATACTAAGCAATCATGAATCCAATCGTTGCGGCCATTATACCCATTATTATAGCCAGTAATTGAACATAATCTTACAAACTACACGGAAAAAAAAGATTAGTTGCCATAACCAAGAAATGAGTTGACACAACCAATCGATTATTCTATTTCCCTTACAACTCAAATGGTAATACCAACTATTCGAATGGTAATACCGACGATTCGAATGGTAATACCGATGATTCGAATGGTAGTCCCAACTATTCGAGTGGTAGTCCCAACGATTGGATTAATTAACCTAACTAATCTCGCGAAAACTAATCGTGAATAGTTGAGGTTGCTATTCGATATGGTTGAGGCAATTAATTTTTTAGACATTGTGTACAGCAAATCGAAAACGTAGTTGCCACAACCAAACATTTTTTTCCGTGTATGTTTTCAAAGCTACGTCCCTTCAAACGCACGACTTACACCGAATTGTACTGCCACAGTCACAGTCGACTATACTATTTTATAGTGCACGTTATAACGACACGATTGGTAAGACCACGCGTAATTTGATATTGAAGTCGTTGGCTCAGGCGTGCATTCCGGGCTTACGCTCAAGTGGTCGTATCAAATAATCGATTGGTTAAGGTTGCAATAGTTGTTTACCACCACGCATATTAGGTATTGTCAACCCTGTCAACGAAACTACCAGTGTTTCCTCTGGTAAATTGGTAAAATATAATGGGTCTGATATGTCTGATGTGATTTGATCTGTTATGATGATGTTATGATTTGAAAAGTGTTATTTGTACTAATTGTTTATAGTCTGAAATAGTAATTGCAACAACAATATTAAAGTTGCACTAACTATAAGAAAATAGTTAAGGTTCTATTTCAGTGTACATTCACTGTTAAAGTAACTACGACATTATGTTAAGCCAGCTATAGAATTAGTTACAGTAACTACAAAGAATGTAATGTAACCATTAAATAAGCTAAAATTGTCTATTTAAATTGTTACTTTGACTAAAAATCTGCAGTTATGGCTTAATAGTTGCCTAAATTACCACGATTTCTTTCAGTGTATGTCAACATAATTGAACAAAGAATAAAATGTGAAACTTTCGCGTAAGTTTAAACAATAGGCAATTAAAAAATCGCACACCTACACACCATGCCTATAAGTAATCCTTATATGCATGAATAAAAGGTAATATAAAGTGCGGATTTCCTCTCAATCACATAAGTCGATATCCATTAATGACATCACGCCGTTTCTCACTAAAGTGCCGACAAAAAGCCTTGGCACAATAATCAGTGTTTTTCCCCATTCCTGTCTGCAACACCGTAAAGCAGTCTATGCTCTTTTCCGGTACTTCTCTATTGCTCCACACTTTCACAACACACATACCATGAAAAAGCTCCCATTTCCCCCGTTACAACTTAACTTCCCGCTAACTACTAGTCTAGCATTGATGCTAGGCTCCTCCACCCTTCTAACGGTGAGTGCTTTTGCTTGCTACGCCTGCCGTGCCTAATCTGATTGGCTTCTTGCGTATTCCCAGCCGACCTTGCATCCTTCCAGTAAATTTCTAAAGCTTTCCAGCTGGCTGGCATCATATATGTCACGTACCTTTATATACATGATTATATGTAGTCTGGAAAGGAAGAAACAACGAGAGATTTCGTAGGTCGAGTATGTACCCCAGAGGCACTGACTAACTAAGTCTTTATTCTTGTCTGCTAAAAACAGGGCATTCTGAGGCCCAAACTTTGAAAACCGATAAAAATATTTCACTCTAAGGGATGCTGGAGTTGATTTTGTTACCGACTTTGGTCGGTAAGTTTCCCGATTAGGAAGCAGGTGGCGTCGAGTAGTCTGCTTACTTTTGGCAAAAGATACCGAAAGCAAAATGGCGGCACATCACATGTCAACAGACCTTTGGTGTAAGATATAATTGTTTCTGGAAATTAGATAAGTAAAATCAGACCGGACGTCAATTCTGTGATGATTTCTGAATATTCCAAAATCATCAGAATGCCAACTATACAAGCCAAATCCATATATAGTGTATACTACGGTCGCATTGCAGAGGCTCGGAGCTTTTGCCAAAAGTAAACAGCGCCACCTGTCTCCGAATGACGGAACTATATTCATGCTCTTTACCAGCTCTGAGCCTGTGCGAAAAGCAAACAGTATTTGCAATCGTAGTATACACTATTCGTGGATTTAGTTTGTATAATCGACATTCCGACGATTTTGAAAGGTTCAGGAATAATCAAAGAATGGGGGTCCGGTCTGATTTAACACATCTGAGTTCCAGAAACGTTTATATCTTACCTTAAAGGACCTGCTGACATTTCGAGCGGCCATATTGGTTTTTGAGAGGTTCCGTAATACACAATTTCTTACATTTCTTGTATGTTTTTAACAGTAATTCGACCGGACACCCAAGCATGAATGTTTTTATTACATCCCTGCAAAATTTGACGTATATTTGTAGCATATTTTCGATGAATAGTGTATACTACGAAATCGCCTATTTTTACCGACCAAAGTTAGTAAAAAAATTTACACCAGCATCCCCTTAAGGTCAATATGTTATATCGGGTGGAGGTCAAAATAGTGAATGACCATAACGAATTTCAAAATAATAAACGGCTTAATCTAGAATGGCCATTACTTTGAAATTTGCTTGTTTAGCAATTCGCTATGTTGATTTTAATAAGATGGGGGGTCAAAATAGCGAATGGCTGAGATAGCCAATTCAAATATAATGAATGTCTGAATCTAGAATGACCATTATTTCGAAATTCGTTATTTTAGTTATTCGCTATTTTGACCTCCACCCCTTATATCGTTATCGATAGGCCGTTTAGTATCGGAGAACAATTTGATTACATTTTCGATCATAGTAAAAATACCTTTCTAACGATTTTCTTCTGATTTTTATGCAAGAATAAAAAATTGTAAGTCTGCAAACGGTTGAAAATAATTGACTGTCTTTTTTTTGGAGATACAACATTTTTGTATCAAAATTTTTGTATCCAAAAAACAGACAGTCAAAATAATTGACTGTCTTTTTTTTATACAAAATTTTTTTTGCAGATTCGGGGATTACGTATATGTAGACCCATGACCATTTTTTCCAATACACGAAATGTCCCAACGATTTTCATACTACTACAATATACAATAGTGTGAAGGCAACATTAATTTCTTTTTTAACTTGGCGTCGAGTCGCTACCGCGACTCTTGATTACATACGAAATAACAGGCATATTTACGCCATCCCCGTAGAACACATACTTCCGGCTTTTTATAATGAAAATAATACATTTATTTTTATTTATATATTATAAAATTCTAGATATAATTATTAAGCAAATGATTTTAAATTCAGTTAATTTATTCATTCGGTCAATTTTAAAAGAACCTCTTCGCATCCCAGTCTGCAAATTTCGGGTTAAATTAATAAATACACGATCTTCGAAAAGTGTCTTTTTTCAACATCTGGGAACACGTTGAAAAAAAAATGAAATCAATTAAAAACGGATTTTTCAAGGATTAAAAATTGTTTCACACGAGAACTAATATTTTTTTTAGTAAGTTCAGATATTTGTGCCTAAGAAAATACTTTTTAAAATAATTTAATGTTTTCACCTATATTGGTTAATAATAATGAAAAATATACGATTGAACTAAAATCGAATAACTAATTAATTCATATTAATCGAAAAGAAATTGGTAGGAGTGTCATATTTGACAGATCTTTATTTTGTGTCGTACTAAACATTCTGTAAAGTTTTCAGGTAAATAAAAAATTAGGCGCACGGATTTTTCTCGGCAGCTGGTTGAATAATTGATTTAAGTAATTTTTCACCTGACTGAAAAAATGTTTATTTGAAAATTAGATAAAATCGTACCACGCTTGAATTACAATTTAAAAATACGAACGGGCATTTCGACATACTTGTGAATGGAAAAAAATGAAATCTAAATATAGAGCTCAGTTTGTAGAAGAATTTTCAACGGTGAACATTGTTGTATCACTTATTTGAGCTTCGGGCTCAGTGCGTACGTATTGTACTGTATGTTGATCTAGCCACAATGTGTAGACAGCTCTCGTCCGCGCAGTTTTTTCTGCAATAGTGACAGACAAAAGACAAGCAACATAGCAACAGTCAGGCAAGCTTCATAGACCATTGTAAAATCCTTCACAATAGTAACACTTCCATGATAATCCTGGCAACGTGATTGCGTGCATAGTTGCAAATCCGTCGATAATCGACTGCAATCAACCTGGCCAATACCTTTCTGACCTTCTCGGCCTCGGCATATAGTTCGTTTCTACAGGCATAGGTCAATAGTTTAAGTTTTCAGGTCACATAGTTTCACCTGAATTCTCATCGCATGAACAAAATTCATTTTTTCAAATAAGAACCAGGAAAATCATTTTTATTCATTCGCGCCTCATAGCGCACGAGTCTTCAATCAATGACTTGAATAATATTTCTGAAAACGATATCTTTGAGTGTTGAAACAATATACAAAAATGTTAGAATTTTTCCCAAAGATATTCATAACTTTATTTAAAGTTCTAATTGATCTAGCACTAATCTTTTCGTGAAACTTTAACTGAAGTTGGCGAAAAGTCAGCAAAGCCTGCAAAATTTTTTCATTAATAATAGACTTTCTCCGTATGTTTCAAAGAATCGGATTTTAAAAAGTTTACTTTAAAGGAATTTTGTAACTGATCGTCAAAAAGTTTCAGTTACGATCCTAAAGCAAACAGATGAGATTATTTAAAAAAATAAAATAAAATAAAAGTTCTGTTAACATCCGCCAATTTTCCGTAGCCGAATAATCTGCGTTTTGGTAGGAATTTAGATGTCTCTTCTCCATGGATAATCCATGGATCGTTAATGGATGAGTCATGGATGGACATTGCATAATCAACTTCCTTCCACAGAGAAAAAGAAAGTTTGAATTAACTAAATCGACGTACACCCTCGTTTAAACGAATTTTTCGATAGGATAATCAAATGTTTAGTGTCTTCAATAATTATTAGTTTCAGTTGTCTAAAATACATTCACGGTAACTTAATTGAGTTCATTCAAACATTCGTTTTCCTCAGTGTCCTGGTCCAAAACACGAACCTTATAAAATTCGAATGACCTTATAATTAAACAAGGATGCAAAGTAGAACCTTGCACATTGCTTCCTCATTATTTTTCGCTTCTTACAAAGCTACCTGTATGAGGAAGTATGTTATTCAATTTTTGGCTTCCTCATAGAGGAAGCTTTGTAAAACGCAAAAAATAATGAGGAAGCAATGTGCAAGGTTCTACTTTACATCCTTGTTTTAATTAGATAAATATACATGTTGTGGATTCGCTTTTTCTATTTTGTTATTACGTTATTTCGTGATTATTAGAGCGTTTCCGAAAGTGAAAGTGATAATGTATATTTTTAAAAATAATTCAAAATTCCATAAAATCAAAAATTTCATACCGTTCGTCACTAAATTATACATATATAATGGCTGAATATTGTTTCATTTATATACAAAATTTGAGCTCGCTATCTTAAGTTTTGCAAAAGTTACAATAAAGCGATAATGTCAATTTTTTGAAAAATTCAAAACATCATAAAATTTTAACGGTTCAACCGATCTTAACCAAATTCAATAGCGATCACCGGCGCATGAAAGCTCACATTCATACCAATTTTAAGATCAAAATCTCGAAAATTGAAAGAGTTATCGCGTAAACAGAGATTTTTCAAAAAATTAAAAAACGCGTAATAATTTAACGATGAAGTGGATTTTAACAAATATCTGTATGAACGATGAGGCTTGATCCCTCTATCTATGGTCCAAATTTCAGCTTAATATCTCAAGGCATTCCCGAGTTATAAAGGTTTACATTTTTCGATCGTGTAACATACACACATACACACACACACACACACACACACACACACACACACACACACACACACATACAGACATTTTTTCTAAATCACTTTTCTCGACGTTTTGGACAATTCTAAGTGTCCCCAATGGGCACACTTGTTACAATGATGTCCTATAGACGTCTTTAGGACATCATTGTAACATGTGATGTCCAAAAGACACCTTTAGGACATCATTGTGACAAGTGTGCCCATTGGGTCCTGATATAAAAATCTCGAAAAAAAATTTTTTCATGAAAACAAAGCTTCCTCTATGAGGAAGCAAAACCGACGCGAATTATATTCTTTGGGAAATCACATTTTGCTACAATACATCTCTTTTTAATAAAAAAAAATGATATAGGGTATAACCAGATCAATTTGCCCTGCGTTCTATATACATGCAACCTGAGGATGCTAACGTCACAGGACGCGTGTTGGAAACTGATAGTCGCGGGACTCGGTTCAATGTATATATAGGAAAGCGAGATATAGTGAGTGTGGTAGCTTATAACGGTGGCTAAAGGCGCTGAAGCTTACGGCCAGCTTACGACACTTCTCTTTCTCCCTGTCTAGTCACAGCTTTCACAGCCTCTCCACACGGTCGCTTCTCCAAGCCTTCCGAGTCTTCGGTATCCGAAAGGAGCACCCTTCGTGTAAAATCATAAATCCACCAACGAGTCGTCGGTCATACTATAAATTTTCTACTCCCTCGAAGGCAAACATTTTCTCGGAGGTATACAGAGCCTTCGCCCCCCCATGAACATCGTTACGCACAGACGTGGTGGATTTCCAGGGGTGGAAAAGGACAGCAAGAATGTTGGGACGACGGTGACGACGACGGCGATGACGGTGACGAAGGGGCTCACGAAATTTCTGTAAAGACCGCTGACACACGAGACATTCCGATATCCACCCCTAAAGCTCAACACCCACGTGCGGCCTTCCTACCTCCTTTCCTATCCAGGGACTCACGGTGGCGGATCGTAATCTGGGCTTAACCGCTCTCGCTCACTCGAACACGCTTCCTTCACGACCATCAAATTCTTCCAATATACGTACTATATGTGCCCCAGAAGAATAATCCGTCGTATGCAAGTTTATCACGCCCTCGTTATTATCGATCATAATCGAGAGTTTGACAGAGTTTAATTACAACTCGAGTGGTTTATAGCACCCTCCGGATTTTTTCGGTTATCCCATTTTCTATTTTAACGATCCGATACAGCACCTTGCAAATGTAAGTCTCAACGTTCTCTAGACATCCCCCCAAATTATTATACTGAAAGAAAATAATAGTAATTTAATAAAAAATATAGTTAGTCCGACGATAATCTAATTATCCTCTCTTAAAAAAAGACATGGCACATCGAAAATCGAAATATCGAATACTGAAGCCACTTTTCAAACATTCTGATTGGTCGTCGATGGCTTTGATGTAAAGCCAACTTCAGACTGTTATGATCGCTGCAGAGTTACGTATGGCGCGCGTTTTGAATGGCTGTATTTTTCACAGTTGTGGAATAGAATACATTTTTCTTCTCGTAAAAAAAAAGACATGGCACATCGAAAGTCGATTATATCGAAATACTGAAGCAGAAGTAGAGTCACGTAGCGTCACGAGCGAAGCGAGCACGTTGTTGCTATGAAACTATAATTCCCAGGAGGAACGTCTCTATTTTATGGTTATAGCAAAAATAATTATAGTAGCAATCATCAAAATAATAATAGTGTCAAATATGTCGTTTTGTTGCATATACGATTTTAACGTTTGTTTCCAATAACTTTCCAAGTATCGTTTATTGAACTATATTATCATCGCTTCAGCCATAATACATTGCAAGCCTTCCTATATTCGTTTTATCATGTGAAATCGCTAAATCAACGATATGCTTTTCTCTCAGTATAGGGGAGATGGGGGCAAAACGGGCACCTCCATTAAAAATCGGAATTGGGGCAAAACGGTCACCGTCTCAACTTTCGTAAAAACGATTTGTCTCAGTTTTTTACGTTCCTTAGATAAGGAAAGTGCGAAAAATACGTCAAATTGGTGATGAAAAAAAATCGATACCTTTCATCAGATCAGAATTTTTTTAACCATCCGTTCAGAACTTTTTTTCGATACTTTGTTGAGCAAATTACTTTTTCGAAAAATTTCTAATCACATTATTTTTCCAAAAAAAATGTAGTCAAATGGAATTTTCAAAAAATTTATAATCAAAATAATTCTTTGAAAAAAAACGTCGGTATATCATAAAGAAATCAATTAGAACGAAATTCTCATTTTATGATTTGGTGCCAATTTTGACCCCAATACTTATATTTAGTCGAGATGCCTGTTTAGCCTCCCCGTTTTATTGACATCACCAACTATTTTCCGAAATTTTCAAGTAAGAAATGTCAGGAAATTGAAAAAAGTCGTATTCGAAAAAATTTAAACGGTACCCGTTTTAACCCCAATTGTCATTTTCAGTCGTGATGCCCGTTTTGCCCCCATCTCCCCTACCTAAATTACGAGGACAACAATTCGAATAACCTTAACAGCTGCGACAAGCAGTATTATTTTCGATACTGAAGAACGAGATGTAACTGAACTTAATAGTTTTTTTTTATGATAGTATTAAAAAATGGAGCTTTGGTTGTCATTCCACATATTTTTGCTGGTAATCAGCGTGGTTGATATGATAATACTGATGCCGGAAAAACAATTCAGCGATATACTCTTATTTTAAATATAAGGGATAATTTATAGTCATAAAATATTTCATGCTCCTAAAAAATGGACGGTTGCAGAGTTATACTTTAAAATCTTCTGCGAACCTCAATAAGCGGACGTTTCAGTGTACATGATGGTTATCTCCAGGCTTAAAGTCCAACTCTGTAAAAAGGGCATGTCATGACTTTTAAAATTAAAGATGAAACGCTCATCTACCCTGTAATTTCGGATAACATCTACTGCTATTACCATTTACGAAGCTCGTTATAAGATTCAGATTACTCGTGAAATGACAGTAAATAAGGCGAGGAAAAAATGAGATAAAGGTAAATTTCTTATAAATATTTTAATGGTCGATGTATTCGCGATATTTCTACTGAAATATTGATTTATTAAAACTGAACCAATTGCCGATATTTCGAAAAACAGTACAAAATCATTATGTACATATTATTTATTTTTGCAAAAATAAAAAAAAGTTACGCCAAGTATTAATATTCTAGCCATTATTATAACGAAACCTATATAGAATGAGATATTCTTTGTACATCCATTTTAAGTCCATAACGTGAAAAATATATTCTGTGTATTCTATGGATATTTATTCTGCGTACGTGCAGGCATATACATTCATGAATATCGAAAACACATTCTATGCATATACTTGAATTATGCGGATGTCAATGTCGGGTACGAACATATTTGTGAGATATTCTATGTACATGTATTCATAAATAGAAGAAAAATTTGAACATCCGTGACTTATACGAAATCAGAAAACTAAAAAAGTGACTGTGTAAAAATATATCTCAGAGAAAATACAGCATTTTTTTAGTATGTCACGACCAATGTTGAAATTTAAAAAAAAGGAACATCATAAATAAATGCTAAGAACATTAATTCCAAATGATACTTCTGCCTTAAAGTTACCAATGAATTAGGATCAAATATATTAGATAACATTATTTAATAGATAACATGAATTAGGATAATATAAAAGATAACATTATATTTTAAAACATTAATATTACTTTTTGTTCTTAAGAAATGAATTCGTCGATTTTTCAGTTAGATCTAATTTTAATTAATAATTACGTCAACTAATAAGTAATTTCGATACTTAATATTGTATCCAGTTACATCTGTTTTCAAGAAAATACGTTGATTACGTACGGAGAGAAAAATATGAAAATAGTCTATATACTCGTGGGGCAATTGAAATAATGAGGTGCTACACATCAGTTGATACAACCAACTAATTATTCTAATTTCCCTACAATTCAGCTTGGTTATGGGGGCAAGAAGAATTGGTTGCACGAAGCAAAATTCATTAGTAAATAACCTTTTCACCATACCTGCGCGGAAAGTTCGACTTCCCGCCCTACGGGCTTTACGTAATTCGAACTTTCAGCTGCAGATATGGTGAAAAATCGTGTACTCCACTGGGGAGTGAAAGTAGACTATCCCCAACCGCGTGTTTACCACCCTCGCCTTCGGCACGGGTGGTAATCTTGCACGCGGTTGGACATAGTCTACTTTCTCTCCCTAGTGGCGTAATATACTATACCTATTCGATTGGATGACACGACCATTCCGAGTATCCTGTCCGAAAACAAGCCTATGGGCTGAATATTAAATTGTATGCTCTTATTAATCATTCTATCGCTTGGAGTAATAAGATAGGAAACTGTACCACAAATTGTACTGGTCGGTATTGCCAACCACCGTAAATCGTGCCCCTATACGCCCGATTGAAGCTTCGGAAACATCGCTTTTGAGGTTGTGGCCATACACTTGGAATAGCAGGTCTTAACCATTGGATTTGCTGTGTTATCTCGCGCGAACTATCCGTCAATAGTTGAGACTACTATTCGGAGCGTTTGTAGCAATAAATTGGTCAGTTTTCTCAAATCATTTAGGCGAGTTCGGGTACAGCAAATTGAAATGTAGTTGGCACAATATTTTGTTTCCTTGTATTACATATAAACTGCCGAGGCACATCTCAATAGCCAAACGATTATAGGTACTTTTCTCAATCTTTTCTCTCCGTGTGCAAATTACTACACTGAAAAAAAAATGTGATCGATTCAATACATCCATCGTTATCAACTTAATTTGAATTTTAATTCCTCCAATTCCATACGAGATCGAAACAATAACTCTAAAATGAGCAAAATAATATTTTATTATTTCAATGTTAAATGGGATTAAACGAATAAGAACTAGAGTTAATTAAAAAATACGCCTTTTGGCAGCCCGCAAACGATGGATTTATTGAATCAATGACATTTTTTTTTTCAGTGTATTTCAACTACTGTATGAATATTATTTTCTCTCTACGTAGGAATCTTATGGTGTACACACACAAAATATTACTTTAATGTCATTTAGACACAATAAGCGCATGATATACTTTTTGTACATGCAAGTATATCCAATGTATAATGGTTGTACATAAATTGGTCGCAAACCTATACAGTCGGACCTCGATTATGCGGACGATTCCCACTTTTTTTGCCCCCACTCAGCCCTACCGCGCCACGCCGGTCAATGCCGTAGTTCTTCTTCTTTTTTTTTTTTTTTTTTTTTTTTTTTTTATTTTTTTTTTTTTTTTTTTTTATTGAGAAAAATATAGAGAGAGGGGCTTTGGGTTAACACTTGTACCCATCAAGCCCTGAATTTCCTCTTACACTCTTCTTCTTCTTTCTCCTTTGCGCCTGGCTATCGCCATCTATTGACAGCATGTGCCACCAATGCCGTCGTTGTAGTTTATACTTGTGCGTCGAACGCCATCGGAGCCCCGCTTTGAGGTTAAGCGTGTATATTCGTGGTGTTTATGTGTAGATATGAAGATAGTTCAACAATGGAAGTACCAAAGAAGAAGAAAAAAGTTCTCAGTAACAGTGAGAAGATGAATGTAATCGACAAACTCGACAGAGGCATATCTCCAACCGAGATATCTAGGCAATACGGCGTCTCACGTACGTTCGTGTATAGTATAAAGGACAAGAAGGTCCTCAATTTTTCAAACAAAAACAATGTGACGAGTTTTTTAAAACTATTTTTGAGGATTTTTTTTCACTCTTCAACGTACATAATAAGACTGAAAGTCTTGAAGTAAACGATTCGAATATTCAGCTGATGTACACGGAAACAAATGTTTGGTTGTGGCAACTACGTTTTCGATTTGCTGTACACAATGTCTAAAAAATTCGTTGCCTCAACCATATCGAATAGTAACCTCAACTATTCACGATTAGTTTTAGCGAGATTAGTTAGGTTAACTAATTCAATCGTTGGGACTGCCACTCGAATAGTTGGGACTACCATTCGAATCGTCGGTATTACCATTTGAGTTGTAAGGAAAATAGAATAATCGATTGGTTGTGTCAACTCATTTCTTGGTTATGGCAACGAACCTTTTTTTTCCGTGTATTTTGTATCAAATTTCGATTCGTACTACATCCGTTAACAGTTATAAAAAACTTAGCCATAAAAATATAGATATAAGCAATTGATTTGGGAGAAAACGTATTATGTAGAAAAACATTTTTTTTTAATTGAAAATTACCAGCAAGGGCATCGCGACCATATCATACGGCACTGGCTCCGAGCGTATGAGTGGCCCGCCCTGTGGCAGGTGTGGGGCTTAGAGGACCTCGATTGTACGGATTTCCAGTCCCGATTTGTCCATAGAATCGAGGTCCTACTGTAATCGCCATGAGGTTTCGGCTCATATTTGTGATGCAAGTAGGGAATCAAAACATACATTTCGTAAAAAGTGAATAATCAAAAGATCTAAGGTGCAGTGCACATAACTAAAAGGTCCCACCACATGGTCCAAATTCCACCGAAGGTAAAAAATGTATATGCGATTTTTCAGTCATTAGTGTATAGCTATCTATGGAATAAGTTTAAACTCTATTTAAAAAACAAAAGCGGTTACATAGAATGAACTTTTTTTTCGTTTGTTCGGATAGCGGGACATGTCTAAAAATAATCGAGGTGGATCAGGATCGGATCAGATCCTTAATTACAGTCGGATCAGAGCCACATGTGTAATAGCGTTACATCCCGGATATTGGCCGAATCAGTGGGCCTGTTACGGTCAGGATGTTAATTTAAGGCACGCTTGATCAGAGCAAGATTTCAGCCAGATTAATTTACCGCTCGGAATAGCGGTCTCACTCAGTGACGGGAACAAGTTTAAGCATTAAGCTGATTGTAAACAACGGGTGCACAGGTAGTTATAGGTCGTACATCCTGTATCTAGAGCTTTGTCGTTGCCCGTCAGTTTTCCGCCAGCCACGCTAATCAGCTCTGAGAATTGAACCCGAAAACATTAACTGTAATTAGCCCATGTCAATTATTGGAGCTACTATTTATTACAGTGTATTCTGAACCATAATTCAAGCACTTTGCGGTTTCACCGCCTCTACCTTTATTACAATGAAATTAAATCTATTTGAACCTATTAATATATACTTAACTTTATTTTAATATGAGCATTTAAGCGCGGTACATTGAGAGGAAAACATAGTAATGTAATAAAAAATATAATTAGTCCGACGATAATCTAATTATAAACTATAAATCCCAGAAGGAACGTATCTATTTTATGGTTATTACAAAATGATAATAGTTTTAAATATGCCGTTTTGTTACATATACGATTTCAACGTCTGTTTCCAATAACTTTGCAAGTATCATTTATTGAACTATAGTATTATCGCTTCAACCGTAAAACATCGTAAAACATCGCAAGCGTCTCTTCATATGTGTCAGAAGATGTTTTTTCGTGTTGATAGAGTGTGACCGAATTACAGATTAATTATATATAATATAATAAAGCACAATCGAGAGATAAAGAGATAATAATAATAAACTCCATAGATTTTTCATTCACAAACTTTTCCCATTAGACGACGCAACGCGTTTAAGAGAACGTCGTTTTTAAAGTCGACAAACTGCTTTTAATACTCGCTGTGCAGATGCTACCGCGTATCTTGATGAATACGAAGGTACTAATAGAGTACCTATTAGTGACCGGAATGATTATTGGATGACCAGGACCCAATGGGAGAAGAATTACATTTAAAAAACATGCTTTTGCATAGGATCCACTAATATGGACATTATCACCGATTGTCACAAGTCCACCTCACTTCATTATACATGCCGAAAAAGCAAGATGGTAAAAGTACGCTGAAAAAAAGAAGGGATTCTCAGTGCCATAGTAATTCGCAGAATCCGTTTTGCCATTGATAAACAAGAATAAAAATTACCCACGTCAGGGGTGGGACTTCAAGTTTTTCATTATTATGTCGATATTGCGAAGCCAACTTCAAATCAGTTCAAATAACGGAGGTTGAGCTCCACTGCGATGGCAGTGCGTGAGCGAAACAGAACCTTGTTCATAATATTATAAAAAGTTATAAAATATATTAATAAATTGTTTTTCGCTGCGTCTTTCTTCATTGTCAATTTATTTTTCACGTTTTACACTATCACTGCACAATTTATTATATTTCATAACCTTCTTTGTACATCGCCCGTACTTATACACATAACGGCAAACACTCACTTGCGAGAAAACGTTTCGGATTGTTCGCCATCTAGCGGACTAACTCCGGGTGTACGCGCAAGACCGGCGTAGCTCCGCTAGATGGCCAACGACTTGAAACGTTTCTCGCAAGTGATTGTTCATCTTTTCGTGCATATAAACACGTAGCTATCGCAAATTGCTGCGCTCTCATATAACTGAAGGATCACGTTTTGAAGATGTCGTAACTATTTGAAA
This sequence comes from Ephialtes manifestator, assembly GCA_963970395.1. Classification (NCBI taxonomy): domain Eukaryota; kingdom Metazoa; phylum Arthropoda; class Insecta; order Hymenoptera; family Ichneumonidae; genus Ephialtes; species Ephialtes manifestator. Next base: position 9,182,039 of record OZ019974.1, on the reverse strand, counting down.
TAGATGCCTCAGCCATTTAGAAATGTGGAACGAGAAAAGACGATGTTGCCTTCTCTTCAGAGTTTCAAATGTTACACACTTCATACAACTAAAAATTAAATATTGACGGTAACAGCATTTAACTGGCTTCAGGGCAATGTGAAATCTGCCGTGATTCAGTACGTGATTTCTACCATTATTTATACAAATTACAAAATATTACGAAGTTTCGAAACCTTTCGAAATTGACATCGGCGTTTTTGCAGTAATCGAAACAGCAAAACCACCAACGCTAGATAAAAAAGCGCTTAGTGGCTTTGCGGTGAATTGCTGTGCGGAAAAGGGCAAAAAACACTGAATTGGTTTTTGCGGTTTTGCGTGGTGACAGAACCCACTAGAGACCTCACACCACTCTGGTGCACTGTATGTCTTTACAAAATTGCAGAATTATAATGCTCGTTATGTATTTAATGACGTTGTAATGTAAGATTTTTTAAAAGAATTTTATCATCTACACAATTTTTTTTCTTATGACTTTTTTATGTGACTGGGTCCCCTTATATCATTCATATACAAAACAATACCTGGAAAAACCAATATCATTGACAAGGTCGGAAGTGGAACGATAAAAGTAAGATCCAGCGTGTTTTAACTGAATAATCCCATACGAATATAGTGAGTCTGTGGGAATGCAATGAACGTACCAGCTGCACATTCTCGTTGGCTCACTGCAGTTACCCCGTGCAACAAGTCGGGCAACAGCTGTCTCGGGGTGAAACGGCTGTACTACATATACAGATATAGAGATGTAGAAAGAGTGAAAGACGAAGGGTGGTACGGCCTAAGTCTCGGTTTTGGCTGGTGTCCAAGATTCTTTACAGCTCCTGGGCATTCTGGTTATCCGAAAGATCCGAAGGTCTTGAATACCGTGATATACTACAGTGCTTGTTGCACAGTTTGCCTTTCGAGCAAACAATGGTATAAGATACGACAGCTGTAGAGCGAGTGATAAGAGTTTGATAATCAACGTAGACAAGTTGTCTTATGACAGGAAATGCCAGTAAAAAGCTCTGCCACATAAAACGATTAAAAACGAATAACCAAAAGAGCTAACGTGCAATGCACATAACTAAATGGTCCCACCACATGGTCCAAATCCCACCGAAGGTAAAAAATGTGTATGTGATTTTTCAATCATTAGTGTAAATTTATAGGAACGAATGTCATATAACCAGAGAAATTGATTTGATGGGTTTGTTTGAATCAAATATGGGATCTATTTGATTTAATAAAAATTTATTTCAATAAAATAAAACTTACTTGAAATCAATACGATTTATTTGAATGAAACAAATTCTATTTGATCAAAATAAAATCCTATTATGCTAGCATTCGAAGACGATATTTATTTCATTGATGTCCTAATACGATTTTATTTCCATTAAATAGAATTTATTGCATACAAATAAATCGTATTAATTGTTAATAAAATTTATTTGGTTAATATAAAATTTCATTTATTTGAAATAGATCCCACATTTGATTGAAATAAACTCACGAGACCCATTATTCCGTTTATGTACAAAATTTAGACTCGCTAGTTTATGTTTTGAATTCAAAATCACAAAAAAATTCAAAACGGGTTGCGGATCTCAAAATTTAATACCAAGTAACACTAAATATACATGCACTTATGAAGAACTATTTAGCAAAAATATCGTAAATTTTACTAAAGATACAGCTATCGCGAAATTTTTTTTTAAAATTCAAAAAGATGTAAAATCTGAATTTCGTCACACATTTTATCAAAATTTGTTACTCTGGAAGACTCTTTCTTGTATGCCATATGCACGTATGTAAACGGTTGTCGAGTTATGGGTGAAAACAATTTTGAAGCTTTGCACAGCCTGAAGAAGCTTCACAATGACAAAAAGACAGATAAAACTATGGGCTACATGAAGTTTACTCGGTAAATTTGTCCATAATAAAGATCATCTACGAAAAATAAGGCAAACTGCCAGAGTCAACTTATACATTAAAAATATTTAGTATTAATTCGTCGGGCCAACACAAAAATTTGTTTGCCAATTTATTGTGAGCTTTTTAGCACTGGAGCGTTTTTAAGCACTTGAAAGTTGTTCGATGATTCTGTTGCTAAAAGACAGGACTTCACATATACCGTGGTGATAATTAATCTAAAAAAACAATAATGGTGATTTTGATAGCAATCATCTACAGTCAACTAAAGTTGCTCACAAAAAACTGTTAAAACTAAAAATATTTAAACTCCACCAGGTCATGGTATTTAAATTCAATAGCTTCTTAAAGTATATCCCACCATGCAGAATGAATTCCTGAATCTTAGTTCATTTAGAGTAATAGCAGTTGATTTTACATTGTTCAGATTTTATCTCGCAAACATATAACACAATACGCCCTAATATCTATCAAGAAGCACTCAAACGATTGAATGCAGCCATCTCCGATGACATAAAGAGACACGAACATCAAGTATCCTACATAGAAATCTCCAACCTCTGTAATTGTCCAATCTTGGAAAAGGAAGCGTCCGGCATCCCATTCATCGAAAGACGAGAATACGACATAAACGATAGGACTTCCTTCCTGTGTTCTTATGTCCTCTCTACCGTCACAGGAAACGGATCGTCAAGGAGGAGTGGATCATCCTCTCGTTGCGATTTCCATGAGATCGAAAGCTGATCGTCGTGCATGAGTGATTTGACTAGGACTGGAGCAAGATATGATGATGGATATTCAACACCGAGAGAAAAGATTTCATTGAAGCCAAAGAAATGGGTGGATTGTTTTTTTTCATTGATTTCACCGAAATATTTCTTTGATCTCAATGTAATAGTGCAATTGAATTTCAAAGAGAACATTTTATTGCCTGTAAAGAAACATTTATTTGATTTTGATATTTGATTGATATTTATCATCTATCATCATTTATCATTGATATTTATCAATCAAATATCAAATATCGAAATCAAATAAATGTTTCTTTACAGGCAATAAAATGTTCTCTTTGAAATTCGTCGTACAAGAGTGATTTAACTAGGACTGGAGCAAGATATGATGATGGATATTCAACACCGAGAGAAAAGATTTAATTGAAGCCAAAGAAATGGGTGGATTGATTATTTTTCATTGATCTCAACGAAACATTTCATTCATTTCAATGAAATAATGCATTTGCATTTCAAACCCTGCTTAGAAAATCCTATTTAGATCAATAGTATGGACAAAAAATACCATTCGTACGGATAAAAACCGATACGGTTTCAAGAGGACTTTATGAGTTTAAATAGGATCAATGAGATTTTTTAAACAGGAAAGAGAACATTTCATTGCCTGTAAAGAAACATTTATTTAGTGAGCATATGTTAAAGAGACGTTTTCATCAAATAAAAAAACCGGACGCCTTGATACAAAGAAAAGATATACTTGGCAGCAAGTTCGTCAACGGTTTATACAATCGCGCTCCTTGTGTCGCGATTCAGTGAAAACCCGGAAAAATGGATAAAGACGTAAAGGTATTTCTCACGCTTGGTTGTTTCACATATGCCAGATGATCAATTGGTCAGGCTAACAAAGTTTTGGTTAACATAACTAAGTTGGCTGATACGTAACCACGAATTTCCACACGGAGAAAAGGGTGTAGTTGTAGGAACTACGGAATTGATACGTGCCATCCAACAGACATGGTAAAATATGGCATTAGCAAGTTATTGCGTGTCAGAACCAACCGATTGGTAATGCCAACGAACCGATTGATGTCAACCAACCCATTGGTAACGCCCACCAACCGATTGGTGGCGCCAACCAACCGATTGGTGGCGCCAATCAACCGGTTGGTAGTGCCAACCAACCGATTGGTAATGCCAACCAAACTACATCTAACGCTCCAAGCATTTAAAGGTTAGTTTTCTCAACTAACTCCTTTTCTCCGTGCAACGCCTATAGGCCTGTCGGTCTCGCACCTAACCCCAGCTTTTTTGTTTTCCGGTTCTCCCGAGCAGACGGCTTCGAGTTTCGAGGAGCCAGAAGCTTAGCCTATTTCTACCGTACTTCCGCACATTCTCTCAAAATTTTAGCTTTATCTGCCGAGTACTTTAGGAAAAAACAGGTTTCGAAATTTCGAGCTGTGCACTTTCAAAATCCCAGAAGCTATTTTCTCTCAAATAACTCTACAGATTGGTCTTCTATTTTGAGATAATACGCGAAAGGATAATACAATTGGGCTAAGCGTTTGGCCTCCCGAAACTGAAACCCGTTTATTCAAGAGTACCGGAAAACCAAAAAGTGAGGTTAGGTGGGAGAAACGCCAATAGGCGTTTAATATTGGACGAAGAAACTCCTGTTGGTGTATCACTGCCTCTTAAGTGAAGTCAATGAAAAGAACATACTTGGCTTAAATACCCATATCTTTGAAGTTAAAGAAGAAGTTTTCATTGAATCAGAGACGATTTCTTTGAAATCAATAAAAAAACCTTCATTGGTTTAAATAAATGTTTCTTTGATTCAATGTCACTACTTTTCATTGAGTTTAAGACCATTCAAAGAAAAGATAGTATTGAAACTAAAGTATTTCATTTAATTGGCAAAGATTTCCGTGAATCAATTAAACTTTTTCTCTCGGTGAAGGAAGCTGATACGGGTTGGACATTCGCTTGGGAACGCTTGGTTCATCTAACCATAGCTGGACCACAGCCATTCTACGGTCATCCTGAGCAGGTAAACCTCCCAACGGCAGCCGCAGCTCGTGTATAGTCACCCGTCAAATCAGCCACAATCTCGTCCTTCAAACCATGGAGCTCTAACGCCGCAGTCTCCTCCAGGGACCATCGCCGTTTCGCATGTAAGCGTTCTATAACGCTTCCGCCGTAAGATCGTGTAACGTTATATTCGCTTTAGGCACCCACCATAATTGATCGTCTACCGGAGGTAGTCGGTTCCGAGAGCTACAGCTTCAGCTCCAGCTCCGGCTCCAGCTCCGCCTTCGCCTCTTCTCATCCAACTCAACGTAGCTCTCCCTATCCGTCAGGGGTTTCGAGTTGAATTAGGATAACTCGGAACGCGACCATCCTCCCCTTCTCCCGTCCAACAATCTCTCGCTATCCACAACCCCGGTTCCTCACAGTTTCCATACTACCAAACAAACTATCCCCATAGACGATTGTGATAAAATCTCCTCTCCTGGTTAAAGTAAATCTTGCCGCTTCAATGAAACTCTCGTTTGCAATAACCTGTAAAACTCGATCGCCTGAATGAAAGCAAATAACTCGGAAGATTGTACCAAGTACCATTTCGCAATTTACCAATTCAGATATGAATTTCGAGATTCTTTGCTGAGCTCGATATTACGATCAATTACTTGCACTTTCTGTGAGGCCAAGGACTTAACGCTGAATGGACTCGTTCGTTCTGAAAGCAGGTCGCTCGTTCCATGTTTCTGTAATAGACTCTAGCCTATTTTTGGATTACATTGATAAGTATATACGACACTTTGAATATCGCATAGAAATATTAATATTAATCTCCTGCTGCACAATACCTATCTAAATTTTTTAGTGAAACAACACTTTTACTATAACATCTATTAATATTGCAGTCATATCTCAACCTGGTGTACAATTATAAGCAGAATGTGGATTAAAACAGTGATTAATATAATACCATTATTAGGATTACAATTGTTTGTAATATCATCTTATATTCACCTCAGGAACGTTGACAAAGCGTTGCAGGGCGAAAGTCTGGAGTTCAGGGGTTGAGACATGCACCGACCTGATTTATAAGGACCCGACAGGTCCTTATTTTTGTTTTATCTTCTAGAGATACCTCGACCCGCGCTTTTTCACTCTCGCACTTGGTCACACCAAACCCGTACTATCACAGCTTTCGATAATAAAATAAAGGGCCGTTGCTACGTACAATGATTGATGACTTATAACAGCGAGAGCACCATAAAAAATCACGCACTTCTTTCCCACGCGCGTTACAATCCGAGGCAGATCCAAACCTAAAGGTGGAAAAAAAGGAAAATAAAACTGTTGGTCTCGTGGGTGAAATAAGAACTGGGACCGAAGCGTTAAACACAAACGTAAATAAAAGCTTTTTTTTCTCCTGCAAACTCTTATCTCTCGTGATTGCTCGTACAATTTTCGTAGCTTCTGATCTTCGCTATTTTCGCTCGTTCTTTATTGTTCTCCACCGACCCTCAATCTTACGTTAAACGATTTTTCATCACCTACGCACGGTCTTCCAACTTCCTTCTGCTTATTAAATTCTCTTTGTCGTTAGCCGATGCAACGTTGAAGGCGCATTCTTCCGAGCTTCAACGAGCAATGGCAAAATGCTTTGCCGTCAACTCTCGGTATCGCGTTGAAGTACGAAGGGCCTGAAAGATTTTTCACACGGTGAAAACGGCTTCTTCGTGTAATGATAGCTTTTTGGTCCTTATTGAAACTTCCGCACAGCGTTTATTATGAGATTATTTTATGTATGGTTTAAAAAAAAATTAAAGACGGAGCTTCGACAACCGCTGCGTTAAGGGTCGTGTTGGGATAGGGGACTAAGTGACGTACGACCAGAAAGGGATAAAATCGAGAAAAGAAACGAAGAGCGCGTGAGACACACACGAGGATGTGAGCTGCCGGTGCGAACCGTTGACTGAACCACTGGGAAAGGTGCGAATGGGTGGCGGCTCACTGGCGAGCTTGTATACTATTCTCTAGGGGTACCGCGCGTAAACCGCCAAGCTCTACAGGCAACGCGATGCTGCTAGGGCTTCTAGCTGCTCAGGGTAGTGCTCGCGGTGTGCTGAAAGAGCGAGACATGGTGACTGCGAGTGTACCAGGAGTAGAACGACGATCCTACGATCCTGCGCGCTACTCGCCGCCACCCCCTAACTCCCGCCCAGCACTATGCCACCCTTTAGGCAACTCTCACATCGATGTTTCGTGTACTGTTATGGTGTACCACTATTACTGCCTTGAGGGTGTTCAATTTTTATGTTAATTGATTATTTAAATTAATGATTCATGGTTAAATTAATGAAAATGATAAGGGACAGATCTTGATGAATTCATTCAGGTTAATCTGTAGTTAAGGCTGAAAAGAAATTCATAAATTTAAGGAGTTTCCTAAAGGGTGGCATCCCTTTAGGCAACTCTCACATCGATGTTTCATGTACGATTATGGTGTACCACTATTACTGCCTTGAGGGTGTTCAATTTTTATGTTAATTGATTGTTTAAATTAATGATTTATGGTTAAAGTAATAAAAATTATAAGGGACAGATTTTGATGAATTCATTCAGGTTAATCTGTAGTTAAGGCTGAAAAGAAATTCATAAATTTAAGGAGGTTCCTAAAGGGTGGCATCCCTTTAAGCAACTTCACATTGATGTTTCCTGTACTATTATGGTGTACCACTATTACTGCCTTGAGGGTGTTCAATTTTTATGTTAATTGATTATTTAAATTAATGATTCATGGTTAAATTAATGAAAATGATAAGGGACAGATCTTGATGAATTCATTCAGGTTAATCTGTAGTTAAGGCTAAAAAGAAATTCATAAATTTAAGGAGGTTCCTAAAGGGTTGCATCCCTTTAGGCAACTCTCACATCGATGTTTCGTGTACTATTATGGTGTACCACTATTACTGCCTTGAGGGTGTTCAATTTTTATGTTAATTGATTATTTAAATTAATGATTCATGATTAAATTAATAAAAATGATAAGAGACAGATCTTGATGAATTCATTCAGGTTAATCTGTAGTTAAGGCTGAAAAGAAATTCATAAATTTAAGAAGTTTCCTAAAGGGTGGCATCGCTTTAGGCTACTCTCACATCGATGTTTCGTGTACTATTATGGTGTACCACTATTACTGCCTTGAGGGTGTTCAATTTTTATGTTAATTGATTATTTAAATTAATGATTCATGGTTAAATTAATGAAAATTATAAGGAACAGATTTTGATGAATTCATTGAGGTTAATCTGTAGTTAAAGGCTGAAAAGAAATTCATAAATTTAAGGAGCTGCGGTGCCCAGTGGGCACACATGCACTGAGAGAAAAGCATATCGTTGATTTAACGATTTCACATGATAAAACGAATATAGGAAGGCTTGCATAGGAAGGCTTTTATGGTTGAAGAGGTGATAATATAGTTCAATAAACGATACTTGCAAAGTTATTGGAAACAAACGTTGAAATCGTATATGCAACAAAACGGCATATTTGAAACTACATTTATTTTTGCTATAATCATAAAAAAGAGACGTTCCTCCTGGGAGGAACGTCTCTAACCGAATATCCTAATTATAGTTTATAATTAGGTTATCGTCGGACTAATTCGTAATTCAACATTGTTTTTATAAATTTTGCAAAATTATGTTATCAAATAACTCCAATTTCTGGGAGATCCATCTCATATATCTTCACTAAAATGTAAAGGTATAGTTACAATCATAAACCACTTTTTCCAAATTAAATAATTAGAAATGTACATCTTGTTCGGGTTTTCCTTTGTGCATTTTTTTTGGATGTTCGAAGACCATATTTGTTGGGACGTCCTACACGGAAAGAAAAAAGTAGTCGCGATAACCATTTCCAGCATATGTTGTGCCGCAGATTAGTTACAGAAACTAAATTGAAAAAGTATTCTCAACTATACGTGATTGGTAATCGAAAAATAGTAAGTAAGACCGACAACCAATCATAATTCTGTCCTTACCAACAGTCATGAGGTGACGCAAAACTACCGGCGGCAATAGTTGTAAACACGATTTGAATGTTGCCGGCATCCTACGAGTTGGTTTTCATTACCAATCACATCCCTCCCAAAACTAATTGGTTGGTTCTTGTAACTAATATTTTTTAGATCGCGAATGACAAAGGCTAACAACGCCATTGTGTTATATGAAGAACGTAATGTGACATATCGAAGTGCGAAGTGACAAGAAAAGGAATTTACAGTGAACCGTACTAAATATACGGTAAGTAAGTAGTGTTAGAAGTAGATGCTCTTCATTTTTAAAGAATTGGAATTTGGTGATGATCCATGCCATTATGAATATATGGAAACGGCGCTTATAACCTCATTGTTCGCACTTTCTTAGATGGATGGTGAAAATGTATCTATCGATGACCTCCTTCGTCATTTCGGCATCGACGAAATAATTCCCAAATTCAACGTTTCTAATCTAGAATTGCATTGAAACAAATTGCATGTACTAACTAAGCGCATAGCTCGGGCTACTACTTTATTGTCACTACGGGTAATCTACCAACGACATTTCAATTCCTTTAAACAACTATTGGTTTCTTCCGTATGTATGCCTTCTTCAGGCTTTTACGTTTCCCCTCTCCCCTTTTCCCCGTTCCTTCATAGAGACCCCTCTAGAGTGTTGTCCGCAGCCACTCATCCTAATGCACTACTGTATCGCATTTGCACGAGGGCACAGGGAAATTGCGGAAAACCTGGCCGATACAGTCGGCTTTATTTTTACTGAGTTTCTATTGTATGAGAATACATTAGAAACTCAGAAAAACTGCCTCCCGCTCAGCAGTTGGCGCGCAAACCAGTGCAAGGCTAAGCGGTCACCCATCCAAGTTATGACCGCAAATAATGCTGCTTAACTCTGGGGACCGCCAAAGCCACACACCAACCGCGCGTCCACTGCTGTCGGTCCTTTAAACAACTAATATTTTTTAGTTCGCAAATGACAAAGGCTAACAACGCCATTGTGTTATATGAATAACGTAACGTGACATATCGAAGTGCGAAGTGACAAGAAAAGGAATTTACAGTGAACCATACTAAATATACGGCAAGTAAGTAGTGTTAGAAGTAGATGCTCTTCATTTTTTAAGAATTGGGATTTGGTGATGATCCATGCAATTATGAATATATGCAAACGGCGCTTATAACCTCATTGTTCGCATTTTCTTAGATGGATGGTGTGAATGTATCTGTCGATGACCTCCTTCGTCAGTTCGGCAACGACGAACTAATTCCCAAATTCAACGTTTCTAACCTAGAATTGCACTGAAACAAATTGCATGTACTAACTAAGCGCATAACTCGGGTTACTACTTCTGTTGGTTCCTGTTACTACGGGTAATCTACCAACGACATTTCAGTTCCTTTAGCCAACTAAGTAGACGCTTCAACTAACTGAGTACTTGGCGTTATATCAATTATTTCGGGTGGTTGTGAGAACCCATTTGTCAGTTTTAGCAACTACTTATTTCTTTCCGTGTAAGAACGTTTTTTTGGGACATTCTTAGGACGTCTTTTTCGGATGTCTTTGAGCACATCCCCAGACGTTTTTAGATCGACAAGTTTTTAGTTCTTAGGACGACTCGGAGACATTGACGCCAAAGTCCTATAATGTCTCAGGACATATTAAAGACGTTCTTAGAACGTTTTTAGGATGTTTAGGTGCTCATTGGGATATTGTCTTGCATCAGGTTTCTAATATATTTTGTTTTTGAATTAAACTGAATCAGTAATATACACAAAAATAATAACACTGTAAATTTACTTAAACCATTTTTAACTTATCGGATATAAATGGCATGAATAAATCCTTGACATATGAGCAATTTGAAAAAACTTGCCCTACCTGAAATAAACCATTCGGGATACATGTTGTAAAGATACATTAATTTCAACTCCAGTTACTGATCCATTTGTAATTCTTAGTGCACCGATGACGGTGAAAGAGAAATTGAATACCTTTACCGGGTTGAGCCACTCACTTCAATTTTGTGAGTCAGGAGGATGATACTAGTTTCGTTCAAAGGAATCGGAATGCAGTATGAAGAACTGGGTCACGTACGGACTCACGTATTGAACACTCATTGGCCGAGACCAGATGCTAAAAAATTCGATGAAACGTCGAATCCAATCGAATTTTCCACGAGTCGCTGCGTAAGTCGAACGTAGTAGCAGGCAGTTTGAGCTGCCGCTCCTGTATAACCGTCCCGGAACGATTCGCCCGAGACCTTGCAACGTGTTGGAAAATAGAGAGGACGCGAGTGCTCGATTTTCGATGGACCTAATCGTGTAAGAGGAAAGTCTGGGCTTAATGGGAATTATTCGTTCCCAAACCTCATCCTGTATATTTTTCTACCTCAATTAAAAAAAGGACCTAATCGTGGGCGAGTTTTTCCACTGTTCTAACGCCGTGTAACGATTTGCTCGATAATCGACACATGGAAGTTTAAGAACTTTCCTAATTGTTCCAGGCGTCATTATTCAGACTATACAGTAGAATCTCGATTAAGCGGAGTCGGATTAACCGGGCATCTTCCAAGGTTTTTTTCCCGTGAGGAACCCAATTTATATTTTCTATCCACGCGATTGATATTGTCTTCGACTATTTCGAACAGCCCTAAGTAAAAAAATTATATATAGCCCGACATATAGAATTGGGCATATATAGTCTGTATATACAATCTATATGCAATTTATATATAAGAGCACCTGTGAAGTTGGGTTTATGTGTAAATATACTATATAATTGTATTTGCATTTTTTATATACTTTATATATAATTTTTTTTACTTGGGAAGCAGCGATTCCATCGATTACTTGCATCTCAGAAAAATGGAACAGGTGATAGACGAAAATCGAAGGAAGTACAAAAAACTAACGTAAGTCACTGAGTACTTAAAAAAAGAGACCAGTTTACTTCACGTTAAAAAAAACACTGAAAACTGTACACACTCGTTACCATTTTTTAACAATTAAGTATAAGTTTTACCATATCGCATTGCAACTAGTCAAAATAAAGTTACAACGTTAACCAGTATTGACTTATGCACTTTTTATGTTTATTTCGGATTAATCGGGATTTCGATCATCCGAGAATTTTTCGGTCCCGAGCATCCCGGTTAATCGGGGTTCTACTGTACATACATTGAGGAAAACTCATGTAGAAGACAGAAGTCAATATTGATTTTCTTTTTTTTACGATTCGTAGGCGTTACTTATCCGTAAAGCAATCTGCATATATTGATGTTCAAAAGGTACAAAATTGCACATTGTTTCCTCATTATTTTTTACCTTCATGAAGCCATCTCCGGTTTTCTCATGGAAAATGCTTTTCAAAATATGGTATATAATAAACAATGTGCAATTTCGTAGTTTTCACTGTTTCCAGAGAAGTTTAAATACTGTAGAGACTAGTACATCAGCTTAGAATTCGGAAAAGCACATTGTTCGCTAAGCGCAGCCCAGGCTCACTGTAGTGCTTCCTCATAGAGGAAGCTTTGTTTGCATGAAAAAAGAAATTTACGTGATTTTCATTTCAAAATGTTTAAACCGGTCTGAAATGTCCTGAAAAGTGGTTCAGAAAAATTGTCCGAATGTAGGTACGCGTGTGCGCGCGCGCGCCCGTGTGTGTGTGTGTGCGTGCGTGTGTGTGTGTGTGTGTGTGTGTGAGCGTGCGTGCGTGCGTGTGTGTGTGTGTGTGTGTGTGTGCGTGTGCGTGCGTGCGTGTGCGTGCGTGCGTGTGTGTGTGTGTGTGTGTGTGTGTGTGTGTGTGTGTGTGTGTGTGTGTGTGTGTGTGTGTGTGTGTGTGTGTGTGTGTGTGTGTGTGTGTGTGTGTGTGTGTGTGTGTGTGTGTGTGTGTGTGTGTGTGTGTGTGTGTGTGTGTGTGTGTGTGTGTGTGTGTGTGTGTGTGTGTGTGTGTGTGTGTGTGTGTGTGTGTGTGTGTGTGTGTGTGTGTGTGTGTGCGTGCGTGCGTGCGTGCGTGCGCGTGCGTGCGCGTACGTGCGTGTGTGTGTGTGTGTGTGTGCGCGCGCGTGTGTGTGTGTGTGTGTGTGTGTGTGTGTGTGTGTGTGTGTGTGTGTGTGTGTGTGTGTGTGTGTGTGTGTGTGCGTGTGCGTGTGCGTGTGCGTGTGCGTGCGTGTGCGTGTGCGTGTGCGTGTGCGTGTGTGTGTGCGTGTGCGTGTGTGTGTGCGTGTGTGTGTGTGTGTGTATGTGTGTGTGTGTGTGTGTGTGTGTGTGTGTGTGTGCGTGTGATGAAAGGCCAAAAATTCATATAACTGTAACTTATAAAGTATTCGACTGAATCAGCTAAAATTTAAACAACCTGTACAGTACTGGCTAATCTTCAATTGGTATAAATTTTAGAAAAATCGATTAACGCATTTGATTTTTATAAGAATTTAGAAATTTTGAAAAACGTACGTAAATGCTCTAACTCGAACGAATTTTTAGCTATCGGGCTGAAACTTCGTATTAAAATTGAACAAAATGATACGACGTTTGGTATTGAATTTGGGCCAAATCGGTAAAGCGGTTCGGTTTTTATGAGGTTTAAAATTTTTCGAAAAATTTTCGTTTTTACTCTAATTCAGGTAAAATTTCAACTAATCCACTGAAATTTTCTACACATGAAAAATAACATTCAGCCCTGCTACGTACGAAATTTGGTGATGATCGGTAAAGCCGTTCAGATTTTACGTGATTTTGTATTTTTTAAAAATTTATTGCTGTCGTTGTGGATTTCGTAAAACATCAAAAATCATCAACTTCGTCAATAATTTTCATCTTTCGCAAAGCTTCCTCTATGATATAGCCAAAGATAAAATAAAGAAACTTCCTTATAGAGGCGGCTTTGTAAAAAACGAAAAAGAATGAGGAAGCAAAATGCAAAGTGCAAAATTCTACTTTGCATCCTTTTTTTCCCCAGCAAAGCCCAGGTTCACGTTATGAATCATCCTTCGTCGTCTTGTTTGTTGAGTTCCCCCTTCTTGAGCCTGCTCAGCTTACACAACATCAGCTGTAAAATGTCTTTCATGATCAGTCTACCTTCTTTTTCCCTCCTATTTTCTTTGTCGGATGATAAATTATTATTTTCGCTCGAGTATCAAAGCATCGAGTAAATCGCGAATACACCAGTTTACATTTTTGAGTTAGTTGCTGCAACTAATTTGCGGTTCAGCAAGTAGAGTTTGTAGAGTCGAAAGTTCATCGGGAGCGATAATCGGGAATTTGCCATTATTTTTAGTGTTAATCGATTTGTGCGTGCGAGCGATTTGCGTGTTTTCCTGTGAAAGGAATTCGCGTTAAAGTTTTCTTTAAAAAAAAAAAATTGAGTTTTGCTTTGAAAGATGTTAACTTGTAAATAAATTTACAATTTATTGTTTTAAACTCCCGTAAAATAGAGTATCGAATATTTTATTTCTGCACGAGTTCCTAACACCGGAACCTGCCAATCCTCAATTTTTTTACGGCTGCGGCCAGCTCGGCAAAAGCAGCTTGGTCCGCGTACATCGGGAGTTTTTTCCAGCGCGTAAACGCCTAGTGCCCTAATAAAATAAAAGGAAGAACTCGGGACTTCAGCTTTGTGGTGTTTTGGGGGTTTATGGGAAAATTACACGACAGTACATATTAATCGCTGAAAAAAACATATTTCATTTTTTTTCCATTGATGGGAATCGAACCCTCCGGATGATGATGTTGCGCTGCGCTTTAGCTCACTCAGCCATTCAGATCATATGATTGTATATTTTTTTAAATTTATTTAAATGTTGGTAATATGAAATATAAAATGAAATTAGTATAATGCAATCAGAACTTTATAGATTTATATGATTGCGTTGATGTGGTAATAATAAAATCCCATTCAATTATTTTTTACAGCAGTCGGTTATATCAATAATAAAGAAATTGTTTCAATCATTTGCATATTATAGTCGGGAAATTGCCACACCCTTGACGAATTAATCTCCCGTCTATAATATGCGAATGATTCTTATTTAACCATTTTTCATTCACCCTATTTTTTTAATTAATTAAACTTATTTTTTAAGTTGGGCGTTTTTTGGTTTTCATAAATTTATTTTTATATTAACGTTTTTAAAGTATTCTTATACTTCACCATAAGCGCTGTGAAGTGAGTTACAGAATATACAATAATGGCGGCCATTTTGTGGCATTTCGATATATTCAAACAGGCAAACAGGCTCTTTGTTTTCACGAGGTGAAAATCGCGTCCCTCCAGTATAGCATACTTTTTTCCCAACTTCATTGAAATAATTGCATTTGCATGCATGCATAAGCGGCAACTTCGCAATTAATCGACAAAATACTACATCCTCCAAGTTCAGATCCCGTCATTATTTCCTCTGGGAGCTTAATTACTCCCTGCGGAAGTAATGTACCTGTATTCATATTGCGCATGCGTATTCATCATTAGTTAAAAATCATCCACTTCGCTTCCGCGTTGCGTGCAAGGAATGGGGTCATTTCAGTGAAGGAAAAAAATATACATTTTCGCTTTGAGAAAAATTAAAAGTGAGAAAATTGAAGTACACCTCAAAGTGCTCAGTTGATCCATGCCACAGTATCACTAACTTAAACATATTGCATCGTTAACAGATTCTACCGTGGCAAATAAAAAGGGAATAAAAAAGGAAATGATAGTGTTTTTTGTATTATATTTACGACGTCTGAGACTTTCATAAGCGCTTTACGACAATAGCTGCCCTCGATAGCAACGGTTATACACACACATCGAAAACATAAATATAAAAGCGAGTTAGATGCTTCATCACTCCGCTACGAAGATGAGGTTTATCCACAAGTACGTGAACGTGAAACAGCGAAACAGCGATAGAAGTGCAAGAAATTTATGTTGTACGTTGTATCTGCGAAAACTATATATCCAGGTTACCTAGCGTGGATCTTGAAGTTTGCTTCTCTATCGAAACGGTAGAGAAGCAAGAAAAGTGTTACAACTCGATGCTTTTGCAATGAAGTTTACTATTAACCTAATCTTCTTTACAACAGCAAGTTTTCTAACTTATAGCCCCGCGTACACGGAAAGAAATGTTTGGTTGTGGCAACTACGTTTTCGATTTCGACAAGAAAAGGGTTACAACTCGATGCTTTTGCAATGAAGTTTACTATTAACCTAATCTTCTTTACGACAGCATGTTTTCTAACTTATAGCCCCGCGTACACGGAAAGAAATGTCTGGTTGTGGCAACTACGTTTTCGATTTGCTGTACACGATGTCTAAAAAATTAGTTGCCTGAACCATATCGAATAGTAACCTCAACTATTCACGATTAGTTCTCGCGAGATTAAGTTAGGTTAACTAATCCAATCGTTGGGACATGGAGACTAGAGTACAGGAGGCCGAACGCAGTGTTGGGAAGTGGTTCATGAAACGTCCGGATTTTGTGCCAGCTAGAGCCGATAGAGGCGCGGCGGGCGTTGAGAACCGCGAGAGAGACAGACTGAGTATGGAAAGACAGCGAGACAGCAATTATTTGAAACTGCATATTTAGTATTTTTTGTATTTGTATACTGGTAATTATTATATAATTAGTTAGAATCGAAACATTTTGTGAATTGATGTACCTGTATCTGTGATAAATAACAAACTTGTCTTTTGTAAATAAAAGGCTTATTTAACGAACTATTTGACAATTACTATTTTGTAAATTGATAACACTGATCTGCACATTTAAAACACTCAATCGCACTGAATAACAATGGTGACTAATGTGGCTTCCTTCACTGTATCGCCAAACGACTGAGCACTTACTTCACTTCGGTTCTCAACGATCGAAGCGACGCTCGTGGAAATTTTTAGAACCATATCGTCCGGACATTTTGTCGACCATATTTTCGCATTCTCCCCATAAGCGTTCCGCCTCCTGTACTCTAGTCTCCATGCGTTGGGACTACCACGCGAATAGTTGGGACTACCATTCGAATCGTCGGTATTATCATTCGAAACGTCGGTATTATCATTCGAATCGTCGGTATTACCATTTGAGTTGTATGATAAATAGAATAATCGATTGGTTGTGTCAACTCATTTTTTGGTTATGGCAAGGAATGTTTTTTTTCCGTGTTCCAAAATTACTATCTACAATAATTTAGAATAATTTGGAAAAAGATAATTATAGCTCCTTCAATTTTACAAATGACAGAAGTAATCTGAAAGCTAGTAACCATCAGTTAGTTGGTCATGTTCGAAGTCAATAATTTACTTAGAGCATCTATCTCTACTAGCTGATTAAAACTATAATAACAAAAATAAAGTTGTGAATAGCATATTTGAAACACGTGACTTTCCCACAACGATTGTCACTAGCATTTCGCTACTATTGTTAAGTTACTCTGATTCAATAACAAAAATCAGTAGGTTTTCGTAGGACCAGCGTACAATCTAACCGTGGGGTCGTTGTAATAGTTGCAACTTGTAAAATGAGAGCTTGATTCTCTTTGAATTTCTTGATTTTGCTTTAATTTCTGAAAAATTGGATTTCTTCAATTGAAAAACGTTTAAAGAGGTTCGACTATTTCAAACTAGACAAATCAGTGGTACATTTTGCCAATAGATTCATTAAAGTTTAATCCATTAAATAACTGTAGTGGAGCCTTGATTTGTATTGAAGCATGTAAAATTAATAGTGACGGATTTGCATAAAGATTAACTGATTAACGTTACTTTCCGATGGGATACATTTTCGTTCAGTTTTTTACAAGAATAATCTATAATTTTTTTTTCGAATTTTGATGAGTGATGGCTCATTCTCTTTCTTAAGGTAGTCCTTGCGACCCATACTAGTCAATTGACGCACTGTTCCGAAAATTCTGTAAATGCTAACATTTTTGTATATCTACACATTCAATTAATCACAGTGAGAATAAAAACGTATTTGTAGATGCGTCATAAACTTAAAAAACATAAATTGTTATAACTAAAATATCTCATCAGAGTCTCGCTTGAACGCGTAGTGGTATTGTATCATCACGCGGTTAGAGCTAAATTTGGTCGTTTTAAAGGTAAATTTGTGACACAAAACAAAAAAAAAAGTAGATAGAAAATCTAATTTTTGCGCCACGACTACAACCGCCACAAAAAATCGGGTCGCTGAAACCAAGGTTGAAACGGCGCCGGTTGACACTGGAGGTTATGTTGATTTCTATCATCGTCCGCTACATCCGGTTATCCGTAACTTCTGAGTGGCGATGATGTGTTTGACGTTTGAATTACACCCAAATACTTCGATAACGTTCCTTTTTTATATTTTATACAGGATCGTGACACTCTAAGGAATCCATAGCACATTTGATATTGTATAAAAGTTCAGTTTATACATGTTAATTTTCGTTCCGAAGTACGAAATCGGTTAGTTTCCCTTCAGAGCCCGTGCATAAGAATTCTGTTTTAAATATTTATTTTCTCAGTAATTTAGTCGATAATCCAGCTTGAAACTTTGTAATCGCATTTCGAAGGGATTCAACTATTATATTAAAAAATGTTAAGTCTTAAAGTTCAGAAAGGTTTAATGCGCAAGGACTACCTTAAAAGATGCTCTACAAATTGACCGGGTGGATATTTGACATTATTGATTATTTAATAATCACCATTGAAGGTTTGGAAAATAAAAGTGAATTGAATTGAATAAATGAAATAAAATTGAATATTCTTTTTTAGTAATAGAAAAAACTAGTAGTTTCACCTTAAGTCACATCGAACTTCTGTTTGTTTTTCATTTAAACTACGGATTTTAACTTTTTCCCTATTCTGTCATTTTGTATTTATTTTTAATGCGAGCTGCGAGGTCATGAAAATAATTTTTACTCAAAGAAGGGTTGAAAAAAAGGAATATCTGTGATGTGTGCTATTTTACCAGCACGGATTG